>CM061753.1:41501534-41818795 GCA_030979885.1 Lolium multiflorum | reverse complement strand
TCACGATTTGGCCAAAATGCAGTGATAACACATGCCCCTGGTTTTTGGTAGCCAATGTTCTCAAAGAAACACTCATTTCCTTCCGAGTCATGTCGTGTGGGAGCGAACGATTGCGGTATCCTTCATCATGATGCCTGTCTTCTCAACTATTCCGCGTGATTTGACCGCTTTACATCACCTCCTTAGAGCACAGCTGGCATTAAATCTCCACTGGGCTCCTTATTATTTAATGTACTGGATTGGTTAGCCAACTTCCATCTCCTTCCTGCGTTGCAGCCATGGCACCCAAAACCCTCTCCCCACAACTGTAATGTCTTCCTCTTCTCCGTCTCCTCCAGAAGCCTCTCCCTCAATCATATCCTCGGCGGGCCGGAGTGGATCTCCGATCATGTGCCGGAAGGCGACACCTAACCGATGGGGAAGACGACCTCAAGTTCCTCATCGAAGGAGAGCTGATAAGCGAAAGCGAACCCGGGTGAAACCCACCTCCTCCGACGGGAAGGGGGAAGAAGTAGAGGAGAGAAGAAGAGAAAAAGAGGAGGCGACCTTCTCCCGCTAAGCTTCTCACAGACGATTCCAGCAGGCGGACGAGGCGATGATGATGGCCAGGGGAGGAAGGAGGAGGATGAATCTTCCTCCTCCATTGGGTAGGCAAAGCGCTTCCGCTCTTGGGCGGACAGCGAGGATGATGATGACGAGGAGGACGAAGCTCCGGCCGAGCTGGGGCAGCGGCTGACGAGGAACTTCACAAGAACTTGCTTGGCCAAACGACCTACGACGACGAAAAGCGATGGGGACAGCGCGACTAGTAGGATAGGACTAGTAGTAGCAGTGTACTAGGCACCAGATCCCTCTTTTGAGAGCCATCGGTTCTTTCTGTAAAGCCGCTCCTTTGAATTAATGAAAATTGTTTCAATTCATCTTTCAATTAATCCAAATTTAATCCTTCCGCTTGCCACACCAAGACCGATAGCAACGTATCGGATTTTTCTTCCTTAGCCGCCCACGAAGCCGGACTCGGATATCGATTAGACCGTCAGTCAAGCACTTCTCAAATTCAGACTGTGATTTGATACCTGACCATGATATTTCGCAATCCTACAGCCGATGAATGTTCATCGGCTATTTTGAAATCCGATCTCTCCCACTTTTCTTGACAGGACGGTCCAAAACCTGTAAAAGCCGACGGCTTCCCTTCCCGGCTCCTACTCGTGGTTTTAGCCGGTCTTCTTCTTCATGAAACGACTCATAACACCGGAGGGTTATGATGCGAGGGTCGGCGATGCAACTCAATCGGCTCCCGAGAGATAGAGCATCTACCAGATTCGTTGACCTTAATCAAGGCGGGAGCCAGCAGGGGATGCATAGATCAAACAAAAAGGCCTTGACCTCAGGTAACACATTGTCAGGACAGCCACCGGAAAGGAAGTCAGCCACACTTGCCCCGTTTCAGTCAGCTTTCTTCGTGACACGATGTCTGTATGCCAAATTGGTGCTACCGTGAGCCGGCGCAAAGGGTCGTGATCTCATTTCCTTCGAGCGGCTCTCATTGTACATTCCCTCAAGGAAATAGAAGCTCTTGAAGCTGAACTGAAAACCATCTTGGCGAAAATCGCGCCTTGAACACGCAGCTGGTAGATCTTGTATAATTGTACTAGAGTCGATGGCTTTGCATCGGACAGTGAAATTTTTTTTTTTTACCTGGCCGATTTCTTCTATCGGCCCCCAATGTTTCAACGCACACGGGTTCATATGCACTGTTCATCGATTCGAATGCCCCAGAGAGCCGAATCTGCCCAGTATTTGCAAGATGTCTCGGCTTTGTGGTTAGCCAAGGCACTGTGTTTGCATGTACGTCGGCTCCGCTAGGATTCGTGTTGACTCTCATCCGCCGACATGACCGCTGCCCAATAGATCAATGTTGAGCGTGACAGCTGCCCTGTGGTGAAGATAATTTTGGCCGATTCTTGAAAATGGCCTCCATATTGATCGAAGCGCTCAAATGAAGGTCTTGTAATTTTCCTTCATAGATTTTTTGGCCGATCATAAGGATCAGCCTCGCCACGTTTGCTCATCGATTTGTTCTTGCTTACACAGTCAGGTCGGTGGATAAGACCAGCCTCACCTCATCCTTTGTCATGTCGATGCGCTCGCTGCCGTCCATATTGAGTGCATCGTTTACTCCTGGAGCGCTAAACTCCATTGGAAGAGGGTGAGTACCATGTTTGTGCCCGACCGATGTTTCATCATGACTTTCCTTTCTCAGAGCGCCACTCCATCTTTAAGTAGTGAGCCCTCTTACGTCTAGGGTTCGCGAATTTTGGCGGCGGTCCAGTAAACGCCTTCCTTAGCGTGCGGTATAACCTTTCGGCTTCCTCTAAGCCACGCAGTTCGCTGAACCCTACGCTTTTGGGAGCGGCTGAGTCCATCGGGGCACCACCTTGGCCGGTGTACTTGTCTTCTTCTTCTTCTCCCTCGTCTTCCAAATCCTCGAGATCTTCCAGCCGAGGGGTCTCCTTGTGGCGGGAGAGGCCCTAAGCATTGGAACACGGACACATTAGCTGCCTCCTTCTTGGATTACATTGGGCAATTGCGGGTTGGCAGGCAATCGGCTCATTCACGAAGTCCCGGCGGAGTGTACGAAAGAACGTCCGGTGCCTATCCTCGTCGTCTCGCTCCCTTGCCTTTTCCTTGGCACGGCAGCTCGTACTCCTATATCAGATCATGCCGACGATGTCTTCTGGTTTCTCTAGCCAGACGATCTCTTTCATCATCATCGACTGGATCGTCCGGCGTTGGTCATCTTGACTCACATACTTGTTGAGAAGGTGATCGAGAGGGGTCGCTGATATCTCACATTCCTTACTTCTCCCTACTGTGATGTAGCGCTTGCCATCGTGGTGGTAGTCGCGTGGAGCGGCCTCTCTGGCTGGCCACCTGCTCACGAGAGCAGTTGCCTCGTCTCATCACCCTGTCAGTGGTTGCCAGGTCCTACCATGTGTTGATACTGGCTTGAGGTCTGGCTGTGGCAACCTTGGCAGGTAAGTGCCTCCACCATGTTAGCGGCTGGCAGAGGAGAAGGGTGGAGTGTCTCTGCTCATGAAAGTATTGGTGAAATCAGACGTCCTTGTTATCGCCATTGGATGTGCCTTTCTCTGCAGTCTGGGTGATGTGCATGGCTGAGTTATGCCATTGCAGGTGTGTGGCTTCAGACCCAGCCTCCTGCTGTGGGTTCTAGGCACTCAGATGTCTTTATTACCCTCACAGTTCTGAGTCGAAGATTTGCTTTCCCGATTTTGGTCACGTCAAAATCAAACCCTCTGGCGGCATGGTGGCTTGACCCATTTTGGGACACGGGGTTGCCCCGGGTCATTCAGCCCCTTTACTACCTCTTGATCTCGCAGAAACTTCGTCTTCATACGCCTCGGCCGAGACCAGCACACGCTTGAATTTGTCACAGTATAGAGTCGAGTAAGCGCTGTTCATATCTTGGCTTGATTTAAAGACAGCTAACGCGGTGAAGAGTAGTCTGCTTGAGAGGCCCTATGTCCTTGATTTGTGATGCAAGGCCCACCACGCCAACTCGTGCTTCCTTTTGATCCACACGAACCGGAATATAACATCGGTTCTAAGATTTCGAAGCGCTGGATGTATTCTGCACGGTTTCTCACGCTTACGACGTATTTGTGCTAGTCGGCAGAGACGGACTCGGAAAGCGTACGAGTGATGCGCATGTGGAATTGTTCTTCCAGCGCTTCCAGGTCCGGATCGAGTCGGGTGGCAACGAAGTGTACCACCCAAAAGCCGATCCGAGAGGGACTGTGCGAAGAACCTCACGCGTAGTGGATCAAACATTTGAGGCCGTTCCCTAGTTGTGCCAAAAAAAATATCGGCTCACATGCTCGATGGGGCTGGAACCATGATCCATTAAACTTGGAGAAATCGGGGAGCCGATATTTGGGTGGTAGCGGGACCAATTCGTACTCGTCGGGTACGGCTTGGAATAGCCAATTGTCCTCCTTTTTCGGCACCATGCCGAACTGGTCTCTCGGGATCGTACTGATTTGATCCGCGGTGTTGTGCCGGTGCCGAACCCTGAAGATTCGGCGGGGTGGCGTACTTAGCCAGCCATGCTTGGTTTTCCAGCTCTGAGCGGCGGGAGCTGGGCTGCGGGTTCGTCGGAGTGGCGTACTTAGTTAGCCACGTTTGCTTCTCAAGATGCATCGTGACGCTCCTCCCAGAAGTCCCTGATGTTGCGGCCTGGTTTGTGAGCGCTCAGTTACCGCAGTCCGGCACATATGTGCACATGTACCCGGAAGGATCTCCTTAGGCGCCTCACACAAGAACTGGTTCACTAGGGTCACCATAGATCTTGTAGACGACGAATGCCGGTGAGTTCGGCACTTCTGAGTGCTGCCAACGCAAATGGCAGCGGTGGACGGGCCTGGGTGGCAACTCTCCTTGATGTGTCCCGAGCTGGTCTGACGGCGGTCACCGATGCCTCATGATCTCTGGATCACCCGAAGAAGCGACACCTCCAAAAGTGTTCACCGGAGTTCTCGAGTGGCGGTGTCGCGAGTGAGCCACCATGCGGTTGATCCTCTGCCCACTTGGGGACTGGTGCGTTCTTCCAACCAGAGCGGATAGGTCTATTCCATCGAGCGCACCTTGAGGTGAGAGCCCTTTCCACGATGCCATGTGAACGGGTCCTGTGAAGCAGCCAGGTGAGGTGGAAACCGAGGATCGTTTGACCTCGTCATATACTTCTTCTTGAGCTCCTGCGGTCTGAGATCCTCGTACGTGGTGGCGTGCCGTCCGCCATCTCGAGATGTAGATGGCGATGTGGTTGATGAAGAAGCTGTCCCACCGGGCGTGCGAGAATGTGTTGCGGTCAGAAACCCACCGGCGAGCAGCGACGGGCAGCACGGAGCCGGAACAACTTAGGGCTGCGGCGGGCCCTGGTCCCTCAGGGCGACGGCGCGCAAAGCCTCTGGTACACACGTTCGATAGCGGTTGCAAAGGGCGTGCCACCTGACCTATACCTGGTCAGGAAGGTGATGGAGATGCCACTCGCTTAGTTTCTGCATGGCATACACGAAACATTAAATACGTCGATCAGCTCTCAGGTTTCCTTGTGGATCGGCTCAAGGAGCCGATCCACCCATGATCATACGAGGTGCAGATATGGTGGTCACAGCAGTCAAGATAAACTAAAAACGATCTCGACGATTTAGGGTTTTCACCGCATAATCGGATCATCCTACTCACGATTGGGCCTCGCGGCCACGCGGGATGTAAGCCGATCCTAGACAAGGCCTAAAAACCAACGAGGTTGATCCCGAATATCCTGTCTAGGACTAGCAAACGACACCCTACGTGCTGCTGGATCCTCCAACCCTTTGTAAGGCCTAACTATTGCAGATATTAAACTAATCCTTGAAGAACAAGGAGCAACAGTGGATCGGATCTACTAAATAAAGATCAAACGGTCGCCCCCACAACTAAGATAGGTGTGAGGCCGCTAGATATGCAAGGGTTGCACTACGATAGCATATATGATACGAAGAACAATGCTAACCCTAACATATCTGATAACTACGTTGCTCGCCATCAAAAAGGCTTCGATACGAGCAACGCATGAACAACATAAAGCTTGTGCACTGCCTAGATCGCAAGATGCGATCTGGGCAGCATGCTTACCAGGTAGAAACCCTCGAGACGAAGGAGTTGGCGATGCGCGGAGATTGATTTGTGGTTGAACGTTGGTTGTTGTTTATTCCATAAACCCTAGATACATATTTATAGTCCGGGGACTTTCTAATTCAGGCGTGCACCTAACCGTGCACGGGTCAAACTCTAACTTCTAATCTAATGCGATCTACTATATTACAGATACACGGGCAATCTAGCCCAAACTCTTCGTGCAAGGCCGCTTCAGAGATCTTCCATATGTAATCTTCCAAGCCCATCTCCCTTACGGCCCACTTCCTGATTTGGCCAAAATCTGGTGATAACACAATGATGGGCTCCCAACTATCCCCTAGCTTCCTAGGAATATAAGTTTCAAGTTTTAGTTTCTCTTCTCTAGCTTTTATGAGAGCGTTTGTAATATGTTTTGTGAAAGCCAAATTTATAGCACTAGCATTAGGACTCTTAGCAAGTTTTTGTAAGAACTTTATAACTTCAGAGATATGACAATCATCAAAATCCAAACCTTTATAATCTAAAGCAATGGGATCATTATCCCCAATGTTGGAAAAAAATTCAGCAGTTTTTCACAGCAGTTTCAGCAGTTTTAGCAGTTTTAGGCAGTTTTTCGCGCTTTGCATTAGAAGTGGAACCATTGCTAACACCAATTCTTTTACCATTATTAGTAGGAGGTGCAGCAACATGTGGAGCATTAGCATTGCTAGTGGTAGTAATAGTCCAAACTTTAGCTACATTATTCTCTTTAGCTAGTTTTTCATTTTCTTCTCTTTCCCACCTAGCATGCAGTTCAGCCATTAATTTTATATTCTCATTAGTTCTAACTTGGATGGCATTTGCTGTAGTAACAATTTTATTTTCATTATCCCTATTAGGCATAACTTTCAATTTCAAAAGATCAACATCAGCAGCAAGACTATCAACTTTAGAAGCAAGTATATCAATTTTCCCAAGCTTTTCTTCAACAGATTTGTTAAAAGCAGTTTGTGTACTAATAAATTCTTTAAGCATGGCTTCAAGTCCAGGGGGTGTATTCCTATTATTGTTGTAAGAATTCCCATAAGAATTACCATAACCGTTGCCATTATTATAAGGATATGGCCTATAGTTGTTACTAGAATTGTTCCGATAAGCATTGTTGTTGAAATTATTATTTTTAATGTAGTTTACATCAACATGTTCTTCTTGTGCAACCAATGAAGCTAATGGAACATTATTAGGATCAACATTTGTCCTATCATTCACGAGCATAGACATAATAGCATCAATCTTATCACTCAAGGAAGAGGTTTCTTCGACAGAATTTACCTTCTTACCTTGTGGAGCTCTTTCCATGTGCCATTCAGAGTAATTAATCATCATATTATCACGAAGCTTTGTTGCTTCACCAAGAGTGATGGACATAAAGGTACCTCCAGCAGCTGAATCCAATAGGTTCGCGAAGAAAAATTCATCCTGCATAAAAGGTTTGGATGATCATCCAAGTAGTCAGTCCATGGGTTGGGCAATTTTTAACCAAAGATTTCATTCTTTCCCATGCTTGTGCAACATGCTCAGTATCTAATTGTTTAAAATTTATTATGCTACTCCTCAAAGATATAATTTTAGCGGGGGATAATATCTACCAATAAAAGCATCCTTGCATTTAGTCCATGAATCAATACTATTCTTAGGCAGAGATAGCAACCAATCTTTAGCTCTTCCTCTTAGTGAGAAAGGGAACAATTTTAATTTTATTATGTCACCATCTACATCTTTATACTTTTGCATTTCACAAAGTTCAAAAAAATTATTGAGATGGGCAGCAGCATCATCAGAACTAACACCAGAAAATTGCTCTGCATAACAAGATTCATAAAGCGAGGTTTAATTTCAAAGAATTCAGCTGTAGTAGCGGGTGGAGCAATAGGTGTGCATAAGAAATCATTATTATTTGTGGTTGTGAAGTCACACAACTTAGTATTCTCAACAGTATTCATTTTAGCAACAGTAAATAAAGAAAACTAGATAAAGTAAATGCAAGTAACTAATTTTTTTGTGTTTTTAATATAGCAAACAAGATAGTAAATAAAGTAAAACTAGCAACTAATTTTTTGTGTTTTGTTTTAGTGCAGCAAACAAAGTAGTAAATAAAATAAAGCAAGACAAAAACAAAGTAAAGAGATTGGATTGTGGAGACTCCCCTTGCAGCGTGTCTTGATCTCCCCGGCAACGGCGCCAGAAAATATGCTTGATAGCGTGTATACACACGTCCGTTGGGAACCCCAAGAGGAAGGTGTGATGCGTACAGAGCAAGTTTTCCCTCAGTAAGAAACCAAGGTTTATCGAACCAGGGAGCCAGAAGCACGTTGAAGGTTGATGGCGGCGAGATGTAGTGCGGCGCAACACCGGGATTCGGCGCCAACGTGGAACTGCACAACACAACCAAAGTACTTTGCCCCAACGAAACAGTGAGGTTGTCAATCTCACCGGCTTCTGTAACAAAGGAATAGATGTATAGTGTGGATGATGATTGTTTACGGAAAACAGTAGAACAAGTATTGCAGTAGATTGTATTCGATTAAAAGAATGGACCGGGGTCCACAGTTCACTAGAGTGTCTCTCCCATAAGATAAATAGCATGTTGGGTGAACAAATTACGGTTGGGCAATTGACAAATAGAGCATGACAATGCACATACATGATATGATGAGTATTGTGAGATTCAATTGGGCATTACGACAAAGTACATAGACCGCTATCAGCATGCATCTATGCCTAAAAAGTCCACTTTCGAGTTATCATCCGAACCCCTTCCGGTATTAAGTTGCAAGCAACAGACAATTGCATTAAGTATGGTGCGTAATGTAATCAATAACTATGTCCTCGGACATAGCATCAATGTTTTATCCCTAGTGGCAACAGCACATCCAAAACCTTAGAACTTTCTGTCACTGTCCCAGATTTAATGGAGGCATGAACCCACTATCGAGCGTAAATACTCCCTCTTGGAGTTACTAGCAAAAACTTGGCCAGAGCCTCTACTAGCAACGGAGAGCATGCAAGATCATAAACAACACATAGGTAATAGATTGATAATCAACATAACATAGTATTCTCTATCCATCGGATCCCAACAAACACAACATATAGCATTACAGATAGATGATCTTGATCATGTTAGGCAGCTCACAAGATCCGACAATGAAGCACATGAGGAGAAGACAACCATCTAGCTACTGCTATGGACCCATAGTCCAGGGGTGAACTACTCACTCATCAATCCAGAGGTGACCATGGCGGTGTAGAGTCCTCCGGGAGATGAATCCCCTCTCCGGCAGGGTGCCGGAGGCGATCTCCTGAATCCCCGAGATGGGATTGGCGGCGGCGGCGCCTCTGGTTTCCGTATCGTGGCTCTCGGTACTGGGGGTTTTGCGATGAAGGCTATTTGTAGGCGGAAGGGCGGGTAAAGGCGTCACGAGGGCCCACCACGAGTGGCGCGGCCAGGGCTTGGCCGCGCCGCCCTGGTGTGTCGCCACCTCGTGGCCCCACTTCGTCTCGCCCTCTTCTGGAGAGCTTCGTGGCAAAATAGGACCATAGGCTTTGATTTCGTCCAATTCGAAAATATTTCCTTACTAGGATTTGAAACCAAAAACACAAAAAATGGCTCTTCGGCATCTCGTTAATAGGTTAGTGCCGGAAAATGCATAATAATGAAATATAATGTGTATAAAACATGTGAGTATCATCATAAAAGTAGCATGGAACATAAGAAATTATAGATACGTTTGAGACGTATCAGCAGCATCAACAAAAGAGCCTAAATAATAGAGGTGTAACAGTAAGACGAAAGCAAGCAAATAAAGGGGAAGAATATCAAGTTTGAGAAGCATACCCGCCATCTCTTGACTAGCATCGGTCATCAAGTCCAGCATGTAACTCTCTCGAGCGGTAGCCTGAGCAGCCTCAGCGACCGCATCATCTTTTAAAGTCAATGCTTCTTGAGCCTGTTGAAGAGCAATCTTCTCCCGGTCGGATGATTTTCGAAGCTGTTCCATCACTACAAGTGTTTGTTTCTTCATCGACTGAAGCTGTCGTCGAAGCTCATCTAAGCCTCGTAAAGATGTAGGATTCGAAGAATCTGCAACGCAATCATCGGCGGAAGTTTTTCTAGAGTATGAGGAAGCAGGCAAAGCATCCGAGGAGCAAGGTGTCGCGGTATAATTGTCAAAAACCAACTGGAAAGAAAATCTCGACATCAATAATTTTGCAACAAAAACGTTCAATTAATCATTTGAGTTTTTACACGATCATTACAAGAATTGGTCCCTAGTGAACCAATGAAAGGCTGCCGCAAGACATCAAAAGAAAAAGAAAAAGAAAAAAGAAAACAGAGACAGGATGGTCTACTTGACCTCCGGCTTGGCAGAACTGGAAGGAGTAGCTGGCTTGTATCCGAGGAAGGAGAGGATCTTCTTCGAATGCGGTTTGGCAGCCTTGATGAAAGACTGCCACCTCTCCGTGCCAATCTTCTTCGTCTCGCCAGCTTTTGCCCAGTCGACGCTTTGTTGGCTCTCGGCAACCATAGCTATAGTGCCTTCGACGCCAATCTTCAGGTTTTCCTGTCGGGAAGCTAGTCCAAGATCTTCTTCGGGAATATAGCACTTCGCAAGTTTAGAGAAGGGCTCCGGCGCGCTTTTCTTCGGGAAGAAATATGGAAAAAGGCGCGTGAATGCAGTTCACGCATCAGCAATACTGCGGCGTGCTAGGTCCCCATGAATCTCAAGAAGAGAAAGGGCGTCGAGAAGACGGTCCTCTTCAGGCCTTTCAAGTTCAAAATCCTGAACCATTTTTCCTGATGAAACAAAATTTTGGGTGATCAACAAATACAGGAAGAGTTGATCTTAAAAGGAATCCGAAGAAAGGGATTAGTTGAACTTACTAACAAAGCACCGATTTTGAGACTCCAGGCGGCCAATGAAACCTTCCTCGCGAGCAGTCTGTTGAGATATATTCTCGCTTAAGGCAATTTCAGCTTGATGAAGTATTTCTGAAGATCTCCAACAGAGGCAGCATCTTGTTCGGCCTTCTCGCGAGCTTTTTCAAGCTGGTTTGAGAAGACATCGGCTCGTTTGTTAGCTTGGGCGAGAGCCTCTGGAGAAGGGAACGCGGTAGACGTGTTATGATATACATCAAGATAGATCATCGCGTGCAAAAAAAAAGACAATATAAAAGTGTACCTTTCAAGCCTTTGACAGTGTCTCGGTACCCAATAAATTGAGTACCAAGGCTGATGAGCTGCTTCATAAGAGTCTGATGGAGAACAAAAAAGAGAAAATATCAAAAACAAAAAACTTGATAGATAACAAAAAAAAGAGGTGGCAAGGATACTTACGTCATCCAGGGAAGGAGTTGTCGAGCTCCCAGCCAAGAGGCTCGTTTCTGTGCCCAGTTCAACCCTCGCCCTCTTCGGCGAGGGGGCGAGGGGGCTGGTGGCAGGAGTCGACGGCTCCAGATCTTGTTGAGGAGGTGAAGTTTCTTCTGTTGCGCGACGAGTTTCCGAAAGAACAAGAGTTTGTGACGTGCTCGTAGGAGCAGTAACATTGGGAGCAGGTTCTTCTTCTTCGTCACTGTCCACGAAAAAAGTATGAGAAAATGCACAAGTAATATGCAAAAAAAGAAACAAGGCATGGTAGCTTACGGGCTAACAAGGGCCTCCTCGTAAGGATTGAAGGCCTCCTCCTCCTCAGGAGCAGTTTCTTTGGCAGGAGATTGGCCGGCTTTGGAGGTGCCGGAGTCTTCGATATCACCCCTTTTCCTCTTGCTTCGGGGAGAAACAGCGGAGGGGAGAGAATGCGCTGAGTCGGAAGTCTCTGATTCAGTCTCTCTTTCAGAGGAACCCGCAGATTTGTGGGATCCCACGACTTCACTCTCATGGCGAGAAGTACCCTGCGCATCGTCAGTTATGACGGTACATTCATCAACATCCCCACCTTCAGGAAGAGGGGGTAGGGAGGACAAGACTTGGTGTTTCTGAAGAAGAAAATCATCGACAGAACATTCAACAAGGATAGTAGTCAAGAAAAGTAAAGACTTGGGAACATAATTTGCGAAAAATAGCAGTCGAAAAAACATAATTGCGAGAGTTCAAGTCATTTACCTTGGGAAGGGGATTGGTGCTATTGTACGGCTCCACTCGGCAAGAGGATGGAACCGAGTCTTTCTTGCTTAACGACGAAACATGCCAACCAAGCTTCTCCAAGTCCTTCACAGAGAGATCTTTGGATAGGCGGTCAACATCTTTCTCGCCAGCATACAACCACATAGGGTTTTTGCGAACCTGTAGGGGTTGCACCCTAATTCTAAGGAAATAGGCAGTGATTTGGATACCCGGCAATTCCTTGCCTCGGGTATACTGCAGTTCATGGATTCGCTTCATCAGTGCCTCTGTCGCCGTTTTTTCTTCTTCGGTGGCCTCTGCATCCCAGGATCGGCAGCGAAGAACTTTTGCGCCACCATCAAAGGGGGCGATGTTCTATTCCAGCGAGTAGGGACAATCCTCGCGGACGTATAGCCATCTTCTGCGCCACCCTTGGACGGAGTAGGGAAATTTTACGTTGAAATACTCAACGTCAGGGCGGACCCAAATCACAACACCACCTACGTTGTAGGCAATATTGTGGGAGCCGTTGCGGCGAAGGCAGAAAACGCGTTTCCAGAGGGCCCAATTAGATTGGGTCCCAAGAAGGCATTCACAAAGGGTGATAAAGATAGAAATATGGATGATGGAGTTGGGAGTCAGCTAGTGCAGCTGCAGCCCATACACGAAAAGTAATCCACGAAGGAATTCATGGATGGGAGCGGAGAGACCGCAGATGAGGTGGCCAACAAAGGTTACCCGGTACTGGATGGGCAGCGTAGGAAAGCTTTCTTCGCTGGGGAAGATCAGCGCCCCTCCTTCGCCGTCAGGCCGAGCTTCTTCATCAGGTTAGCGTCTTGGTTGGAGATCTTGGATCTCTCCCACTCGGAAACTTCCAGATCTTTAGCCGCCATGCTTGCTTCGGGAGCGGTGTGCTTGGTGAGCCTCACCCGCATTGGCATCAACATCGGCGTTGGAGAGATTGAGGAAGTGGATGAGCGCATGAGCTCTTGTTGTTGAAGTGGAGGTTTTTTGATAGAGGGGATATGAGCGCGGCGCAGCGAAGGGGAACGCGGGAGGAAGACGAAGATTATTTATAGCAAGTTAAGTGAAACGTCGCGCCGTTGGATGATGAGAGAATGGATCTGATGAATTACACGTGTGCTCAGGGGTAAAAACGTATTTTCACTTGGAGGTAACTAAACAGGCGCCACTATGCGCGTGCCAGAAAAAGCGGAGGACGTGTGTCCCCCACTTGGGTAACGTGTCAAAAACCGCAGACTTCCAGCCCCACAAGTCAGTGACAGGACATGATTCAAGTTTTCTCGATGCCGCGATCGTGGCCATCGTCGGCACTGATATCACTTTAAGGGAAAACTTCGACTGCGTTGTTTTAAAGATTGGTGGCAAAGGAGGATCATACATTACTTCAGGAGCCTTTGATCAAATACAAGTTTTTGCTCAAATGCTCGGGGTCTACTCCCATCAGGAGCGCTGGTCGCGCACCCGATAAAGATGACATTGCTGAAAAAGATTACCAATATAGCGACAGAGTTACTAAAGAGATGAGCCTATAGCCAATTACAAGCACTTGTCTGTAGCCTCGGGGGCTACTCGCATCGGGAACGCTGGTCGCGAACCCGATGAAATTGATAAATGCATGAGAAGCATATTTCGAGTTACAATATAACTCTTCATATACTCCCATCGGGAGGACAAGATAAACAGTATAAGTCATCCGTTGACTCAGATAAATGTGCTATTTCACAAGCCGAAAAAGGCACTCGGCAATATATTCTCAGAGCGCCTCAGTCGCGATTTATTCTCTGAATGCCGCAGAACTTTGCGAAGGTAAGACCTCGGGATCCGTCCTATGCTGCGTAGCACCGCCTCTGCTACTTTTTCCGTATCAACAGATGCGAAGAAAAATCCTAACGGACGCGTTAGGTACCCGATAAAATATAACCGGAATTCGACATGTGGTAAGTCCTTAAGCGGCACATGTCGAATTACGCCAGTATTCCAGGATCAGGTCCAGGGGCGTGATCTTGAAGTAGGTTTTTGCGGGATTGCCACGAGAGCAGTTAACTGGTACCTGATCCGTCAGATGAACCAGCCCTAATTACCATTATCCCTGTACAATATACGATTGTTTTATGAAAGTTATGTAATGACTCGAAGAAATCATATGATAATTGTAAAGATGGATAATTTCCATGATTCTTCGATTCAAGCAAAATCTCGGGAGCTACTGACATAGGCATCCCCAATGGGCCTGTCGAAGATGGTACCCGGGATTTACTGAAGGCCCAGGACCCGATGTTTGGGAAGCTCGGAAGCCCAATTAAGAGATAGTTTGGAAAGATAGAGTTGTAATAAGAATAATGACTTGTAACGATTACGGGACGAACTCAAAGAGTCTCCCGGACTTTGTAACTTGTAAATCATGAAACCCTCGGCTCCGCCTCCTATATAAGGGGGAGTCGAGCGTGAAAGAGGGGACCGATTTTATTGTCAACACAACCCTAGTTTTCTAACAGTCGAGTCCTTTTCCGGTTGAACCTTCGAGATCTACTTGCCCTCTACTTCCAAATAAACCCTAGTCTACAATCCGTAGGCATTGACAAGTCGATACCTTGTCACCACCCGCACGACAGCGAGCTTCGCGTCGGCATGCACGCTAGCAAGGAGAGGCAGACTCCACGGCGTGGTTGAGGCGGCATGCCACGCGCGCGCAATAGCAAGGAGGCGGTGGCCACGTTGCACCCGAGAGCAAGGAGGCGGCAGTCCAAGCGTGCACAACTTCCAGGGCATAGGCGGGATTTGTGGAGATGGGAGGCGGGGCCGATGCGATCCACGCGTTCCCGGAGCGCTAGCTCCTCGTCAACGACCACCAACTGGATGATGTCGCGCCTACCTCGCCGGTCCACCATCACGAGCTGCTCTGCGCCGGGAGGACGAGGAACACCGTGAGATGCTCCAACACGGCTTGGAGCTGGGCGAGGTATGGGCCTATGGCCAATGGACCAGCAGCGGAGTGACGCTAGAGCTGCAACACATCGAGCTTCAATAACTCGAATGCTCGCGATATTCAAGGGATTTGGATGCCATTGCGAATGCTAGGCCGGCCGATGACCGAAGAAGAAAGGGGACGAGGTGGGCGACCGGAGTGGAAAGGGTAGGAGGCCAGCGACCGGAGAGGAGAGGGAATGGAGAAGAGGCGTCTACAATTGTTGAGGGATTTGGACGCCATTGAAAAGGAGAGAGATGCCTTTTTAATGGGTCACTGATTCGTGGGCCAGCGCGGACACTCAACGGTCAGGAAAGGACATAGAAGGGTACGAGCTCTATCCGCGCCTGTCCGTGGAGATCCAAAGTCGACCTAGATATGGTGCAACTTTGGGTTGCGGTCGGACAATACACGAACAAATTTTTAGGATGGATGGTAGCATTAGGTGCTTTTTTATCCATGGCCACCCAAACGGACATTTGCATCTCCGCCTAGTCGAACAAGGAACGCCGGTGTGGTTGACAGTCTCGCAGGAATGGATCCTTCCAGGGAGGCACATACAACGTTCTGATGCCTAAGGGTGTCCTCCCGATCGAGGTCGGCACCGGGAGCCTAGTAGTTTCGGAGAGACGTGGATATACTCATACACTCAAGTGTCTAAACATCTCGCTCGTCGTATTTATTTCAGTACACATCTTTTTTATACCACAATAGAAGTATCGTAGGTAGTATAATGCATTTCATGCATGCAAAAAACTGATGTGGCGTTACAATTAAAGATGAGAGTGAATAGTACTATCATAGATAGATACTGTATCATAACACGTAGTACTAGAAAATTTAATATTAAATAAATCTTATACATATATTTACATTGAGATTTTACAAATCAATTAATATAAAGAGTACCATGCATTTTAGTAATAGTAACCAGGGCCGGCTCTAGGATTTGACGGGCCCCAGGGCAAATTTTATAAATAGGCACAAATTAGACTACGTGCTTGCTAGATGGGCCTAATTTTTTTTTCTTCTACCTTTTTCCTATATGCACTGTGCCGGAAATAATGGGTCCCCGTTTTGGTTGGGTCCCGAGCCGTTGCACTTCTTGCCCTGGGCCAGAACCGGCCCTGATAGTAACATATAGTTTTATCAAACTACGTTGATAATATGCATTGCGGCTAGTCTTACGTGCCTAGCTCCCACTTGGAATGTATTGTCCTTCCGTAATCTTGTAATGACAGTCCTATTTTCTTGAAGGAAAATACTTGGTATCAGCCGGGGGATAGCGCGAGTCACATCCTCCGCCTCGTCTGCCTGACGCGTGTCCCCGCGGACCCACCATCTAGCGCTCCGTTCTTATCTATCTTCCCCAACCTCTCGCCCCGTACTCTCGTTGACCAATCTATCTTCCCGACTTCCCGTTCCTCTCACAAGGCCCTGCCGCTCCTCTCGCCGCTGCCGACGGAGCCTGTGGGTAGAGAGTGTAATATCCCAGGTAATGGGGTTACAAAAATAGAGGAAACAGATGTGTGCATTGCATTCATGCATAGAAAATCTGGGGAATTTTCGCGCTTTAAAACAGTCACAGTAACTGAAGTTTCACTTGACCTTGGTGGAATTGAAGTAGCTCATCAAGTCAAGCGCTATAAACCTCAATGTGACTTTGTTAAAACCTTATTTTGGGTAAAGATGATTTGGTCTAAGGGGTTAGATCAAATGGAACTAATAATCAACACAACAACACTTTACTCAATGATCAATTGTTTGATCTTATAAAAGATTACAATATGGTAATCCTGGCCATAACATAAGAACATCTATTCAAGTACAAACCAAGTAACAATAAAATGGAGAAACCATTCTTGACTATCTTTTCCATGTCTTAAACTAATCCTTGATCTTACCATGAACCTCATGGTATCCATTTCATTTCATTCATGGAAACCAGACAAGGAGATAAACTCTATAAACATATATCCTTCTCCATTCCATATTATTATACATCAAACCTAGAGAGGTGAGAGTTCTATAGTATTTATTAGAGAAGCAATAACAAACCTTGAGCTAAACATTGGATATACATCCAAGTATTCAAATCATCATCCTCAAGAGGAACCCTAGGATATTATTGAAGTCTTTCCCAAATGAGTGAGAGCATTCATATTAATTCTAGCTTTACCTAATTAAGAATAAAGGACAACAATTGAACCAGAGTATTAGAAGTACACCATAACCTAGAATAATCCATTCTTATATAAGAGAGATCAATTATGGTGTTACACACAAGTTAGTTGAGAAAACACTTGGATTCAAGGGAGAGATTTATTCAAATATCCAAATGGTTAAACCATTATTCCTTGAGTAAAACCCTAAGTAATTATCTCAGGCAATCTCCTGGGATATAAATTATTGAGACAACCATAATTATGTCTATTCAAGAAACTATAAAAGAAAGTCTATATTTAGTTCATCAAGACAATGCTTGATCATGGAAGTGAGAAACCCATTTAATGAGAGATCCCTTAGGAAGCCAAACCTTGATCATTATAAATTGAGTGATGATCACAAACCCTAAGAACTTGAGGTAGAGATATTAAGAACAAGTTGATCATGCCTAATCCATGATCATGCTAGTGAGATATGTGAGGATAATTTAAACCCTAATATGATTATTAGATATTATTCCCCACATGAAATCATAGGGAGGTAACTAGTAAACAAACCTAGACTTATATCCTAAACCCTAACTTGTGAACCACTTGGTGATCACAAGTAGAATTCTACCACACCTACATTCCACTTATTCTTCATCTAAGAAAGTTTTAGAGTAAAATTCCATACTTGATATGGTGAGAAATCATCAATCCATCTGACCAAAGTTAACTATAAAAAGAACTATAACCACTGTAGTTACTTTAATGATAAATTGAAGTTAAACAATAGAAGTCAATTGGTAGAAGATAAAACTAATTCTCAATATCTTAGTAGCTATAGGAGAACATAAAATGTTAAGTCAGCAACCACCTTATCATGGTTAGGGGAGATTAAACCCTAGCTAATTCAACATAATGTCATCCAAATTCTATAAAACTAGAAGTATATCTCAACCCCAGTTTATGCATCACTATGGTGATCATAATATGAACCTAGAGCACATGTGAGTTCCAAACCACATGCCATTAGGTGAACCTCATTAGAACCCTAGAATTGCTCACGAACTACATCTTATATTTCAATTATGAACTTAAGATTACCATAGAGCTAAATTATATTATTAAGCACCATAGGTGCTGATCAACCACTTAACATTATAACCAAGACCAAACCATGATGAGAGTAATATCTACTCCAAGTAATTTAAAGTGTTATTAAATATAATTCTAGAGCTAACTCTAAAATAGGGTTATGAGAAAAATCTAAATGACCTTAACAAATAGGTGCTCACATGAAATCATATGCAACTAACCAACTTCTAAAATAAGAGGTCAAGTCCTAATGATAACCTCTAAAATTAATTGAAGTGGGAATTATCAACCATAACCAGTAAAAAAGGAGTTGCATTCCAAATGAAAAAGGAACTTAAAGAACACCTATATTCATGCTTAATTGATATTTTGAATAAGCCCAAAAGTATGCAATATCCTCAAAATAAAATACTTGTTCAAATAGAATACTGGTACTTTAGTCAGTATACTATATCCTGCTTGAATTAATATAATTACAAATACCTGCAAATAGAAATTTAATTCAAATATGAATTCAAATAGAAAACATAAAACAGGAAAAGTAAAAACAGAAAAAGGAAAAGAAAAGAAAAGCTCACCTGGACCTTACCTGGCTCGCAGCCCAGCAGCAGCCTGCAGCGAAGCCAGCAGCAGCCTGGCCGTGGCAGCCCAGGAGCAACCCAAGGCCCAGCCTGAAGCACAGCCCAAATCAGCCCAATACCCTTTCGCCTCGGATAAGAACGAAGGAGACGTCGACGTCTTCGTCCCCTTCGCTGGGAGCACAGGGGCTCGCCACCGAGCCACCAGGGCCACGTCCCGCGTCGCCGCCGACATTGCTGACCGCCAGCGCACGCCTAGCACCTTATAAATGGCGTGGACGCCCTCAATTTCCTCTCTCTTCGCCTAATTCCTCACGAGTGCCCGAAACCCTAGCCGCAAACCTCCGCTCGTCGCCGGCGATAGAGGCATCCCCGTGCCTCGCCATGACCACCAGCAGCACCGCCGTCCTTCCCTCGTTCTATTCATCGACGCGTGCAAGCTGGGAGGCTCCCGTTCCGACGGATTTCGCCATTTCTTCCGACCACCGCCGCCGCGGCCATGGACGAAATCGTCGCCGTCCGGCCACCTCTGCCCCAACAGAACACACCATCGCGCTCCTGGTAAGCTAGGGATCCTCCTAAGCTTTCTATTGCATCAAATCGGCCACCATAGCTCCATCGTGTCGATCACCGCCGTGCTCCGCCGCAGACATAGCTCGCCGGAGTAGCTCCGGCGACTGTTCCGTGGGGGCGCCGCCACTTACTGGTTCACCACGTCGGCCAGTGCCTCTGAACACGCGCAAAGCCCCGCGGAAGCCCTCCCGTGTCGACGCAGCCGTCGACTGGCCGCCGGCCAGCAACCTCCTCTCCACCGTGGTGATTTTGACTTGGTCAAATTCCACGTGGCGGGTGAGGTGGACAGACCCCACCTGTCTGTGGCTCTGGGTAGCTCTGTCCGGGTAGCTTTAGTCAATCCAGTTTTAAATTTAAATCCAGAAAATTGCTGCAACTTTAAATAAATCTAGAAAATTCAAATTAAGTCAGAAAAATAAATATAAGATATCAAAATTCTTATAAAGATAAATCCTATCCAATAAAAATATAAACTGAAATTTTTATTTTTAATAAAAATTTAATTATTAATACTTGTTATTTAAGCCCTAATTATTAATTCTAAATTCAATTAAAATTCAATAATTAGAAAAAACTTTCTAAAATAAATAAAAACCAGTAAGAAAAATAAAGAAAACATGAAAGCTATTTTTCTTTATTTGTTATTTTGTTAAATCTTTATTAGTGGAAATTTAAACCCTAATTAATAATTACCTTAATTATTAATTGTTTAAAAATGAAAAATACCAAATTCAATATTATTTTTATTTAGAAGTTATTAATAACTTCAAATTCAAAATGAAGTTATTAACTTATGAACTAGTAGTAATTATGCAACCCTAGTACCATAAAGAAGAAGACTAGGAACTCATCATCTCATGTGTAATCCTAAAACCCTAATCCAAAATAGAACCCTAACTCCACTATTTCTTTTGAACCTTAATTTGCTTCTAACCTAAACCCTAGGTTAGATCATGTGATCATGGTGCCTTATTACAAATCATAGAACCATAGTAGCAACTAAATACTTGTCTTGAACACATAAAATATTGGAGACCTATCACTAATATATGGGTATCCCATGTATTCATCCTCATCAGACCTAAATGATCAAATAAGGGCAACCAAATGCAAACCCTAGCTCCTATCCTTAGAGATATCAATTTTAAATAACCATGCTTAGCATCACATCATTGTGATGAACTCCAGTAGCACCTACACCCAATAGTTATCACTACATAACCATAGTCCGATAAACCCTACAAGTACTTCATAATTATGAACCATCCTATTTAGGATCCAATAATTCTTTACTTAGGAAATGAAATAGAAAACCTAAACAACCTCAACCTAATTGATATACTTCTTATTACCTAAGAAGTATGTTCTTCAAAAGTTATTCTTTTGAAGTAAAGAAAGAATCATCATCAACCCTGCTTATAAGTACCTATAAACCCTAGCTGGCTATCACCAATAAGATGAACCAATCCTGATAGCAACCTTGTATGAATAATTGCTTAGGATGCCTAGGCTTATCTTAACCTTACAAGCCCTAGGTGTCGATGATTCCAACATTGTTGTGATCCATCTAACACTTACTCCAAAAACTACTTGGAACCCTAATAAATTATAGAACTCCACCAACCTAATTACCATACTTGTTCTTTATCAAAGAACATGTTCTTCAAAAGTTATTCTTTTAAAGTATATGATAAACAATCATTAACCATGCCATAAAGTACTAAAACTGACAATTGTTCTTTACATGTTAACATTATACCAATTACCATTCTTTGTGTGCTCAATTGATTACTGTGCTTTATTACCTACCTGTTTATAATATCAAGTAATCACACCTGAATAAGAACCTTGTTTGTGAATCACTCTAAAAGTGTAACACACCCTAAACCAATCATTACAACTCACTGATCCTAAATCATCGGGGTTAGGTCACGCTTAGAGCGATTGCATCTCATAATTATGCATTATTGCATCCTTGCCAATCTTTTAAACATCGTCCTTACCGGACGATGATGCTATTTCAGAATTTGGAGTTATTGCGTATCGAAGACCTTGCCTGCATAATCTTGCAGTCAAGAAAGGCAAGTTCATCACTTGCTCATGTCATTTGAGTACTTTTATCAAATTACTTGCAAAGTACTATGATTATCACTATTGCATAAAAACCAAAACCACTATTTTCATAACTATGAATATGACTATGTGGTGGGCAATGGAACCATGGATTGTGTTGATATGGTGGAGGTTCCATTGCACGGGCTTATATCCATCTAGGATTAAACAACAAATGTCGCCAGTGATTCTTGTGCCGTAATATCCGTGTTAACCATAAGATCCGGAGTGGGACGGAGTAGTCAAAAGTGTTTCCACCTCTCGTTCATCAACGGATGCGCTTTACCGTAGACACTTGTATCTGTCGGGGCAAGCGGTGGGCTGGGGAAGCCTAAAGTCCCCACGGCATAGTCCGTAGACACTTGTCGCTCGAAGTGCAAGCGGTGGGCTGGGGAAGCCTAAAGTCCCCACGGTATTGCGGTCTATGATGGGTTGCAGCTACCGGCGAAGGAGTTTGGTTAACGAGTCCCAAACTGTTGTCGTGGTCGGGGTCCATCCTTAAGTGGTATAAGAGGACCGACGAGGACCCAGGGTCGGGGTATGCAACAAAGGGTGGGTGTTCGAGGTAGCGGAGGAACATGATTGGCTAGACCTTATACCGGGCCTCACACCATAGGAAGTGTGGACGGGAAGATCACCCGGTTGGCACCAAGGTTAAGATCTCTTATGGGTAAAGCAACACACCTGCAGAGTGTAAAGAACTGTGACCACTGTTTGGGATATGGAACTGCGAACGCGGCCGGAAAGGAGCTCCATGAAGTTCTAGTAAACCGGTGAAGGCTGACGGACATAGTTCTTCTGAATAAAAGCAACCTTATGAAGAAATGGTTATGAAAACTTGCATTGGTATTAGACTTTCTGGTCTAATGCTGTAGCTATTGCATTAAACACCTCTTTCCTATAATGAACTTGTTGAGTTCGCTCGTACTCATCCCACTCTTAAATCCCCTTAGATATGGAGGCATCAAAGGAGGATCTACAGTACAACTCGAAGGTCGAGGAGTCAACAGCTACTTCAAGAGACAGGAACCTGTCAGAGGAGTCCAATACCACATCCAACAAGAAGAAAACCTAGATTAGCCATAGAAGGGAACTAGTTTCCTAAACCTAGCTCCTACTTAGCTAGAATCTATCCATAGCCTCTATAGCTAGTTAAATACTCTACAAATGGAGTTTGTGATAAAATTAGAATACGAGTCGTTCTTCTGGAGTTTATTTACAGTTTTACCTCATTGTAAAGTAGGAGGCTGTGATGATCTTATGTAACAGAGTCAATGATGTAATTCTATACACATGCCTTGGACCCGCATATTTGTTGTACCACTCGAGCGATATAATACTAGTGGAACGGTGTTTCATTGGTGTTATATCAGACTTGCATACTACACCATGCAGTGGTATGCCGGGTCACCACAGTTGGTATCAGAGCAAATGCTTTGACCCTAGGATTAAAACCCTTTAAAGGAGACCTATAGGATTGGTAGTGTCCATAGGAAGTTGTCCTAGGTAAACCAAATACTTCTTATGACTTGAGATGGATATTCACTTGAGAATAATCCTGACACACTTGAGTCAACCTTTCCTACCTATCTTTCCTAAGTAAAGATAGTTAGCTAATCCCAAACATGTAGGACACCATTAAGACCTTAAAACAATAGATGAGTAGCCCATAGTTGGTATACAATACATGGTAGTCCAAAGAGAGGATACAACCATAAGGAAGATATCCTATTGGAAGATGTGTACCAACACATGTTATAATTAAATAAGAATTACTCAGAGATGCACTATGAGTAATATCAAGTGATGAAGATAATTAAGATATTATAATAGAAAATGTAGACCCAGACAAGTAATAGGGTAAGTAAAATTTATCTAAACTTGTGAAACAACTGATAGTAAGGGATGAATATAAGTTATACGAGGTAGTATAGACCATGATGAGTCAATCATGGGAGGAAAGGAAGAGTGATAGAAATGAAATATGTCTACTTACATGGTAGAGATAGTAATCATAGTGATTCACTTGAGAGTCATTATGTGATGGACTAGAACATCATAAATAATTAAGAGAAGTACAATAAGAAGTCAAGTAATAAACAATAGTGCAAGAATTGTGTTCCAAAACAATGGGAAGTGTGCCAAGCACATCATGACCATATTCTTATGATAATATAAACACTTGGAAGTATAGGAGCTATAATTTCATAGTAGGTGTTTAGAGTAGCAAGGTTAGAACCTAGTCATATCATGTGAGATAGTCCTCAACAAAATAGAAGTTAAGTAAACTTCCAAAAAAAAATTAGGTTAACCTTAACTATCCTAAACCACTTTGTTTCAAGGTTTATCTCATTGCAATTGTGCAATTAAGGTAAAGGATGAGACAAATAGTAGACTTCCATATGTGAGCACTTAGTATCACGATATAAACCTATATTATGTGGTGTTATATACTACACCTCTCAGCCTGATGTTTAGAGATGTCTTACTCAACTATTATATTCAGGCTTATGATGGTGTGTATTATAAACACAAAGCTGAATCTTCTTGGATTTTATTGGATTTTCATTGTTTGACTAGATCCATACATGAAGTTTGACATTGATATGCAAATGCATGTTGCAATATCAAGTCTTTACTTGATGCTATAGATCTAGAGGGTAATAGTATTCATGTGAGGAAGCGACGAATTCTGGAAGATTCCGAAAACAAGATGAAGGTTCATCAGAGAAAGGAAGTAAAGTTGTGGGAAGTAACCACAATGCTCTGAAGGTAGTACAATCAGAAACTCATGCTTTACCTCAACAGAGGAGTACTTTAGTACATAGGAAGCATGAAGGTGAGAAACATGATGACTGTGGTGTAGTAGAAGTAGAACCATAGTTATTATGGAAGAGGGAATGCATGGGAAATCACTTAGGATACTATATTTATAGTGTCAGCTAGTGGTTTTCTTGCAAAATAAACCCTGAATGAAGGAAGATGATATATGAAACCATAGCAGATATAAGAAGACCATAGTAGATATCAGAAGACCACAATTGGTATAGGATCAATACTGCGAGATAAAGCAGAAGATGTCTCATTCAGTTGATCAGAACCTATAATAGAATCCATTTTTAGATATCAAATAGCCACAGTTGGTATAATAACCACAGCTGGTATCAGTTGGTATTACAAATAGTCCACGGTTTAATTAGTTGTAACAAAAGTTTGTGAACAAATAAAAATCTTGTCAGCCAAATAGCTAGATCTATCAACATTTAGTCGAAGGATTTATGTCGGATGTTCACAAATTGAGTGGATACACCACAGATATTCTTCGCAAGACCTTAGAAGAGTACAAACCATAAACTAGACCTAGACCAATATTCCAACCATAAGTCCAATAGTTGGAAGAAAAGGAGTTAAAGACCATAAGAAAACTCTAAGGGGTAGAGTAAAATATTGAGCTGGATATACAGTAACTCAATACTTTGAGTAAGATAGATGAAGAAGGTCTGAACTGAGAGGAAGTTCAATCTTATTTTCATAAGATTGATGAACAATACTTTCAGAAGGATGTCAGACCAGAAGCCGAGGATCATACCTCGAGGAAGCAAGAAATGGACTATAACTTGAAAAAGTGAGTAAAATTTACTCAGAAATACGGAAGCTCAAGTAAGACAAAGATAATGAAGTTGGATGAAGAAAATACCATAGACCAAATACAACTCAAGGAGGCCAAAGACTGAAGTAGATGACCATACCAAAACTAAAGTCTAGTTGAATGATTCCTTTCATGGAACCTAAATAACCCAAAATAGTTATAGGTATCAACTATAAACCATGATTGGATAGACTAAATGAGTCTAATCCATTCCTAGGGAAATAAACCATCACGAACATTCCCATGATAAATACCTTACTAGTACCATTATTGCAGTTTTGGTCGTAAGGGAAAACAAAGACCTATTCATCAATTAGGAGTGTACTATCAAATCAGTCTTCAGTTAAGACTAGCAGGACAAGAAGAAGTCCCAATCATTGATTCTTCAATGAGAAAGGAAACAAGCTTATAGAGTTAGAAGAAATCAATGAATCAGAGTAAGAACCCTGGTTCAGAGACAAACCCTAATGGATTCCAGGAAGAATCTGGACAAGGGATATATTCAATTATATCCAGTGAGATCACCACGGAGTTCGAGAAAAGTAGTCTGCACAAGTAGATCCACATTCCGAAACGTGAGAGATATCAAACTTCGAGGACGAAGTTTAGTTTAAGGGGTAGAGACTGTAATATCCCAGGTAATGGGGTTACAAAAATAGAGGAAACAGATGTGTGCATTGCATTCATGCATAGAAAATGCGGGGAATTTTCGCGCTTTAAAGTAAAACAGTCACAGTAACTGAAGTTTCACTTGACCTTGGTGGAATTGAAGTAGCTCATCAAGTCAAGCGCTATAAACCTCAATGTGACTTTGTTAAAACCTTGTTTTGGGTAAAGATGATTTGATCTAAGGGGTTAGATCAAATGGAACTAATAATCAACACAACAACACTTTACTCAATGATCAATTGTTTGATCTTATAAAAGATTACAATATGGTAATCCTGGCCATAACATAAGAACATCTATTCAAGTACAAACCAAGTAACAATAAAATGGAGAAACCATTCTTGACTATCTTTTCCATGTCTTAAACTAATCCTTGATCTTACCATGAACCTCATGGTATCCATTTCATTTCATTCATGGAAACCAGACAAGGAGATAAACTCTATAAACATATATCCTTCTCCATTCCATATTATTATACATCAAACCTAGAGAGGTGAGAGTTCTATAGTATTTATTAGAGAAGCAATAACAAACCTTGAGCTAAACATTGGATATACATCCAAGTATTCAAATCATCATCCTCAAGAGGAACCCTAGGATATTATTGAAGTCTTTCCCAAATGAGTGAGAGCATTCATATTAATTCTAGCTTTACCTAATTAAGAATAAAGGACAACAATTGAACCAGAGTATTAGAAGTACACCATAACCTAGAATAATCCATTCTTATATAAGAGAGATCAATTATGGTGTTACACACAAGTTAGTTGAGAAAACACTTGGATTCAAGGGAGAGATTTATTCAAATATCCAAATGGTTAAACCATTATTCCTTGAGTAAAACCCTAAGTAATTATCTCAGGCAATCTCCTGGGATATAAATTATTGAGACAACCATAATTATGTCTATTCAAGAAACTATAAAAGAAAGTCTATATTTAGTTCATCAAGACAATGCTTGATCATGGAAGTGAGAAACCCATTTAATGAGAGATCCCTTAGGAAGCCAAACCTTGATCATTATAAATTGAGTGATGATCACAAACCCTAAGAACTTGAGGTAGAGATATTAAGAACAAGTTGATCATGCCTAATCCATGATCATGCTAGTGAGATATGTGAGGATAATTTAAACCCTAATATGATTATTAGATATTATTCCCCACATGAAATCATAGGGAGGTAACTAGTAAACAAACCTAGACTTATATCCTAAACCCTAACTTGTGAACCACTTGGTGATCACAAGTAGAATTCTACCACACCTACATTCCACTTATTCTTCATCTAAGAAAGTTTTAGAGTAAAATTCCATACTTGATATGGTGAGAAATCATCAATCCATCTGACCAAAGTTAACTATAAAAAGAACTATAACCACTGTAGTTACTTTAATGATAAATTGAAGTTAAACAATAGAAGTCAATTGGTAGAAGATAAAACTAATTCTCAATATCTTAGTAGCTATAGGAGAACATAAAATGTTAAGTCAGCAACCACCTTATCATGGTTAGGGGAGATTAAACCCTAGCTAATTCAACATAATGTCATCCAAATTCTATAAAACTAGAAGTATATCTCAACCCCAGTTTATGCATCACTATGGTGATCATAATATGAACCTAGAGCACATGTGAGTTCCAAACCACATGCCATTAGGTGAACCTCATTAGAACCCTAGAATTGCTCACGAACTACATCTTATATTTCAATTATGAACTTAAGATTACCATAGAGCTAAATTATATTATTAAGCACCATAGGTGCTGATCAACCACTTAACATTATAACCAAGACCAAACCATGATGAGAGTAATATCTACTCCAAGTAATTTAAAGTGTTATTAAATATAATTCTAGAGCTAACTCTAAAATAGGGTTATGAGAAAAATCTAAATGACCTTAACAAATAGGTGCTCACATGAAATCATATGCAACTAACCAACTTCTAAAATAAGAGGTCAAGTCCTAATGATAACCTCTAAAATTAATTGAAGTGGGAATTATCAACCATAACCAGTAAAAAAGGAGTTGCATTCCAAATGAAAAAGGAACTTAAAGAACACCTATATTCATGCTTAATTGATATTTTGAATAAGCCCAAAAGTATGCAATATCCTCAAAATAAAATACTTGCCCAAATAGAATACTGGTACATTAGTCAGTATACTATATCCTGATTGAATTAATATAATTACAAATACCTGCAAATAGAAATTTAATTCAAATATGAATTCAAATAGAAAACATAAAACAGGAAAAGTAAAAACAGAAAAAGGAAAAGAAAAGAAAAGCTCACCTGGACCTTACCTGGCTCGCAGCCCAGCAGCAGCCTGCAGCGAAGCCAGCAGCAGCCTGGCCGTGGCAGCCCAGGAGCAACCCAAGGCCCAGCCTGAAGCACAGCCCAAATCAGCCCAATACCCTTTCGCCTCGGATAAGAACGAAGGAGACGTCGACGTCTTCGTCCCCTTCGCTGGGAGCACAGGGGCTCGCCACCGAGCCACCAGGGCCACGTCCCGCGTCGCCGCCGACATTGCTGACCGCCAGCGCACGCCTAGCACCTTATAAATGGCGTGGACGCCCTCAATTTCCTCTCTCTTCGCCTAATTCCTCACGAGTGCCCGAAACCCTAGCCGCAAACCTCCGCTCGTCGCCGGCGATAGAGGCATCCCCGTGCCTCGCCATGACCACCAGCAGCACCGCCGTCCTTCCCTCGTTCTATTCATCGACGCGTGCAAGCTGGGAGGCTCCCGTTCCGACGGATTTCGCCATTTCTTCCGACCACCGCCGCCGCGGCCATGGAAGAAATCGTCGCCGTCCGGCCACCTCTGCCCCAACAGAACACACCATCGCGCTCCTGGTAAGCTAGGGATCCTCCTAAGCTTTCTATTGCATCAAATCGGCCACCATAGCTCCATCGTGTCGATCACCGCCGTGCTCCGCCGCAGACATAGCTCGCCGGAGTAGCTCCGGCGACTGTTCCGTGGGGGCGCCGCCACTTACTGGTTCACCACGTCGGCCAGTGCCTCTGAACACGCGCAAAGCCCCGCGGAAGCCCTCCCGTGTCGACGCAGCCGTCGACTGGCCGCCGGCCAGCAACCTCCTCTCCACCGTGGTGATTTTGACTTGGTCAAATTCCACGTGGCGGGTGAGGTGGACAGACCCCACCTGTCTGTGGCTCTGGGTAGCTCTGTCCGGGTAGCTTTAGTCAATCCAGTTTTAAATTTAAATCCAGAAAATTGCTGCAACTTTAAATAAATCTAGAAAATTCAAATTAAGTCAGAAAAATAAATATAAGATATCAAAATTCTTATAAAGATAAATCCTATCCAATAAAAATATAAACTGAAATTTTTATTTTTAATAAAAATTTAATTATTAATACTTGTTATTTAAGCCCTAATTATTAATTCTAAATTCAATTAAAATTCAATAATTAGAAAAAACTTTCTAAAATAAATAAAAACCAGTAAGAAAAATAAAGAAAACATGAAAGCTATTTTTCTTTATTTGTTATTTTGTTAAATCTTTATTAGTGGAAATTTAAACCCTAATTAATAATTACCTTAATTATTAATTGTTTAAAAATGAAAAATACCAAATTCAATATTATTTTTATTTAGAAGTTATTAATAACTTCAAATTCAAAATGAAGTTATTAACTTATGAACTAGTAGTAATTATGCAACCCTAGTACCATAAAGAAGAAGACTAGGAACTCATCATCTCATGTGTAATCCTAAAACCCTAATCCAAAATAGAACCCTAACTCCACTATTTCTTTTGAACCTTAATTTGCTTCTAACCTAAACCCTAGGTTAGATCATGTGATCATGGTGCCTTATTACAAATCATAGAACCATAGTAGCAACTAAATACTTGTCTTGAACACATAAAATATTGGAGACCTATCACTAATATATGGGTATCCCATGTATTCATCCTCATCAGACCTAAATGATCAAATAAGGGCAACCAAATGCAAACCCTAGCTCCTATCCTTAGAGATATCAATTTTAAATAACCATGCTTAGCATCACATCATTGTGATGAACTCCAGTAGCACCTACACCCAATAGTTATCACTACATAACCATAGTCCGATAAACCCTACAAGTACTTCATAATTATGAACCATCCTATTTAGGATCCAATAATTCTTTACTTAGGAAATGAAATAGAAAACCTAAACAACCTCAACCTAATTGATATACTTCTTATTACCTAAGAAGTATGTTCTTCAAAAGTTATTCTTTTGAAGTAAAGAAAGAATCATCATCAACCCTGCTTATAAGTACCTATAAACCCTAGCTGGCTATCACCAATAAGATGAACCAATCCTGATAGCAACCTTGTATGAATAATTGCTTAGGATGCCTAGGCTTATCTTAACCTTACAAGCCCTAGGTGTCGATGATTCCAACATTGTTGTGATCCATCTAACACTTACTCCAAAAACTACTTGGAACCCTAATAAATTATAGAACTCCACCAACCTAATTACCATACTTGTTCTTTATCAAAGAACATGTTCTTCAAAAGTTATTCTTTTAAAGTATATGATAAACAATCATTAACCATGCCATAAAGTACTAAAACTGACAATTGTTCTTTACATGTTAACATTATACCAATTACCATTCTTTGTGTGCTCAATTGATTACTGTGCTTTATTACCTACCTGTTTATAATATCAAGTAATCACACCTGAATAAGAACCTTGTTTGTGAATCACTCTAAAAGTGCAACACACCCTAAACCAATCATTACAACTCACTGATCCTAAATCATCGGGGTTAGGTCACGCTTAGAGCGATTGCATCTCATAATTATGCATTATTGCATCCTTGCCAATCTTTTAAACATCGTCCTTACCGGACGATGATGCTATTCAGAATTTGGAGTTATTGCGTATCGACCTTGCCTGCATAATCTTGCAGTCAAGAAAGGCAAGTTCATCACTTGCTCATGTCATTTGAGTACTTTTATCAAATTACTTGCAAAGTACTATGATTATCACTATTGCATAAAAACCAAAACCACTATTTTCATAACTATGAATATGACTATGTGGTGGGCAATGGAACCATGGATTGTGTTGATATGGTGGAGGTTCCATTGCACGGGCTTATATCCATCTAGGATTAAACAACAAATGTCGCCATGATTCTTGTGCCATAATATCCGTGTTAACCATAAGATCCGGAGTGGGACGGAGTAGTCAAAAGTGTTTCCACCTCTCGTTCATCAACGGATGCGCTTTACCGTAGACACTTGTATCTGTCAGGCAAGCGGTGGGGTGGGGAAGCCTAAAGTCCCAACGGCATAGTCCGTAGACACTTGTCGCTCGAAGTGCAAGCGGTGGGCTGGGGAAGCCTAAAGTCCCCACGGTATTGCGGTCTATGATGGGTTGCAGCTACCGGCGAAGGAGTTTGGTTAACGAGTCCCAAAGCTGTTGTCGTGGTCGGGGTCCATCCTTAAGTGGTATAAGAGGACCGACGAGGACCCAGGGTCGGGGTATGCAACAAAGGGTGGGTGTTCGAGGTAGCGGAGGAACATGATTGGCTAGACCTTATACCGGGCCTCACACCATAGGAAGTGTGGACGGGAAGATCACCGGTTGGCACCAAGGTTAAGATCTCTTATGGGTAAAGCAACACACCTCTGAGTGTAAAGAACCGTGACTGTCACTCCTGTTCGGGATATGGAGCGAACGCGGCCGGAAAGGAGCTCCATGAAGTTCTAGTAAACCGGTGAAGGCTGACGGACATAGTTCTTGAATAAAAGCAACCTTATGAAGAAATGGTTATGAAAACTTGCATTGGTATTAGACTTTTGGTCTAATGCCGTAGCTAGTGCATTAAACACCTCTTTCCTATAATGAACTTGTTGAGTACGCTCGTACTCATCCCACTCTTAAATCCCCTGCTTAGATATGGAGGCATCAAAGGAGGATCTACAGTACAACTCGAAGGTCGAGGAGTCAACTCTTCAAGAGAAGAACCTGTCAGAGGAGTCCAATACCACATCCAACAAGAAGAAAACCTAGATTAGCCATAGAAGGGAACTAGTTTCCTAAACCTAGCTCCTACTTAGCTAGAATCTATCCATAGCCTCTATAGCTAGTTAAATACTCTACAAATGGAGTTCGTGATAAAATTAGAATACGAGTCGTTCTTCTGGAGTTTATTTACAGTTTTACCTCATTGTAAAGTAGGAGGCTGTGATGATCTTATGTAACAGAGTCAATGATGTAATTCTATAGACATGCCTTGGACCCGCATATGTTTCTGTTGTACCACTCTGAGCGATATAATACTAGTGGAACGGTGTTTCATTGGTGTTATATCAGACTTGCATACTACACCATGCAGTGGTATGCCGGGTCACCACAAGGAGATTCAGTGCGCTAGCGACATCACCCGCTGCCCCCGCCTCTGCCTTCGAATACCACCGTGGAGGGCGGCGCTGAGTCGCTGACGCGGCGGCGGGACGCACGGCCGCGGAGGAGGCTTGACCCACGACGAGCTCGCCCCTCCCTCGCGCGAGGTCGTGACAGCCACGTTCGCCGCCCGCGAGTGCTTCAACGGACAAGGCCGGAGCTGCAACTGGCCACCACCGACGCTACAAGGGCCACCGTCGACGGCGCTGATGCTGCATGCGCAGCAGCCGTTGCTACGCCGGGCCGCAGTCCTTCTACATAAATCCCCCGGCGTTGCTACATCAGTACGCCGCCTGGCCCATGCCACTGCTACATCAGGCTGTCGACATTGCTACATGCGGCTGCAGACCTTGCTACATCAGCTCGTCGCCGTTGCTACATGCGCCCGCCGTCCGGTCGCCGTTGCTACATCAGCCCGCCGCCCTTGCTACATGTGGCCGCCGTCCGGTCCGTCGCCATTGCTACATCAGCCCGCCGGCCTTGCTACATCAGTCCGCCGCTATTGCTACATGCGGCCGGAGCCCTTGCTACTTGTGCCACCGCCGTTGCTGCAAGCGACGGGCGTGCGAGATCGTCTTCTCCGGCGACGATGTGACGGCATCCTCTCCGGCGACATGACGGCATCTTCTCCAACAACGTCCATGTCCCACTCTCACTTTTAAGGACACAGCCGGGCAAATTCTGCAAGCCACGGTGTAGGAGGAAGCGATACATATGCTGCCGGTGGCTTGCGGAGTTCATGGTGGAGCTCCATCGGCGCCGATGGTGGTTCGTGCGCGAGATTAACGTTGTATCATTTTCTTTGTTTCCTCTTGATGCAATGCGCGGCCAGAAAACTTGATGTAGTGTGCCGTGTGCGTGCGAACGTGCTGCCAGAAAACAGAGTAGAGAGAGACGTCGCCCATGTGAAAAGATAAGCGCTGAAAGCGATGTGCGTTTTGGAACGATTGAACGGATCAATCCAACGGCTGGCGACCCGGGGGATCGGAGGCCGGATCCCCCGGGGGACGCCCAGCACGCCCCTTTCTTGAAACAGTTATGGGCGGCTTGTAAACATCACTTTCCCCACCGGATCATAAATTTCGCTTACAAGTTAAAACCATAGAGATCTTGGGTGCACGCCATCACCGGGAGACGAAAAAGCGCAGTACTAATATTCTTGCACTATTAATATTTATGAAATGAGATCCCTCCGAAATATAAAACTCAAGACAAAAAGATACAGCGAGAGGCAGATGGAGGAAAATAAAGAGAGTTCAGAGCCGCGGACAGGAAGACACTACGTGACACGACGAGCTGGAGTACCAAGAGACGTTTTCCTCCACACGCTCATCGACACGTACGTGCTACCCGTCCTCTTCCAGCTCAGCAGCTGCATGTCCGGACGTGCGGCTACCTTCACTGCCCTGATGTCAGCTGATCGTACGCACGCATGCACTTACGGCCTCGGTCGCATCAAATCATCAACCCCGACCACCATTCCAAAAGGTATACTCCGTGCTACTACTTACCAGAGAGAAGAGAGAGACGCAATAACAACAACGGGTGGCTGTTGCCCAACCTAGTGATCCGGGGAGTGAGAGATCGTAAAAAGATTTTGGTGGATGGGGACATTTCTAGAGCGAGATATTTGGTGGACATGGACATTTCTTGAGAGAGAAAGAAAAACAGGACTTAAGGGCATCTCCAGCGACGCGACGCATTTTAGCATCCGAAAATATCCGCGCACGTACTTTTGCGTCGGCTCAAATGGTCAAAATCGATCGCGCGTCCGTTTGCGTCGGGTAGCTCCAGCGGCACGACGCATTTTTTGCTTGAATTTCCATTTTTTAACATGAAAACATAATTTACATAGTTGAACACATGAAAATAAACCCTAAACGCCTGCGCCTACTGCTTCTCCTCGTCGCTGTCGAGCACGATGAGCTCCGGTACCACCCACAGCCACTTGGGAACCGGCGGAACGTACGCCAGGCGCGCCGACGGTGCTGGAGGCGCCCAGGGCTATGGCTCTGGCGGAGGTGGAGGCGCCCAGGGATGTGGCTCTGGCGGAGGTGGAGGCGCCCAGGGCTGTGGTGGAGGTGAGGGATGTGGCGGCGGTTGAGGAGCCCGGGGGTTGTACAACGGCGATTGTGGCGTGGCCGAGTCCTGTAGCGCCAGTCGTAGGGCTTCATCCTCCGACACACTTGGTGGCATGAAGCCGGAGGCGTACCGGGGCACCGGCGGCTGCACATGTCGGTCGTTCTCGGAGACGAGGACGCCGAGCTTCGCTATCTCGTCGTCCGTCATGTTGTCCGGGTACACAAACTTGCTGCCCTCCACCATGGCCAGCTGCCATTCCGGGAAGACGACCGCGACGCTATCGTCCTTGAACTCCTCGTTGTGGTACGCCAGCGCCTCGATGTAGTCGTCATCGTATTCGTCGTCGTCGTCGTACTGCGCACGCGTCGGCGCCTGCTGTCTTCAAGGACGAGGTGGAGGTGGACGGTCGAAGGGAAAGTCCCTGTCGCCCATGAAGCCCGCGCTCCTCCTCTGATCCCTCTCGGACACGAGGTACGTGCGCCAGCTGTCGGAGTCGATGGCGTACGCCGGATCGGCGCGGAGGTCCGACGGCAGTACCGCCTCCTTCGCCGGATCTCGGCGGTCCTATCTGGCTCGCGCGCAGGCACGAGAGGGATGGGCACCCGTCGGTAGCTGAGCCGCCAGCCACCAGGCAATTGCACGCCCGACCAGGCGTCGCACGGCCTCCAGTTCCCGCGCATTAGCCTCCCCACGTTGTCGGGCAGCGGCACCCTCTACGTCAGTTCCCCCTTCTTAGTGCCGCTGTTGGACGCCTCGAAGTCATTCTTCTTCTTCCCCATGGTGTTGCAATGGCGCGCGGCGGTGGAGGTGGGAGTGGAGGTGTAGGCGAGGGCCGGAACTGTGCCAGTCAACTTTTAAGGCCGGCCACGCGCGGGATACGATGCCATTGAAGGTGGCGCAGAAGCCTAGTCGCCGCCCGCCAGTGCACCCGCAGAACAGGTAGCCGCGACATTGAAGGCGAAGGCTGCGGCGCAGACGCGAATGCGCTGACCGCGGAAGCACTAGCCGCGGAAGCGATGGCCTTGATGCAGGGTCGCTGCTAGGCGGGCCCGTGGGGGAAGCGAGCGGACGCTCGGGGCGACCGCGCAGCGTCTGCGAAGACGCAAACGTGTCGCATATTTTCGCCGCGTTTGCGTTGCTGCCACTAGTGGAAAATAGGGCTTTCGTGGAAGCCTTTTGTCGCGGGCGTGTCAGCACCCGCGAAAAATGGTATGGCCAGTGGAAGCCTTTGGAGCGGTCCGGGCCTTTTGTCGCGGGCCGTATAACGACCCACGACAAAAGGGGGCTGAGTTTTGGCGCCCCTTTTGTCGTGGGAGGTTATACGGCTCGCGACAAAAGGGCCATGCCTATATATACACACAGCCAGCCCCCCTCACCTCCCTACATTTTTTTTCTTGGTGGTGAAAGGTGGAGGTTTATGCTACCTCTGTTTTTCTTCTTGTGCACAAGAGGTGTTTGATGAAATGTTTGTGAGGGATGTCACTTGATTTTATTTGATAAGATTTCTCCTCTTTTGATCCTAAAAGGTTAGCAACTATTTTCTCGTATACATAATTCGTACAATACTAATTTTAGCAAGGTGATTGCATCTGATACATAATTGTACTTATGATGCAGATGAGTCATCCATGGATGTACGGTAACCGATGTGCTCCCGCTTTCGGAAAGGGCGTGAATTCTTTCCTGCTTGTGGCCGAGGCAAACAATTCGAAGCAAGGTTTTATGTGTTGTCCATGTCTGAAATGTAAGAATGAGATGGATTACTCTTGCTCAAGAGACATTAAGAGCCACCTGCTTCGGTTCGGATTCATGTCCAGCTATAATGTTTGGACCAAGCACAGTGAAGAAGGGGTTATGTTGGAAGACGGCGATGAAGAAAAAGATAACGATGACCAGTACCGATCTATGTTCTCTGAATGCGATGATACCGCAATGGAAGACAATGAAGGAGAAGGATGTGAAGAACATGCACCAGATGATCCTGTTGATGATGATCTTCGTCGGGCCATTTCTGATGCAAGGAGAGACTGTGGCACGGATAAGGAGAGGTTGCAGTTCGACAAGATGTTAGAGGACCACCACAAATTGTTGTACTCAGGATGTGAAGATGGGCAGAGAAAGCTGGGTAGCATATTGGAATTGCTGAAATGGAAGGCAGAGGCCGGTGTGACTGACTCGGGATTTGAAAAATTGCTGATAATATTAAAGAAGTTGTTTCCAAGAAATAACGAATTGCCCGTCAATATGTATGAAGCAATGAAGCTTGTCTGCCCTCTAGGATTAGATATTCAGAAGATACATGCATGCATTAATGACTGTATCCTCTACCGAGGTGAGAAGTACGAGAATTTGAATAAATGCCCGGTATGCGGTGCATTGCGGTATAAGATCAGAAAAGATGACCCTGGTGATGTCGAGGCGAGCCACCCAGAAGAGGGTTCCTGCGAAGGTGATGTGGTATGCTCCCATAATACCACGGTTGAAACGTTTGTTCAGAAACAAAGAGCATGCCAAGTTGTTGGCACATGGAAGAACGTAAGAAAGACGCGATGTTGAGGCACCCCGCTGATGGGCGGCGGTGGAGAAACATCGGGAGAGAGTTCCCGGATTTTGCAGGTGAGGCAAGGAACTTATGGTTTGGTCTAAGTACAGATGGCATGAATCCTTTTGGGGAGTAGAGCTGCAGTCACAGCACCTGGCCCGTGACTCTATGTATCTACAACCTTCCTCCTTGGTGGTGCATGAAGCGGAAGTTCATTATGATGTCAGTGCTTATCCAAGGCCCAAAGCAACCCGGCAACGACATTGATGTGTACCTAAGGCCATTAGTTGATGAAATTTTGGAGTTGTGGGCCAAACCAGGTGTACGTGTGTGGGATGAGCACACCGAGCAAGAATTTGATCTACAAGCGTTGCTATTCGTGACCATCAATGATTGGCATGCTCTTAGTAACATTTCAGGATAGATGAACAAAGGATACAATGCATGCACACACTGTTTAGATGAGACTGAAAGTAAATATTTGGGAAAAAGTAGGAAAGTTGTGTACCCGTACAATCGTCGTTTCCTTCCGCGCAAGCATGCCTTAAGGAAAAAAGGCAAGCATTTCAATGGCGAGGCAGACCACCGTCCGAAGCCTTTCCCCCGTAGTGGTGCTGATGTATTTGACATGGTCAAGGATTTAAATGTTATCTTTGGAAAGGGTCCAGGCAGTCGACCTGTTCCGAAAGACGCTGACGGACACGCGGCCATGTGGAAGAAGAAACCTATTTTTTGGGAGCTAGAATATTGGAAAGTCCTGGAAGTCCGCTCTGCAATCGACGTGATGCACCTAACCAAGAATCTTTGTGTGAATATTCTAGGTTTTCTGGGCATGTATGGGAAGACAAAAGATACAACAGAAGCACGGGAGGACTAGGAACATCATAAAGGACAAAACGGCAATCATCCAGGGAAGTTTGAAGGGCCTGCCAGCTACGCTCTTACCAAACAAGAGAAAGAGATCTTTTTTGAAGCCCTATTCAGTATCAAGGTTCCGTCTGGTTTCTCGTCGAATATAAAGAGAATAGTAAATATGAAGGAGAAAAAATTCCTGAACCTAAAGTCCCATGACTTCCACGTCTCGGTATGAGGGGAGGCTGACTGGATAAGGCACACTAGGAAGGAAAGCAACGGTGTGCAGGGACAAGATTTCTTTCAATCAAGCACACTACACAGTTCTATACAATTCCAGCTTTGTGGCTCTGTACATCGAGAAACACAAGAATGTTTTACGAGAAATAAACCCGGGCCAACCCGACTCATTGATTACACGTCAACACATGAATACCTTCGGCAGTTGGTTGCCAATACATCTCATGAGTAACACCACTGTTGGAGAGCAGCTGTACTTGTTGGCCAGGTTACCATCTTCAAACATATGTACATTCCAAAGGTACAAGATAAATGGGAATACATTTTACACGATCGCCCAGGATAAAAAGAGCACCAACCAAAACAGTGGTGTCCGCTTCGATGCAAAGACGAGAATGGGAAGACCACCACATATTATGGGTACATAGAGGAGATATGGGAAGTTGACTATGGACCCACTTTTAAGGTCCCTTTGTTTCGGTGCAGATGGGTGAAGCTCAGCGGTGTATAGGTAGACGATAAGTACGGTATGACAACAGTGGATCTCAACAATCTTGCGTACATGGACGAGCCATTCGTCCTAGCCAACGAGGTGGCTCAAGTTTTCTACGTGAAGGACATGTCTAGCAAATCGAGAAAAAGAAATCAACAAAAGAATACATCAACCGAGGAGCCAAAGCGCCACATTGTTCTTTCGGGGGAAAGAAACATCGTGGGAGTGGATGACAAGACAGACATGTCAGAAGATTATAATAAGTTTAAAGAAATTCCGCCCTTCATGGTGAAGATTGACCCAATCATCTTTCTAAATGATGAAGATTCTCCATGGCTATGGCGTAGAAGAAAACCACAGCACTAGATGGCGATGTGTTGGAGATATTTAAACATGTAATGTAATAATGTATTCTTAATGGAGTCTTTCACGGGCTTGCAGGGAAATTTTCCGCGCAGCTTCCGAAGATGACGTAGGGAGTGTGCACCAACGACATCTTCGAGAATCTGCGCCACGGGAGATTTCCGAACCCATTCCCCAATACTGTTAGAGGAGATGAAGTCTTTCACGGGCTTGCAAGGAAATTTTTCCGAGGCGCAGCTTCCGAAGATGTCATAGGGCCTGTGCACCAACGACATCTTCGAGAAGCTGCGCCACGGGAGATTTCCGAACCCTTTCCCAATACTGTTAGAGGAGATGAAGTCTTTCATGGGCTTGCAGGGAAATTTTTCCGAGGTGCAGCTTCCGAAGATGCCGTAGGGCGTGTGCACCAATGACATCTTCGAGAAGCTGCGCCTCGGGAGATTTCCAACCCTTTCCTCCATCCATGGGGATGAAACTCTCCCTACATGCTTGTTGATCTGCTTGCCAAGGCGTATCGGTGTTCCTTTTATAGGCAAGGCGCCGCTTCTACTTTGTTTTGTTCCTTCGACAAGGCGTCGTGCGTTACATGCTTTATCTCATTGAGAAGTGCGTCCACCCACGCGTGCTTATCCTACCGACAGCTTTAGTCCCGGTAGCTGGTGGGTGAAACCGGGACTAAAGGTTACCGACATGTCCTTATCCTGCTGACAGCCGGACACTCCAGAGCGTCATGGCCTACCATGGCCCCCGCCTACGCTACCCTCAGTCCCAGCCAACGCGTGCTCACCCGCCGAGGTTCTACAACCGCGACCCCGATGCTAGCGATGATGGCGTCGGCGACTAAGATGACTACAATGGCGACGTTTATAGGGCTAGGCACGACTATGACTGAACGACTCCAACATTCGAATCTGACCATGTATCTTAATTTTCAGTTGAGCTCTGTACTTTAATTCCAGTTCAATCGTAATAAAATTTCTCACAACGAATTTATTGAAAACAACCCACAACGACTTTATTGAAATTACAATTAAAATAGATAAACGACTAGTCTAGTATCTACTCGTCGTCGGAGGTTGCCTCCGTCCAAATGTCGTCCCACCGAGGGTCGTTTTCGGCCCAAGTTGTATTCGGGTTGTCAAGCTCGAACTTAGCGACGGCTCGACGGTGGCGCCTGTTGGACCTGCGTTGTGCCCTGAGGTCAGCGAAGAACGCGTCAGTGTTGTCGACGTCGTTGGGGAACTGCGCCCTCCGATGGCGCATCAACTGCTCGTCTTGGTCGGCGATGGCGATCCGGCGCTGCACCTGGTGGTGCCGGCGATGGTCCTCTTCGTTGACGAGGCACGACGCTGGCACCAGGAACTCCGTCTCCTCTAGCGATTCAACATCCGGGAAGTTCATGTCGCGCCGTGGCCGTCGAAATTGCCACGCCGCCGCGTCGTAAACGCGCGTCGCCAATTCTGGCGTGTTGTACATGCCGAGGGTGAGGCGGAAGCCACTGGCGCGTATCTCGGTGTAGAACCTACCGCTCGGACGCGCTCGGATGCCACGGAAACCGGACGACCCGCGACGTCGTGGCGGCATCCCGGAGATGAATGAGCGGAGGCGGCGGCGACGTGTTGTTGCGCGCGCACGCAGCGCTTTATATAGCGCACGCGGGGCATGGCACGTGTAAGCCGCGGCTACACGTCGCACGCCAGCGGCGGCGGGGCGAGGCACGTGGAAGCGGCGGCGACATGTGGCATGGGGAAGCGACACGTGTGGCACGGCGGCGGTGCACATGGGTGAAACATGCAGGACTATCAATGTTTGACATGATGCGACATGCAAATAGGTATATGGATGTCATATTCATGTTCATTGGATTTTTCTGATCAAATTTCATATATAAAACATTTCTATTTGAGTTACAATTTAAAAGTTATTACAATAATAGTTTTTATCTATTTAAAATAGCTAAACATTTCTATTTGGGGCTGATCCGCGTCCTACGGCTCCAGGCCGTTGGATACAAACAGCCGGAGCCGTTGGATGCACTGTGCCACGGATCAGCCCCCACCCCCTTTTGTCGGGGTTGGTGGTTCAACCCGCGACAAAAGACCCAGCCTTTTATCGCGGGTGGTGGCACGACCCGCGATAAAAGGGGGGCCTTTTGTCACGGGTCGAGCCACGACCCGCGACAAAATGGGGGTTTGTATAAAAGCCAACGCACGTCGCGGGGCGAGCCACCGCCCGCGATGACCCGGAGGAAACCCTAGCCCCTGCCGCCAAGCTGCCAAATTCTACCGTGCCACTGCCACTGAAGCCCTCCGCGCCACCGCCACCGACGCCCTCCGCGCCGCTGCGGCTCGGGGCCTCCTCTGCCGCGCCTCTGCCTCCTCTCCGGCGCCGTGCGCCACCGCCTCGGCCTCCTCTCCGGCGCATCCACCACCGCTTCTGCCTACGGCGCCACCACCGCCTCTCCAGGTAGCGCGCGATGGCATAGAGGCCGGCCGCCTCGTTTTTTTTTGATTTTTTGTATAGTTAATTAGGATATTTCTAATTAGTTTTATTTTAGTTTTATTTTAGTTTAATTTTAGTTTAGTTTTAGTTCAGTTTTAGTTTAGTTTTAGTTTAGTTAGTTTTAGTTTAGTTTAGTTTAATTTAGTTTAGTTTATTTTTAGTTTAGTTTCGTTTTAGTTTAATTTTAGTTTAGTTTTAGTTTAGTTTAGTTTTAGTTTATTTTTAGTTTAGTTTTAGTAATTAGTATATTTAGTTAGTTTAATTTTAAGTTTTGTTAAATTAGTTAAGTTTAAGTTTTAGTAATTACATACCCGACACCGACACCCCTCTCCCTCTCGCAAAACACCCGACGCCGATACCCATCTCCCTCTCGCAAAACACCCGTCGCCGACACCCCTCTCCCTCTCGCAAAACACCCGTCGCCGACACCCCTCTCCCTCTCGCAAACAACCGACGCCGACACCCTCTCCCTCTCGCAAACAACCGACACCGACACCCTCTCCCTCTCGCAAACAACTGACACCCTCTCCCTCTCGCAAACACCCGTCGCCGACACCCTCTCCCTCTCGCAAACAACCGATGCCGACACCCTCTCCCTCTCGCAAACACGCGAGCATTGTCGAGATCCTCTACCTCACGCGCCCTCTTCTCCCTGCTCCACGCCACCTTCCCCTCCTTGAGCCTACCCCATCCGTGGTTAGGGTTAGGGTTTGGTTAGTGTTTGGTTAGGGTTAGGGATTGGTTAGGGTTAGAACATGATGTATACTTATCGATTTAGTTTTGCAGAACCAATGGATCCATTCGAATTCCATTGAGACTTGGAATAGGAAGACATAGTCCAGGACATAATCCGCGATGGTGATGGAGAAGACCGCGGCTCTGGTGATGGAGAAGACCGCTGCTCCGGTGATGGAGAAGACCGCGGCTCCGATGATGGAGAAGCCGATTGCTCCGGTGAAGGCGAGGTATACGATCCCTAAAGGCATTAATGGAATTCTATATGTACATATGTATATAAATTAATTAATTTTTGTTCTCTTAGGCCTCCGAAGATAAGTTGGAGAAACGAGGCTCGGCAAAGAAGTTGATCAAGAAAGACCACTTCAGAATTGAAGCTGTATCACCTAAAGGCAAACCGGTGGCACCCCAATTTGTCGCAACGAAATTCAAAAATCAGTGCGGAGTTCTGGTTAGGGATCGCATCCCGATCACTATTAAAGAATGGAACAAGACCAAGAAGGTGTCCGAAAGTGAGGTTGCCGATAGGTACAAAGACACGCTTTTTGACGTACTCATGGCACATTTCAGTTTGCCACAATTGGGATCGGAGACTGAGATGAAGAAGCAGATGGTGCTAGTGAAGAAATGGGATCTTTAGAAGATGGGGGAACTTTTCTGGGCGTGGAAGAACCGGTTATGGGAAACTTATAAGGCCGAGAGAAGCCTCCAGTATTCGAAGGCTATCTATCGAAGCAGGAGCACAACTGGGAAGAATTTGTGAAGTACAAGAGCTCAGAGGATGTTGTGGCATTGTCAAAGAAAAACAAGAAGAATGCATATGAAAAGTTATATCACCATCATACGGGGAGAGGGGGCTACGAAGTAGACATGCCTAAGTGGGATGCACAAGAGGCTGAGATGAAGCGGAATGGGATCACTCCAGAACCCGAGCAAGAAGGATGGTACACTAGGGCTCGAAATTGGTTCCTTGGGCATGGCTCTGAGTATGACATGAAGACAGGCGTGAAGGATAACGTTGCATAGAAAACAAAAAATTTCCTACCGCGAACACGCAATCCAAGCCAAGATGCAATCTAGAAGACGGTAGCAACGAGGGGTTATCGAGTCTCACCCTTGAAGAGATTCCAAAGCCTACAAGATGAGGCTCTTGTTGCGGTAGATGTTCACTTGCCGCTTGCAAAGCGCGTAGAAGATCTTGATCACGATCGGTTCCGGCGCCACGAACGGGCAGCACCTCCGTACTCGGTCACACGTTCGGTTGTTGATGAAGACGACGTCCACCTCCCGTTCCAGCGGGCAGAAGTAGTAGCTCCTCTTGAATCGACAGACGGACGGCGTGGTGGGTGGCGGTGGAGAAGTCCGGCGGAGCTTCGCTAAGCTACGCGGGAGATATGGAGGAGAGGGGGCGGCTAGGGTTTGGGAGGGGTGGCCGGCCTCAAGGGGGTGCGGCCAACTTGTGGCTTTTTTGGTGGCCGGCCCCTCCCCTATGCCCCTCATTATATAGGTGGAACCCCAAGTGTTGGTGTCCAAGTCTTCGAATAAGACCCGAACCAAAAACCTTCCATATGGAGGGGAAACCTAGCCAAGCTAGGACTCCCACTAGAGGTGGGAGTTCCACCTCCCATATGGGGGGGCCGCCCCTAGGGGAGTCCACTTGGGACTCCACCCCACTAGGGTTGGCCGGCCATGGAGGTGGAGTCCCATGTGGACTCCACCTTCCTTGGTGGTTTCTTCCGGACTTTTCTAGAACCTTCTAGAACCTTCCATAGAACCTTCCGCGACATTTTAATTCACATAAAATGACATCCTATATATGAATCTTATTCTCCGGACCATTCCGGAACTCCTCGTGATGTCGGGATCTCATCCGGGACTCCGAACAAATATTCGAACTCCATTCCTTATTCAAGTTCTACCATTTCAACATCCAACTTTAAGTGTGTCACCCTACGGTTCGTGAACTATGCGGATATGGTTGAGTACTCACTCCGACCAATAACCAATAGCGGGATCTGGAGATCCATAATGGCTCCCACATATTCAACGATGACTTTAGTGATCGAATGAACCATTCACATACAATACCAATTCCCTTTGTCACGCGATATTTTACTTGTCCGAGGTTTGATCTTCGGTATCACTCTATACCTTGTTCAACCTCGTCTCCTGACAAGTACTCTTTACTCGTACCGTGGTATGTGGTCTCTTATGAACTCATTCATATGCTTGCAAGACATTAGACGACATTCCACCGAGAGGGCCCGAGTATATCTATCCGTCATCGGGATGGACAAATCCCACTGTTGATCCATATGCCTCAACTCATACTTTCCGGATACTTAATCCCACCTTTATAACCACCCATTTACGCAGTGGCGTTTGGTGTAATTAAAGTACCTTTCCGGTATAAGTGATTTATATGATCTCATGGTCATAAGGACTAGGTAACTATGTATCGAAAGCTTATAGCAAATAACTTAATGACGAGATCTTATGCTACGCTTAATTGGGTGTATCCATTACATCATTCATACAATGATATAACCTTGTTATTAATAACATCCAATGTTCATGATTATGAAACTAATCATCCATTAATCAACAAGCTAGTTTAAGAGGCATACTAGGGACTTCTTGTTGTCTACATATCACACATGTACTAATGTTTCGGTTAATACAATTATAGCATGATATATAAACATTTATCATAAACATAAAGATATAAATAATAACCAATTTATTATTGCCTCTAGGGCATATCTCCTTCAGTCTCCCACTTGCACTAGAGTCAATAATCTAGTTTACATTTGTAAAGATATAACACCTTGGCCTTCTGGTGCTTTATCATGTATTGCTCACGGGAGAGGTTTTTAGTCAACGGATCTGACACGCTCAGAAACGTATGTATTTTGTAATTCATTTGCGTCTCAACGCATCACTCATTTCCAAATGAGTCGGCATTAAATATGTTTGATCTTCTGGTGGAACCTTAATTCCGCGGTCTGAAATATGTCACTAATATTGTCACACACAATATAGCTTCAAAATCTGACTCGGAACTACACCAAGTTCTCAAAGAACCTCTTGACTTTAACATCCTTTGTCATTTGTCAAAACAATGACATATTCTGCCTTCTTTTGTAGAATCCGTCACAATATTTAGAACTATTCTAAATCTAGCATAGACAACTTCTAGCTCATTGTGCTACCTTTTAAAACAATACTTAATCTAATTTGAAATTGAAATTTTATTTTCATATGTGACAAAACAAATATCGGTGCAACATCTTACAGCGATTTGTTTGTCATTTCTCCATACAAAACTATATATATATTCTTGGTTCTTCTTAAGTACTTCAAGAATATTCTTACTGTTTTTCAATGATCATCTCATGAATCATTCTGGTATATACTCATAACATTTTAGAGCATAAGATATCTGATTGTGTACATATTATTCGTGATCTAAAATCACTCATGTGTTTTTACTCATTGAGTGTCAGATACACTCAAGTAAAACTTCACATGACAAGAACATCTTCTTAATATTTCTATATTGAACTATTTCAATATTCATTCTATGTACTTTGACTTAAACTTATTTTGTGTTTCAATCTATCTTCATAGATCTTAACACTAAATTTGTTTCAGTCCATATCCTTTCATTGAAATTTAATTCTCAATGAAACCTTTTAATCAAGTATATAATTACATCATTTATAACCAAGTATATGTCATCTACATAAAGTATTATAAATATGTCTCAGCGCTCCCACTTAATTTCTTGCAAATGCAAACCTCTTCATCGTCTCTGATGAAATCAAAAACTCTTTGACTATTTCATCTTGGTGAAGATTCCAACTCCGTGATACTTACTTCATCCAATTGAAGTTCGTATACTTATCTAGTATTCTACGGACTAGCAAAACAATTGGTTGTATCTTGTATACATACTTCTGTTAAGTAGTGTATTTTGCCATCCTACTAGCATATCTCATAAAAGAAATATGTAGTGATTACTAGAATAATCCACATAGACTATAAGCATTGCTACGGAAGATCTAATCTTATCGTAGTCAACTCTTTGAACTTTGTTGTAAACAATTTTTTTTCAACAAGTCGAGCTTTCTTCAAGGATATTTCATCCAAGTCTATAGATCCATTTACTTTCAAAAAATATTCATCTATTATGGATTTCATGGCGCATGGCCATTTTAACGGAGTCAGGGCTCATCATAACTTCTTTGTTTGTAGTTGGTTTATCATTGTTCAAAATCAATCCTTTGTCCACAAATCATTTATTTGATCACAAAGTAAACCATACCTACAAGGTTCAATATGTACTTCGATCTCCATGGCTAAAACACTTTGTAGTCATGGGAGCCATAATCGTCGTGGCCGCTTCCGAAACCAATTCCGATGCTGCGCTACTCTGATCATTATGCTCAGGTTCATAAACCTTATCTAATTATATTGTTCTCCCACTCAAATACTTCACTAGAAATAATTTCTTGGAAATAAGAAACATTGACAAACACTTTTGTTTTTGTCTCGTGGGAAGAATTCCCAATTAAATCTCTGTGATAACCAACAAAGACATTCATCCGATTTTGGTTGAAAACTCTTAGACCAAAATTTAAAGAAAGGACTATTAAGGTTTATACCCATGCCATAACTCGTATGGTGTCATTTCAACGGATCATGATGATGCTCTATTTAGTGTAAAAGCGGTAGTCACTAAAGCATAATCCACAAAAATATAATGGCTTTATTTTATTTTATGTCATCATTAATCCAACAAAGTTTGGATACATCTCTTGGATACTTCATCATCACTATGATACTCCAAGAAACGTGAGTTGTAGAACAATTTCATAACTCTCTTAGATGTTCGCTAAAACTCGTAATTCAAATATTTCCACCATGATCCAATCATAGATATTTGACTTTTCTATTACGATGATTTCCACTTCATGCTGAAAATTATTTGAATCCATTCAAATGTTTCAAACTTCTTCCTTATCGAATATATCCACATATACTCAATTCATTGTTTGAAAGTTTTCATGAAGTAGAAGAATCTCCCGCACACAACTATGCCAGTGAACCACATACATCATCATGTATGTTTTTCACTAAGTTAGTTGCCCGTTCAACTCTTGGTCTATGAACGGTATTTTAGTCATTCTCTTTTGAAAAGATTTGCAAGCGCCAAATGATTCAAAAATCAAATGACTCCAATAATCCATTTGCATGGAGTTTCTTCATGCCTTTATATGACCTAAATGGCGGTTCCACAAATAAGTGGAATTCAAATCATTTGCCTTATGGCATTTTAGCATCAGTATTATGTGTGTGTTTCACCATTAAGATTTATAATAACTTATCCATCGTATATGGAGTAATGTCATAATTTGAACAACTCATTGTTTTCATTTGGACCGAGCAAAATAACAATTATTAAGTTCTTTATTATAAATTCTAAGGGCTAGATAGAATGCTAACGACGAACATAATAACACTTTATTTTGTTCTAGTCGTGCATTCCTATCATATTCCTTGTCATCACTTAGGCCATTGTATTCTTGTATTGCGTTGTTTTGTATGACACTTCATACCAACCAATATAGTACTAATACCCAAGAATTTCATTGTGTGACCTAACTAGGAATACAACCATAACATGTATATCATTTATATACACCTGAGCTAGACTTTCTAGTCTTTTCTTTTCTCTCTGCCAAAATATCTTTTGTAATTTCTCTTTTAGCTTTCCTCATTATTCAGAAAACACTTCATCTTCAATAACTTCTAGGTTTGTTGGTCAAATACCAATAACCTCGAGGTTCTTACTTTGAATTTGATCATCATATGACAAGTGTTCTAGATTTCACTTATTAGTAACTATGATGAACAATTTCACTCATAATTTTATCCATCAATTCATGGCAACCTTTTTGAGACCATGTCTGTACATGCTAGGCTCATAAAGTTTAACCTTAGTATTCGCATGTGCAAATCTGGCTTGCATCCGTTGTAAGCACACGTAGAATCTATAACACCCGATCATCACGTGATGCTTCGAAACGACGAGTCTTAGCAACGGTGCATACTAAGGATGATAACTTCATGGATATGCGAATATCATTAGTGCCCCAATAGTTGGAGGATTGTGACGCCTTGCGTCTTCAACCTTCGTACATTCCCATAAAACTTATGAGTTCATGTAGTCTCACCAAATTATATTCTATCATCTTGCAATAAGGTCTTAGATATCATATATATCTCATACCTTGATTATTTTTAAAAAACTAAATTCTCAGCTCCTTACTGTTCAAACAGATTTGAACGGAGACAAGATAACTTTAGGTACTAATTGAAAACATAGCTCTTTGAATCAACAATGTGAGGTTTACTAAAAGTTTGCAATAGGACTTAATCAATTCTTGATTCTTAACAATACGGTACCAATCCGTAAAGTTTCTTGTCAGATTTTAACGGTATTTCTATCTCAATTACAAGACTAGCGCATAGTAGTAAACGGATGCCAAAACTACAAAATTAATTCAAAATACTACTCAGACTAAGTTTATGATAATTAGTTCATGTTTTAATCTAATTACTAATGAACTCCCACTTAATACAACATCCTCATAGTTGTTAAGTGGTACACGATCCAAACACTACACCAAAACCGATCATCACGTGAGATGATGTAGCTTCAATGGTGAACATCAACATGTTGATCATATCATCCATATGACTCGTGTTCAACCTTTCGGTTTCCGTTGTCCCGAGGCGTCATGACATGCTAGACTCGTCAAGCAAACCCAAGTATTCCGCGTGTGCAACATGGCTTACACCCGTTGTATGTGAATCATTGAATCTATCACATCCGATCATCACGAGATGCTTCAAACGGTTACAACGGTGCATACGAGGGAGAACACTTTATTATCTTGATATTAATGTGAGGGATCATCTTATAATGCTACCGTCGTTCTAAGCAAAATAAGATGCAAAAAGGATTAACATCACATGCAGTTCATATGTGATATGATATGGCCCTTTGTCTTTGCGCCTTCGATCTTCATCTCCAAAGCACGGACATGATCTCCATCATCAAAGGGCATGATCTCCATCATCGTCGGCGTAGCGTCAAGGTTCATGGCGCCGTCTTCATGGTTGTTCACCTCATGTACCAACTATTACAACTACTTTGAAATACTACTCAACATGAAAATTAAAGGCAACCATAAGGCTCCTGCCGGTTGCCACAATACAATAATGATCATCTCATACATATTCATCATCATATTATGGCCATATCACATCACCAAACCCTCCAAAAACAAGTTAGACGTCTCTAATTTGGTTTGCATATTTTACGTGGTTTAGGGTTTTCGAGTAAGATCTAATCTACCTACGAACATGAACCACAACGGTGATACTAGTGTTGTCAATAGAAGAGTAAGTTGAATCTTCACTATAGTAGGAGAGACAGACACCCGCAAAGCCTCTTATGCAATACAAGTTGCATGTCGAACGAGGAACAAGTCTCATGAACGCGGTCATGTAAAGTTAGTCCGGCCGCTTCATCCCACTATGCCACAAAGATGCAAAGTACTCAAACTAAAGATAACAAGAGCATCAACGCCCACAAAACCATTGTGTTCTACTCGTGCAACCATCTATGCATAGACACGGCTCTGATACCACCGTAGGATAACATAGAAAACAAAAAATTTCCTACCGCGAACACGCAATCCAAGCCAAGATGCAATCTAGAAGACGGTAGCAACGAGGGGTTATCGAGTCTCACCCTTGAAGAGATTCCAAAGCCTACAAGATGAGGCTCTTGTTGCTGCGGTAGACGTTCACTTGCCGCTTGCAAAAGCGCGTAGAAGATCTTGATCACGATCGGTTCCGGCGCCACGAACGGCAGCACCTCCGTACTCGGTCACACGTTCGGTTGTTGATGAAGACGACGTCCACCTCCCCGTTCCGGCAGCGGGAAGTAGTAGCTCCTCTGAACAGCCGACGGCGTGGTGCCGGTGGCGGTGGAGAAGTCCGGCGGAGCTTCGCTAAGCTACGCGGGAGATATGGAGGAGAGGGGGGCGGCTAGGGTTTGGGAGGGGGTGGCCGGCCTCAAGGGGTGCGGCCAACTTGTGGCTTTTTTTGGTGGCCGGCCCCCTCCCTATGCCCCTCATTATATAGGTGGAACCCCAAGTGTTGGTGTCCAAGTCTTCGAATAAGACCGAACCAAAACCTTCCATATGGAGGGGAAACCTAGCCAAGCTAGGACTCCCACTAGAGGTGGGAGTTCCACCTCCCATATGGGGGGTGGCCGGCCCCCTAAGGGGAGTCCACTTGGGACTCCACCCCCACTAGGGTTGGGCCATGGAGGTGGAGTCCCATGTGGACTCCACCTTCCTTGGTGGTTTCTTCCGGACTTTTCTAGAACCTTCTAGAACCTTCCATAGAACCTTCAGACATTTTAATTCACATAAAATGACATCCTATATATGAATCTTATTCTCCGGACCATTCCGAACTCCTCGTGATGTCCGGGATCTCATCCGGGACTCGAACAAATATTCGAACTCCATTCCTTATTCAAGTTCTACCATTTCAACATCCAACTTTAAGTGTGTCACCCTACGGTTCGTGAACTATGCGGATATGGTTGAGTACTCACTCCGACCAATAACCAATAGCGGGATCTGGAGATCCATAATGGCTCCCACATATTCAACGATGACTTTAGTGATCGAATGAACCATTCACATACAATACCAATTCCCTTTGTCACGCGATATTTTACTTGTCCGAGGTTTGATCTTCGGTATCACTCTATACCTTGTTCAACCTCGTCTCCTGACAAGTACTCTTTACTCGTACCGTGGTATGTGGTCTCTTATGAACTCATTCATATGCTTGCAAGACATTAGACGACATTCCACCGAGAGGGCCCAGAGTATATCTATCCGTCATCGGGATGGACAAATCCCACCGTTGATCCATATGCCTCAACTCATACTTTCCGGATACTTAATCCCACCTTTATAACCACCCATTTACACAGTGGCGTTTGTGTAATTAAAGTACCTTTCCGGTATAAGTGATTTACATGATCTCATGGTCATAAGGACTAGGTAACTATGTATCGAAAGCTTATAGCAAATAACTTAATGACGAGATCTTATGCTACGCTTAATTGGGTGTATCCATTACATCATTCATACAATGATATAACCTTGTTATTAATAACATCCAATGTTCATGATTATGAAACTAATCATCCATTAATCAACAAGCTAGTTTAAGAGGCATACTAGGGACTTCTTGTTGTCTACATATCACACATGTACTAATGTTTCGGTTAATACAATTATAGCATGATATATAAACATTTATCATAAACATAAAGATATAAATAATAACCAATTTATTATTGCCTCTAGGGCATATCTCCTTCAAGGCGACCTTGTTGAAAGTGATAGCAAGGTTAAGATACCCAGGGGAAAATGGATTGAAGTGACGGCAGATATTAAAGCGGGAAAACTGAAGTTTGCTCCCGATAGAGAGAAAGACTTGCTGATGCTTGTCATCGGTAATCCTGAAAAGGGAGGACGAACAAGAGGCTTCGGCCCTAGTGTTCCGTGGTCACTTGGGTTTCCGGACGACGCGGTGACTTATAGATGCCGCGCGAGAGCAAAAAAACGCGAGCTGGAGGTGCAGAATGACCGGATGGCTGAGTTCCAACGCAAACTAGACCAGCAGAAGCGGGAGATTAATGAACTTAAAGGACAGCGCGAGCCAGATAATACCGCTAGCATATCTCAGCGACGAGGCAGCAGCGTGGCCGACTCGGAGGCCCTGCCTACACGGATGATAGATGGCGGTCCTGGCGACCCCGTGGATGGAATCAAGGAGCAAACACCTTGTGATCTCCATGAGGTGTTCAAGAACATATCTGTTGAGGTGGCGGTCGGCTATGTCTTACCTGCATTTGGACCTGAAGGTGAGCCGGCAACATGGCATGGCAATGAGATTCCAGCTGGCTATGCTCGTGTCGGGGTGGATTCAGTTGTACCGACGTGGGAGTCATTGGAGCTCGTAATCGCTGGAGGTGATGGCCGGGATACACTCGGAGACGTACTGGGAGAAATCATTCTTTGGGAAAAGAAAAACATCAAGCTTCCAGGCATGGTAACCTCTACTAGTCGTCCCACCAGGTCACCATCACCTCCTCCAAATGATCGAAGGCCACCATCACCTCCTCCAACTGATCACATGTCGCCACCATCACCCCATGACTTTGACCACCACATCCCTACTCCATCTCCATCTCCTGCGCTGCCTCCTGCGCCCACTAAGACTCGGAATGCACCCAGGAGGAAGCGTGTGAAGAGTCCTGTCCGCAAAATGTCGCCCCTACCAACAGTACCAAAGCCCCCCCCCGTGCTTACGATCTTACCGAAGAGGAAAATGAGGCCGTTGTCAAGAAACACAATTATGAACATTTTCATTAGGAGAAACCCAATGCCCCAACACCATACACAAAGAAGAAAAAAGCATATGCTCTTGGTTTTCTGAACACACCATCGCAATATGACTTACACGAGAAGAAGGATGACTATACACGCACACTTGCGAGGGTAATTACGGACAAGAAGGATAGTGCTGGTGATGTCTACGGGAGCTTCTATTCTTGTAGACAGTGTTGGGCCTCCAAGAGCAGAGGTTTGTAGAACAGCAGCAAGTTTCCCTTAAGTGGATCACCCAAGGTTTATCGAACTCAGGGGGAAGAGGTCAAAGATATCCCTCTCATGCAACCCCGCAACCACAAAGCAAGAAGTCTCTTGTGTCCCCAACACACCTAATAGGTGCACTAGTTCGGCGAAGAGATAGTGAAATACAGGTGGTATGAATAAGTATATGAGCAGTAGTAACGGCGCCTTAAAAGTGCTTGGCTAAGGTAGTAAACATGCAGAAAACAAGAAACAAGCGGAGATTGCAGATTTGGGAACAAGGCCTAGGGATCGTACTTTCACTAGTGGACACTCTCAACATTGATCACATAATAAAACCACTCTACACTCTCTTGTTGGATGATGAACACCGCTATTTGTGTAGGGCTACAAGAGCACCTCAATGCCGGAGTTAACAAGCTCCACAACATTCGATATTCATGTTTAATTAACCTTAGAGTGCATGATAGATCAACACAACTATAGCAAGTACTAACATAGCATGCACACTGTCACCTTCATACTATGAAAGGAGGAATAGATCACATTAATACCATCATAGTAATAGTTAACTTCATAATCTACAAGAGATCATAATCATAAACTACGCCAAGTACTACATGATGCACACACTATCACCATTACATCATGAAGGAGGAATAGAGTACTTTAATAACATCACTAGAGTAGCACATAGATGAATAGTGATACAAAACATATTGCAATCATAAAGGGATATAAATAAGCACTTCACTATGCTATCCATAACAGTGAATAAGTATTCTATGAAATATAGCCTAAGAGACCCACACGGTGCACACACTGTCACCTTTACACACGTGGGACAAGGAGTCTCCGGAGATCACATAAGTAAAATTCACTTGACTAGCATAACGACATCTAGATTACAATCATCATCATATGGATCTCAATCATGTAAGGCAGCTCATGAGATCATTGTATTGAAGTACATAGAGAGAGAGATGAACCACATAGCTACCGGTACAGCCCCGAGCCTCGATGGAGAACTACTCCTCCTCATGGGAGACAAGAGCGGTGATGAAGATGGCGGTGGTGTCGATGGAGAAGCCTTCGGGGCATTCCCCGTCCCGTGCGTGCCGGAGAGACTCTGTCCCCGATCTTAGCTTCGCGATGGCGGCGGCTCGGAAGGTTTTTTGCGGGTTTCGTCAATCCTCATAGGGTTTTCGCGACGGAGGCTTTAAGTAGGCGGAAGCCTCGGAGGGGTCCAGGGGCCACACCATAGGGTGGCGCGCCCACCCCTGGCCGCGCCGCCTTGTGGGGTGGGGCCCCCCGGCCCCCTCTCGTCCCTCCTTCGGTGCTCGGAAGCTTCCGGGAAAAATAGGGATCCTGGGCGTTGATTTCGTCCAATTCGAGAATATTTCCTTACTAGGATTTCTGAAACCAAAAAAAAACAGGAACTGGCACTGCGGCATCTCATCAATAGGTTAGTTCAAAAAATAAAAACGATATAAAGTGTGTATAAAACATGTAGGTATTGTCATAAAACAAGCATGGAACATAAGAAATTATCGATACGTCGGAGACGTATCAGCATCCCCAAGCTTAGTTCCTACTCGTCCCGAGTAGGTAAACGATAACAAAGATAATTTCTTAGTGACAATGCTACCAACATAATCTTGATCAATACTATTGTAAGCACATGTAATGAATGCAGCGATTTGAAACAATGGTAAATGACATGAGTAAACAATTGAATCATAAAGCAAAGACTTTTCATGAATAGTACTTAAAGACAAGCATCAATAAGTCTTGCATAAGAGTTAACTCATAAAGCAATAATTCAAAGTAAAGGTATTGAAGCAACATAAAGGAAGATGAAGTTTCAGCGGTTGCTTTCAACTTGTAACATGTATATCTCATGGATAGTTGTCAATGCAAAACAATATAACAAGTGCAATATGCAAGTATGTAGGAATCAATGCACGGTTCACACAAGTGTTTGCTTCTTAAGGTGGAGAGAGATAGGTGAACTGACTCAACAATAAAAGTAAAAGAATGGCCCTTCGCAGAGGGAAGCAGGATTAAATCATGTGCTAGAGCTTTTCAAGTTTTGAAATCATATAGAGAGCATAAAAGTAAAATTTTGAGAGGTGTTTGTTGTTGTCAACGAATGGTAATGGGTACTCTAACTACCTTATCAACCAGACTTTCAAGAGCGGCTCCCATGAAGGACGTTATCTCTACCAGCAAGGTAGATCATCCCTCTTCTCTTTGTTTACACATGTATTTTAGTTTCATTATGGGTGACACTCCCCCAACCTTTGCTTACACAAGCCATGGCTAACCGAATCCTCGGGTGCCTACCATCAATCTCATACCGTGGAGGAGTGTCTATTTGCAAAATTAAGTTGCTTGCTGATGAATCAGAGCAAAACATGTGAAGAGAATTATTAATGCAAGTTGTAATTAATTGGGGCTGGGAACCCCATTGCCAGCTCTTTTGCAAAATTATTGGATAAGCGGATGTGCCACTAGTCCATTATGAAAGTCTATCAAGAGTAAATGACAATGTTGAAAGATAAACACCACATACTGCCTCATGAGCTATAAAACATTAACACAAATTGAGAAGCATTTTGAAGGTTTAAAGGTAGCACATGAAGTATTTACTTGGAATGGCAGAAAATACCATGTAGTAGGTAGGTATGGTGGACACAAATGGCATAGTGGTTGGCTAAAGGATTTTGGATGCATGAGAAGTATTCCCTCTCGATACAAGGTTTAGGCTAGTAAGGTTATTTGAAACAAACACAAGGATGAACCGGTACAGCAAAACTCACATAAAAGACATATTGTAAACATTATAAGACTTTACACCATCTTCCTTGTTGTTCAAACTCAATACTAGAAAGTATCTAGACCTTAGAGAGACCAATTATGCAAACCAAATTTTAGCAAGCTCTATGTATTTCTTCATTAATAGGTGCAAAGTATATGATGCAAGAGCTTAAACATGAGCACAACAATTGCCAAGTATCACATTATCCAAGACATTTTACCAATTACTACATGTAGCATTTTCCGATTCCAACCATATAACAATTAACGAAGCAGTTTCACCTTCGCCATGAAAATTAAAAGCTAAGAACACATGTGTTTATATGAACCAGCGGAGCGTGTCTCTCTCCCACACAAGCATTTATTCAAACAAAAACAAAAACAAAAGCATACAGACGCTCCAAGTAAAGTACATAAGATGTGACCGAATAAAAATATAGTTTCAAGAGAAGGAACCTGATAATTTGTCGATGAAGAAGGGGATGCCTTGGGCATCCCCAAGCTTAGATGCTTGAGTCTTCTTGATATATGCAGGGCTGAACCACCGGGGCATCCCCAAGCTTAGAGCTTTCACTCTCCTTGATCATATTGTATCATCTCCTCTCTTGACCCTTGAAAACTTCCTCCACACCAAACTCGAAACAAACTCATTAGAGGGTTAGTGCATAATCAAAAACTCACATGTTCAGAGGTGACACAATCATTCTTAACACTTCTGGACATTGCTCAAAGCTACTGGAAGTCAATGGAACAAAGAAATCCATCCCACATAGCAAAAGAAGCAATGCGAAATAAAAGGCAGAATCTGTCAAAACAGAACAGTCCGTAAAGATGAATTTTAAAGAGGCACCAGACTTGCTCAAATGAAAATGCTCAAATTGAATGAAAGTTGCGTACATATCTGAGGATCACTCACGTAAATTGGCATAATTTTCTGAGTTACCTACAGAGAATTTTTCCCAGATTCGTGACAGCAAAGAAATCTGTTTCTGCGCAGTAATCCAAATCTAGTATGAATCTTACCATCAACGACTTTACTTGGCACAACAAAACACAAAACTAAGATAAGGAGAGGTTGCTACAGTAGTAAACAACTTCAAGACACAAATATAAAACAAATTACTGTAGCAAAATAACACATGGGTTATCTCCCAAGAAGTTCTTTCTTTATAGCCATTAAGATGGGCTCAGCAGTTTTAATGATGCACTCGCAAGAAATAGTAGTTGAAGCAAAAGTGAGCATCAAGAGGCAAATTCAAAACACATTTAAGTCTAACATGTTTCCTATGCAAAGGAATCTTGTAAATAAACAAGTTCATGAAGAGCAAAGTAACAAGCATAGGAAGATAAAACAAGTGTAGCTTCAAAAATTTCAGCACATAGAGAGGTGTTTTAGTAACATGAAAATTTCTACAACCATATTTTCCTCTCTCATAATAATGTCCAGTGGCATCATGAGCAAAATCAACAATATAACTATCAAATGAAACATTCTTATCATGAGTCTCATGCATAAAATTATTACTCTCCACATAAGCATAGTCAATTTTATTAGTTGTAGTGGGAACAAATTCAACAAAGTAGCTATCATCAAATATAGGAGGCATATTGTAATCATAATCAAATTTATCCTCCATAACAGGCGGAACCAAAAGACCAATATCATTATAATCATCATAAATAGGAGGCAAAGTATCATCAAAGTAAATTTTCTCCTCAATGCTTGGGGGACTAAAAAGATCATGCTCATCAAAACCAGCTTCCCCAAGCTTAGAATTTTCCATATCATTAGCAACAATGGTGTTCAAAGTATTCATGCTAACATGTTCCATGGGTTTTTAATTTTCGGGTCAAACCATCCATGTCTTAAATCAGGAAATAAAGTAAGAAGCTCATTGTTGTCCATTATGCCTAACTAGTGTTAAACAAGAAACAAAAAGATGCAATTGCAGGATCTAAAGGAAATAACTTCGAGCACAAACACAATGGCGCCAGAAGAGTACTGTTACCTGGAACCGAAGTGTGAGTGCCTTTTACCTTTCCTCCCCGGCAACGGCGCCAAGAAAAGTGCTTGATGTCTACAGGAGCTTCTATTCTTGTGAAGTGTTGGGCCTCCAAGAGCAGAGGTTTGTAGAACAAAGAAGTTTCCCTTAAGTGGATCACCCAAGGTTTATCGAACTCGGGAGGAAGAGGTCAAAGATATCCCTCTCATGCAACCCCGCAACCACAAAGCAAGAAGTCTCTTGTGTCCCCAACACACCTAATAGGTGCACTAGTTCGGCGAAGAGATAGTGAAATACAGTGGTATGAATAAGTATATGAGCAGTAGTAACGGCGCCAGAAAAGTGCTGGCGTGCAGTAAGTAAACATGCAGTAAAACAGTAAGCGGAGATTGCGTATTTGGGAACAAGGCCTAGGGATCGTACTTTCACTAGTGGACACTCTCAACATTGATCACATAATAAAACTACTCTACACTCTCTTGTTGGATGATGAACACCGCTATTTGTGTAGGGCTACAAGAGCACCTCAATGCCGGAGTTAACAAGCTCCACAACATTCGATATTCATGTTTAATTAACCTTAGAGTGCATGATAGATCAACACAACTATACCAAGTACTAACATAGCATGCACACTGTCACCTTCATACTATGAAAGGAGGAATAGATCACATTAATACCATCATAGTAATAGTTAACTTCATAATCTACAAGAGATCATAATCATAAACTACGCCAAGTACTACATGATGCACACACTGTCACCATTACATCATGAAGGAGGAATAGAGTACTTTAATAACATCACTAGAGTAGCACATAGATGAATAGTGATACAAAACATATTGCAATCATAAAGGGATATAAATAAGCACTTCACTATGCTATCCATAACAGTGAATAAGTATTCGTGAAATATAGCCTAAGAGACCCACACGGCACACACTGTCTCCTTTACACACGTGGGACAAGGAGTCTCCGGAGATCACATAAGTAAAATTCACTTGACTAGCATAACGACATCTAGATTACAATCATCATCATATGGATCTCAATCATGTAAGGTAGCTCATGAGATCATTGTATTGAAGTACATAGAGAGAGAGATGAACCACATAGCAACCGGTACAGCCCCGAGCCTCGATGGAGAACTACTCCCTCCTCATGGGAGACAGAGCGGTGATGAAGATGGCGGTGGTGTCGATGGAGAAGCCTTCCGGGCGCTTCCCCGTCCCGGCAGCGTGCCGGAACAGAGACTCCTGTCCCCCAGATCTTGGCTTCGCGATAGCGGCGGCTCTGGAAGGTTTTTGCGGGTTTCGTCAATCCTCATAGGGTTTTCGCGACGGAGGCTTTAAGTAGGCGGAAGGGCAGCCTCGGAGGGGGTCTGGTGGGGCCACACCATAGGGTGGCGCGCCCACCCCCTGGCCGCGCCGCCTTGTGGGGTGGGCCCCCCTGGCCCCCCTCTGTCCCTCCTTCGGTGCTCTGGAAGCTTCCGGAAAAATAGGATCCGGGCGTTGATTTCGTCCAATTCCGAGAATATTTCCTTACTAGGATTTCTCGAAACCAAAACAGCAAAACAGGAACTGGCACTGCGGCATCTCGTCAATAGGTTAGTTCCAGAAAATGCATAAAAACGATATAAAGTGTGTATAAAACATGTAGGTATTGTCATAAAACAAGCATGGAACATAAGAAATTATCGATACGTCGGAGACGTATCAGCTGGTAAGAAGAAGGATAGTGCTAGCACGAGAAAATCATCAGCAAGAAGTGTAGCCGGGAAGAAATCAAGTTCAACAAGTTCACCCCTCAAGGCCAAGCAAGCGACAGCAGGCAGAAAAGGAAAGGAAGTTTCCTAGCTCGGAGAACGCGCCAAACAATCGATCCCACCACTCAAAGTCTTAGTTGTTCCCCCGGTGTACCAGGAACATGGTGGTATCAATATGGAAGAAGCTGCAAAGCTAGTGGCTGACTGTGGATGTACCGTGGAGAATTTGTTGGGTGCCGCAGATGCTGTATTACCCATTGTTGATATAGCTCCTACATTTGTCTACGGGCCGACTTGGTCAGCAAAGAGAGGCTACATAAACTGCCAACGCATATGTGGAATTTGCATCAGTGGTACCTTAATGCGTGCAAGGAGAACACAAGTTTCATCGTGGCGGATATCCCGGTAGATTATTACTTCCGAAAGGAGCAGATCCATATGAAGATGAATGAACTCTGGCAGTTATTCAATTTAGACGCCCTTGACAAATCTCTCATGAGTTGCTACTGCTTGTAAGTTGTTAACTACATATAAGTTCATGTTCATTCAGTTGTTCCTGTTGATTGCATATACTCATTATATCTTATGTGTTCTCTTATGCAGACTGAAGATGATTAAATGCAGCCGTAATCAGATATACAATGTTGGGTTTGTTGACCCAGATAAAGTACATCATGAAACGGTAAAGAATAAAATCGAAGAAACGGTGGAAAACCTACTAAGGTTTATAGTGGAGCAAACCTTCTGTGATTCAATACTCTTTCCTTACAACTACAGATGAGAGTCTTACTGATCTATTGTGCACATTCAATTTTTCTTACTCGATGCTAAGTCTAACTCATGACGTCTATATAAACATGTGCAGTTTCCACTGGATTCTGCTAAACATTCAAATTGATAAGGGAATTATTGAAGTAAGGGACCCATTGAATAGAGGCCTGGACGGGTTCCGCGACTTGCAGAAGATTCTCGAGACGTAATTTCAATCATTATCGCGCTATATGTTTCGTGAGATATCAATTAATCATCCATTCATTCAATCATTCTTTTGCCCGGTAGGGTTTGGACATCTTTCAAGAAGATTATTACGGGTAACTTCGCAGAAAAGCTAACATTTACTATTGTACCGTGCGCCCAACAGCCACAGGGGACGAATCTATGTGGATACTACGTTTGCAAGTCCATTCGCATGTTAACCACTAAGAAGCACAACGATAATAGATTCAACGTAAGCAATAACATTCACAACTTTAATTTATTATCGTCAATATTTCGTTATCAAGATTTATATAATCATATTCATCTCATTTTCCTATATAGGTTGACTGCATGCGGGAGAACCTCCAACCACAGGAACACATACTAGGAATTACGGAGGAACTGGCGAGATTTCTGTTGAGAGAAGTAATAGACGACAACGGCTGGTTTAGTCCAAATAGGCGTCGGTAGTAGTGAGCTCCATGTATATGTACTAGTTCGAATAGACGACGGGCTTTTGTCCCGGTAGTAGTGAGCTCCATGTATATGTGCAAAGGGAATCTACGAATAGACTTTTGGTTCCAATATTTATTTGCTCGATCTATATATAATAAATGAGCATGTACAACTTGTAGTAGCTTATAAAAGTATGCAACTTTTATTTTAAAATGAAAAACTGAAACAAACCGGGGGCGGTGCCGGTGGCGGGGGGAGGGGGGCTGTACCCCTCAAACCCTAAAGCAGCAGCGTTCTGCCGCGCCACGTAGAGACCTTTTTGTCGCGGGTGGTATTACGACCCGCGACAAAAGGGTGTGTCCCCTGGGCGCCCCACGCCTGCCACGTGGTGGAGCATATGTCGCGGGTGGTAAGCGACCCGCGACAAAAGGGTGGACCTTTTGTCCCGCCTCCGTTGTCGCAGCTCGCCGCCCGCGACAAAAGGCGCTTACGACCCGTGACATTAGGCTTGTTCTCCACTAGTGTGCGGACGCCCCGGACACGATGCATCGTCCGCCGGAGCTGGGTGCAGACACATTTCCTATCTGCGTGGACGTAAACGATCGCACAACGTCCATTTTCGTCGCCCCATTGGAGATGACTAAGGGCATCTGCAGCGGACCGACGCATTTCGGACGTCCGAAATGTCCGTTTGCGTCGGCCCGCGGACGCGATGTGGCCGGGCACCGTTGCGTCTTGGGTACCTCCATCGGTGCCGACGCATATTTTGACCGGGACAGCGTCAAGCTCGCTAATGGCGTTTTACGTCCCGTCGACGATGGCCGAAATCGTTCCCGCGCGACGACGATTCCGCGCTTGCCCAATACATTGGCAAGTTTCGCAAGGTTTCGCGCGCGCGGGAAACGCCCTGCGCGCCAACGCCGTTTCCTGCCCCACCGTGGCTATGTATGGTGGACACCGGCGGGGGTGACGGGCACACCTCAAGCTACCATCCATCCATGGCCGACCACATGAATTGGGAGCACGTTGTTCACATGTGCCGCCAGCTCCACCCGGAGGAGGAGGAGGAGGTAGCCGCCGCCGGCGTTGAGGCCCAGCAGCTGGACCTGGAGGTGGCGGCGGCGGAGGCGGAGGTCGCGGAGGCGGAGCGCGGCAGAGCGCGCGGAAGGGCGCCTCGCGGCGACCAGGGCGGAGATCGCCAACGCCATGGCCGAGCTCGCCGACGCCAGGGCGGCCATCGCGGCCCCTCCGGCCGACGCCGTCATCCACGGCATCGCGGACGACGATGTCCCCGTGCCCATGGGCTTCGAGTGCGCCGGCGACCAGCGGATTCTGCTCGCGTCCTTCGAGTCCCTGGCTGGGGACGCCCAGCGCCGCCAGGCTTGGGTGGCGGAGGAGGAAGCCCACAGCTATGCGATGGCCATGGCTCGGGGGTTAATGTGCTCCGACCTGGACTCGCTCCAACGTAGGGGCCCTTCTCCCGCGCGGGTCGAGCAGGAGAACCGCGATTTGGAGGCCGCCATCGCCGCCAGGGACGAAGCGGTGGCGGCGGTGGCTAGGGACAGGGCCCTCTTCGTCGCCGACATGGCAGCGCTCCAAGCGGCGGTCCAGGCGAACGAGGACGCGGCGGCGGTCCAGGCGGCGGCGGAGGAGGAGGCCCGGGCGGAGGCGGCCCAGGCGGCGGAGAGGAGGAGGCCCGGCGGCGGAGGCGGCGGTCCAGCGGCGGAGGGAGGAGGAGGCCCGGCGGCGGAGGAGGCGGCGGCTACCAAGGTGGCCATTGCCAGGGACGGCCTGGGACACCTCCCACGAGGCCCCGAACGCCGCAGCGGTAGGATGAGATGTCCGATCGTCGGCGGCGCGGCGCGCGGAGTGCGCCAGCGCTCTGCGACGACGCGCCGGCCCTTCCGGCGGCCAGTAGTAGGCGCGCGACTGCGAGTAACCGAGCCGGTGTAGGACGCGCGACGGCAGGTACGGCCGTTGTAGTTTTAGGTTAACTCGACTAACCATCTCTGTAAAGATGGTCCTTTTGGCCAATCAATAGTAATGAAAAAATCTTCTGCTTACCTAGTCGGTGCTGACCGGGCCCGGATGTACCCAACGCGGACATTTTCCGCGACCGCGGAGCTTCCGCGGAGACGCAAACCTAGCGCATATTTGGGCCTGGTTTGCGTCTCCGCGGACGGCCCGGTCACTTTGCGTCGCCCCGCTGGAACAGGCCCCAGACGCATTTCCGGTCACGGCGGACGAAAACGGTTGCTCAGCGTCCGTTTGCGTCGCGCCGCTGGAGATGCCTTAAAGGCACACCGAGAAAGCATATGATCAGACATTTCTCTGCTTGGTTTGTAAAGTAACAGTACAGAGGAGAGGGAAAGGTGGGAGAGGAGGAAGACGAAGAAAGATGGGTCGCGGGAAGGTGGAGATGAGGCGGATCGAGAACAAGATAAGCCGGCAGGTGACCTTCGCCAAGCGCCGGAACGGGTTGCTCAAGAAGGCGTACGAGCTCTCGTTGCTTTGCGACGCCGAGGTTGCGCTCATTATCTTCTCCAGCCGCGGTCGCCTCTTCGAGTTCTCCAGCTCATCGTGGTACGTACTGTATGCTTAAGTTCAAACGCTACTCGTCATGTCCATCCTCTTTCGACATCACGATTTGGCTGGTGAAAAAGTTGCCGTGAGCACCAGCGCGATGCCGCCCTTCGCCCCCGAACGGGTTGGTCACCGCGCCGGCGACCATGCTGGCCACGTTGATCACCAGCCCGTCCATGCCCACGTCGCCGTTCGGCGGCGCCAGCGGCGTCGACTGGGGCCCGTACACCGGTTGGTGGACGGCCACGCGCACAGCCCGGGGCACTGTGTCGCCGAGTTGCCGGCCCAGACGTAGGCGGTGCCGGCCTTCCCGTCCACGGACCCGTGCCTCCCGCCCCGGCTCGTGCAGAACCCCTCCACGGCCACGTCCTGCGCCGTGAGCACCAGCGCGATGCCGCCCTTCGCCGGCCTCGCCCTTGCCGCCAGCGCCGGGAGCTGGGACATCTTCAAGCTCTTCCCCAGCGAGCACCCCTCATCGGAGACCTGGCCGGACAGGACCAGGCGCGCGATCTTGGCATCTCCGTTCTTGCCAACGGCTGCTGCCGCCTTGGAAAGGTACAGCTGGTGGATACTGCTCCACCACTGGGAGACGGACGGCGCCGAGGATGGCGGCGGCGCGGTGGAGAGGGAGACGAGGAAGTCGGATATGATGGCCATCTGCGCCGCCGTGAAGCGGCCGTACCAGAGGACGGACACGGGGATGTCACCATGCAGCACGGCGCCGTTGTGGTACGTGAGTTGGTTGGGCTGGGGCTGGACCAGGAAAATGAGCTTCCTGGTGGTCACTGACGCGGCTGCCATGTTTGTGGCAAGCACCATTAGTAGCAGGATGATGAGGTTTTGCTTGGCCATTTGGGGAAGAAGTAGAGGGGTTTAGATTTTGGAAGAAGGTTCTTGAAAAAGTTGCGGGTTTACATCCGCAACTTTTTCATCTATAGATCTATCTTACCTTTGTTCCTTTCGCTTGGTTTTGGACCTTGTCTCTTCAGTCTTCATCGTGGCTTCAATCGATTTTTTGGTGCCAATTTAGCAGTGGATTCATCAAAATCTGGATAAAGAAACCTTTGTCTTTTCTTGCCTTCCTTCAACAAAGATTCTTTTGCGGGAGCAAGACTTGATTATATAAAAGCAGTGGAAATTTATGAACTAAGTAAACCAGATAGTATTAGGATTTTATTCGATATATGTTTACCACATGGATCCTGGTGTAGATTTATCCGCTGCATGTATACCTCACCATTATTATTTTGGATCGCTTTGCTGCAATGGGTAAGGACAAATGAGCCACCCATCTCTCCTTCTGCTTATTCCTTCCATCTTTAGAGAATCCTGTTTCACCACTGGTAATTGTGCAGTATGATCTCTTTCTTTCCTATCAGTTCTGGCTCATCATACCCATGCAGAAATCTCTCTTCTGTGAGACTCGCTCAAAAATCGCAGTTCCAGAATGATCATTCTACGTCAGAAGGGCCGGTTATGGTCTTTTCGCACACAAAAAAGCGGGTTACGGTCGTGTAGCAATCTAGAGCTAAAATTACTTTACCATGTGTCACAAGTAAAAATGAGATGCCCTTCTTACTGTTTCATTGGTTACTGTTCCATTGAAGGCAGCAGCTCTCCACAAAAATCGTCTAGTGGGGTACTTCTAGGTGTTGCGGGGTCTGACCGCCGAACTAAATTACTACGCTATGTCAAATGCACTTTTCCATCGTACGTCGTGTGAGCAAAATTAGAGGCAACACAGATTGCATGCAATAAACTACTGGATGAACTGATAGGTGGACAATGCATGCACGAATGAGCGGCATGAAAACCAATACTAGTTGCGACTTGCGAACTCACAAAATAATACTCTACTAGTAGTTCTATAAATGAGTAAATTTCGTATTGGGTGGACATATTGAGTAAGATGATTGAAAGAAAATGATTATTGTATTCTAGGAGTTAAACTTGCCGAGGGCAAAAGAATCATCATAGCTTGAACTAGACTTACAATGGGTTTGCTCAAAGTCTAACGTATAAACTTTGATAAAAATATTTATGAAAAAATATTAACATCTACAAAATAAAATATAGTGTATTAGAATTTCCATAAAGTGTACTTTTATATTAAAAGTATTTGGTATTGTAGATATTGATATATTTTTGTATTATTAATTAAACTTTGCAAAGTTTGACTTTCTTTGAAGCCAAAACGCAAAGTAAACAAAAACAGAGGTAGTACAAACATCATCTAAACTTCCTATTCTGGATGTCCTGTAAAATACGGCGCAAATATAGCAAAATTTTCATCTCATGTTCAACCTGCCATCAATCCATGTTAGCACATGCATACACTCCATTTATATATATTTTTTGCACCCCTTTTTATATATTTAAGAGGGAATTCCACTTTGTACCCAATATTTATGATTTTATGAAACTGTTTATCCACACTCAATTTTTATGTGGAACATTTTGCTCCCCGCACCCCCTACTTGTTACAGTGTGTCAATTTTAAACCTATTAAACCATTTCCCCTTGGTTCTGTAGCCCGAACCACCTGTCAGGATGGGGATGGATGTTGAGTGAGACACCAAGTCAGAGATGTCATGTAGTTTTATGTTTTCACCCGTTTGCCTTGGTCTGCTAGCACGTCTGATTTGCAACCTCGACCTGCATCCATCCTATTACTAATTCCATAGATTCCCCATTACTCATAGACCTAAATATGCATGACTAGATACTTGTAAGTGATAGCAGTTGCGAGAGGTGGCAAGTAGGCCCGGGAAACCTAGCCGATGAAGAGCCCAATGCTCACTCGCGGCGTGACCCATGCATGGTAGACATTCATACATGTATAGTTCTTGAGATACACACATCTCTCTTTACAGCCGAAGTGTGATGGGAAACCGTGAGTGCATGTATTTGTAATTTTCTGTCTTTTGGCTACAATACAATTGTACAAGAGGTTGCTTTTGTGTAAACTTTACAAATCGATGCACACCACAAAGAATCGTACTCCCTTTGTTCTCCTAATTCGGCTCTCTAACTGAATGTTTGCATTTTTATATCTAAGATTCTTGCTGGGATTTCCCCCCCTCAAGTTTTTTGGCGTTCATTTATATTTCAGAAAGACATTTCCTCTTTGGATGACTTCATGATGAAGAATTTTTATGATTCATCCTCTTTTTAGGTGCTTCAATATACGCTGTTATACGCCCTAAATACTGGAGATAACCGAGCAATTTGCATACCTATTCTTGTACTGATATTTGCACGTGCAAGGGTAGAGAATACATTTTCTTTCCCAAGCGTTTGGCGTCAGAGTTAGCCCGCTTCAGTGTTTCCTGCTCTAAGCTTAGGCTTGGATTGAGATTGCACCGCTTTTGTTGAACTTATTCTTTATATTATTGTGCCAATGTATGTGAGAGACAGAAATAATTTTGTTAGCCAAATAGTTAAATATGAAAATAAAGATTAGACAAATTAAATTTTGTTATTATAATCCAACATAGTGCTAAAGTACTAGCATGCCTCTGTCGGGGTTGCCCGTAAGGATGGCAATGTGTAGTGAATAATTCAGATAAGGTTTGGGTGCTACCCCTCAAAGCCTAACTCTTTTGGTTGGTACCCAAGGATAAAATTTCCATCCTTAGTTATCGGGCTTAGCATGCTTTGTATCATGTCTGCGCTACCATGGCTTGACCAAGATCGATCACCACACCATCTCATATTGCACTTGTCAATGATGCTCACTTGGTTCACATATCGAGAATATTTAAGCTTTTTTCTAAGCCATGTCATGCTCTATCACTATAGATAACTAGATACTGATCTTTGCCCTAACTAACTGCCACATTTGTCGCACCATCGATACTACTATCAAAACCACCATCATGGACTTTGGGGAAACTCAACGATGCCTCCAACAAAGATATCAATTGGTGGTAGAGAAAGATACCACTGATGATTTCTAGAGGGCAGGTGAAATACAAAGAAGAAAATAGAAAGGAAACACCACCATATTCCACGGTTGTCCATGTCCTCCTTTGGGATGGAGGAGTTGTATGGTATCGGTGCCTTTTACCGTTGAAGGTGCCACCAGATCGACTGCTCCAGGTCGAGGAAGGATCTCATAATCTCATTAGCTAGGTTTGCCTCTTTTTTGTCCATGCAGATGACCTCCCTCGTGGCAAGTATCACTACAACGACATCCATGATCGTTTCATGCCTATATATCGTGTTGATTAGACCCACATACAAGTAGATAATCCTCAATATTTCACAACATGCCTATAAGAGGAAAACATGCCCTCCCGTCGCCGTTGCCACATCTGTTAGAATGACCAGGACAAGGATTTTCATTCTCATTTCCAAGACCAACCAATGATCGGCAGCACATGGGAACGGAGACAACACCTTCAATAAGGTAACAAGGGTTCGTCGTCAATGAAACCGATCAATAAAGGCCAGAACAAGAGTTTCAGCCCTGGACATGAAGCGGTTCACCAATGAAAATCTTGATTCCGGATCTTCTAAATGTTTCTCCATGTAGTACTCTAGCTAGGCCAGAAAGGCTTGAACATCTTGGTGGGACGTCTTCCCACCGAGTACTCCCGCCACGACCATCTGTGGCTCCATCTCCACCTGCACTGTGTTGCCACTCCATTGGACTTCGTGTTTGACATTGTATTTAGCGGAGTGTCGGTTGTTCATTTGGTGTTTATGCGGTTTATGAAAAATAGGCATGTACCTTTGTTCACAGTATCAGCCCAGCATTAGGTTTAGTTAGTTTATTGAGATTGAATGAGGGATTTTTTTGGACTTTTAGAAAGTCGGGAATTTTTTCCTTTCTTAATCATCGAAAATTGTTGCTTCGACTACGCCATCGCAAGTAAAGGTTGTTCACTTTGTCAGAAAAAAACTAAAGGCTGTTGTGGACTTTGAACACGAACCTGTGAGGCATCTTCTTCAATCTTAGTACAGACCTAGGACAAAAGTCTCTACCAAGCGCGCATATACATGGTTGGATCTAGGGCTGGAGCATACCAATCTTAGTACAGACCTAGGACAAAAGTCCATTATATCCTTTAAAATGTTGTAAACATCTTATACATAAAGAACTCAATGTCCAAGAAGACATGATGCGAAGAGCCGAAGACACACCCAATGGCATGGATCGTATGAACTTCCTTGCAAAGTATTACTATATCATTAGTTCATTACAGCTAGTTTATGCCCCATCAAGCAAGAAAATCTGTAATAAGATAACAACCAACACTTATGCATCTCTAATCATGTTCTTAGGGTGTGCCAACCATATTGGCTGTACATGCATCAGCCAGTGGTTTTTGAACCTTCAACCGGTCAAGCATTGCACCACAATATATATGCATACAAAGCTCTTTATGATGGTGCTTTGAGCCATGGAAGAGTACCCTGGAATTTCAGTTTTGTACTTGTCCAGTACTTGAACGATCACTTTTAATTGCCTTTACATTTTCTGCATATCCAGTACTACATGGTTAAACTGATCCATTGGCTTTCTTATGTCAACAGCATTTATAAAACACTTGAAAGGTACCGCACTTGCAACCACAACTCACAGGAAGCAAACCCTCCACTGGAAAACGAAGTAAGCATCTCAAATTCTTAACATCTTTCTGAATGTAATGCAAATTCTACTGCCATCTCGATTAAAGGGCAAGTATCAGTTTCAAGAAATATGGCAATTAAGTAAAGTCGCCATTGGAGACCGTATAATTTTCATACAATTAACCAATTTTTTTTATTGGACCAAGGCTTGCATTTCTATCTTCAAGGTTAACTGATACAATTTATGTTTGCTTCATGCGAGACATATCTTGTTATGCTGAAGAAAAAGAATGTTCGTCAACCTTAATCAAAAATTCTTTCTTCCTCTAGATTCAAAACATTATTTATTTTAGTTGACTGTGCAATAATAATAATTGTCAAGAGCATCACGGTTTAAAGTTAATGAACTATTGTAAGACTCGAACTAGTCTCCAGAAAAGTATATAATAGAGTCTGAGAACGATGAATGAGGGGTCACGTGAGAATAAGAGGCGCCTCTTCACGGCTACTATCTTCTGGTAGCAATCAGCGGAAGAGAAGGGCAGCATCGCTGGTAGCAATTTTTTTTGAATTTTCGTTATGAATTTGGAAAATGATAAAATACCTGTTTTGAATTACATTTAACAATGACACAGAAAAAATAAAAAAGCATATCATTAGCCCCGGAAAATTGCTCGTAGATTTTATGGAATCCATTTAAACATGCATCAAATAATTTTAGGGTATATAGCTGAAGGTTTAAATTCTTGTTTTATTTTTTGGAGAGGGATAGGAGACACATTTTTGATTCAATAGTTTGGCAAAAAAAAAAATGCATGTCCCGTAATACATCTATGTGAGCCATTGCGAAGCATTATTACGAGATATTTTAACTTCACAAATCTACATTCTGTGGCGAGGACTGAGAATTCACCACTGTGCGCAAATAAGCATTATATATTCAGTAAGTTATCCCAGGCTAGATTTCAACTTAAACATTGCTAGATTTCAACCACTGTGCTAGAATTCACCTTCCAGTTCGTTTCCTTTCTGAACTTTTCTAGATTCCCATTTGTTGGAACGACATTTCGTTTGAACTACTTAATTTGTTTACCCAACATGGTCTGTTGAGATGTACGCCCGTGTTAGTATTATATCTCTTGACCTAACATTTATGTACCTGTCCTTTTCTTGTTGAAACTAGATTAGTTACCAGGAATATTTAAAGCTGAAGACCAGAGTCGAATTCCTTGAAAGTTCACAGAGGTAGTCTTCAGAGATTGTGCTGAACCGTTACTTTTTCTGCATATGCTCGGTATTGCTCTAGCTTACCAGCCCTCGTTCTCATATCTTAGAAATATTCTCGGTCAAGATCTGGGTCCACTTAGCATTAAGGAGCTTGATCAGATTGAGAACGACATAGATGTATCCCTCAAGCATATCAGGTCAAGAAAGGTAAGAAATTTCACTGGTTATGGAAGCTAAGGTTCAGCGGTTTCAGATGTTTTTTTTCTAGTACATACTGCTCTAGTTTACCCGCAGGAGATGCACAAGGCCTAATTATCCGAGTACAGCGACCATATTGGAAACAACAAGCCACATATAGCCAGAAACACTAAGTTGATTTATTTCTTGTAATGAAATAGTATCTACTTGAAACAACTTTAAAATTATGCTAACCATCGTTATTAGGATCCTTTGTATATATGAGATTTTACATGATTGTTTAATACTTCAAGTTTGAACATGCATGATAATTCTACCAGTCATTTGAATCACGTATATGACAAAGTCGTATGTTTTGCAGAGTCAAGTATTAGTTGACCAGCTATCTGACCTGAAAAATAAGGTAAGGATGAACTTCTGATTATCATCACGCTAAATTTGCATCATCCTTCTGTTGATATTTTTTTTACTTAATAGCTGACTAAAATTGAAGTTCTGCAGGAGCAAGAACTGCAGGATCAAAACAAAGACTTGAGGAAGAAGGTAATATAACTGATCTTATAGGTTATTATTTCTGTCCGTATATGGAATTTCAATAACTTTTTTGTTGACAACAATTGCCCTGTCTATGCTTGACTGAAGATTTTAAATAACCATGGATGAAAATACATATATTTAGGCCAATTATTTTGTGAATGCCAGTTGCAAGACACCATCCTTGAAAAGAACGCAGTTCACATGCTCTGGCAAGATGGAGGACAGAATAGTGGGCATGCCATTGAGCCCTATCAGGGACTCCTCCAATACCCGGATCACGGTTCCTCCATGCAAATTGGGTATGTGCTCAACAGGGATAGGCTTGGAAATCTCTCCTAGACACTTGAATTTTCAGAACTTGTGTATAGTTCTTATATGTTGAGGAGTATTTTATATTCTATCGATTGGTCCATAATTTAATTGAATTATTCTATTTGTGTTAAGCTATCATCAGTCCTACACGGACCAGCTGAACAACAAAGACATAGCTTCTCAGAACAACCCAAATGGAGAACCTGGATCATCTGCAGGCTGGATATGACTGATCGATGCGGCGTTTCGACCTGCATGTAGCCACTAGCCAATGTATCAGGAATTTGGTGCAACTGTTATATTTTCCTATGCTTGGTGTGTGATGAGCACCATATGTATCTTTATGCACCATCAGTTCTACGGCGTCTACGTTATGCTATATTGTGTTTGTATGGTGCTCTTCTGATTATTATTTGTGGAGGAATTGTAAGGACAGACGAGGGTGTAACATTCCTGTTTGTAATAATGTTACTTTGCACTCTTTTGTATCATGTAAATTTCACTCAGAAATTTTCGCGTTAAAATAAATCAGAAACCTGACAATGTGAACCATCTATGTGTCTTCCATCTTTTCCAAACACTAAAAACTTGTGCTATTTGATACTTTATAAAATATTTCAAATGTTGCACAACATGTTGGGACAATATTTTGTAAGTCCATATTTTGGAAACATTTCAAAATAGCCTCTATATTGATTTTAGCCATGTTTTCTTTTGGTTCAAGAAAAGCAGGGAAAGGCAGGGCTTTTCATAAAAACTCCCTTTGTCTTATTCCTCTCCCAAGCAGGCACCTGCGTGCCCTACCAAGAGAGCTCGCCGGCCACCTCCTGCTGGCCGGTTTCTGGACGTGGACAACGCCCTGGACCTCCGCTCTCTCTCTCTCCCCCCCCCCCCCCGCCTCTCTCTCTCTCTCTCCCCCCTCTCTCTCTCTCTCTCTCTCTCTCTCTCTCTCTCTCTCTCTCTCTCTCTCTCTCTCTCTCTCTCCCTCTCTCTCTCTCTCTCTCTCTCTAACCCGCACGGCCGTTGTTCTGCGCCGCCGTCCCCGTCCGTCCCGAGCTCCGGCGACCCCTCCACCGGCTTCGCCTCCTGCTCATGCGCGCTCCTCCCCGTCGAAGGAATCGGCGAGGGGAGGCCACAGTCACCGCCGCCAAGCCTTCTCCCCCGACACCGGTCACCTCTCCACAACCGCCGACCGTGCTCCTCCACCATTGCCGGCTAGCCCGATAGCACCACGGTGAGCTCCTCGACCTCCCGATGCCCCCATCTTCTCCCTACCCCTCTGGAATCTTCCCGTGACGCGCGCCCAAGACCGCCGCCGCGATTCTCGTCGTCGGCACCGTTCCGGCAGGCCATTGAGGGGCGGCGCCGCCACCATTCGACGGCACGCGTCCGCGCGGTTCCAACGCGCCCGCCCGCGCGTCCATATGTGCCCTGGATCAGCGGCGCTGCTCGTCGCTGGCACCGGGCCGCCGTGGTCAACCACCGACGGTTGACCTAGTAAATATTTTATTTTTTATTTGTTTTTTGTAAATATTAAAACCATGGTAGGTGGGACCTGGTGTAAGAGATTTAAACAATATCTAGAATTTCAAAAAAATGATTAAAAATTGTAAAATCAATAACTAATTCATTTTAAATCAGAAAAATATAAATAATATATCAAAATAATAAAAAATAAGATCTATACTTTGGTATCTATATCTATATCTATCTCGCTCGCCGTGCCCCATCCCCACCTCACCAGCCTCGCTCAGTCCAATCTCCCTGGCGGATGAAATTGGCCAGAGTTGTGGATGGAGAAGGATGAACACGTCAGGGAATAGGATTGAGGGATTCAGGGATTGGATTCACGGATTGGAGGGCGGCGGCAGATGCGTCCCTCCTGGAGAAAGAAATTTGGCTGGGCCGCAGTGCCGCACTGCCATGGACGTGGTCTGGGCATGCCGTTGAGACGCTAGAGGCTCTGTTCCTTCGTACTCACTGTACGGTTGCTGAAATTGTTTCAACTGAAGATTAAAATCTTGTAGATCCAGGCTCTCTGTTCCAGAAAATTAAGCTGTTGGTGTCGTAAAACTTATTCCTTGCAGGTCGCTTAGTTATAGCTCATGAGAAGTAGCAACAATATTTTGCTTGAGAGTTGGTTAGGTTGTGTTTCCTTTGTATACCGCACAGAGCTATTCTTGTGAGAAGCACCGGCTTCTATCCTTCCAATTTGTGCATTGAATCTCTGAACCTTCTGGGCAACTAGCCATAGTAGGTATTATGGTCTGTTTTGCGATGTGTGCGGAACAAATCTAATCTTCCCTTTCAGTGATGCTATTGCTCTTTAGAACTGCGCGATTTTTTTTTAAATAATACACTTTTTATTATTAATTCCAGGAATAATAGCCATTTTTAGCAAATTTCAGAAATAATACACCGTCGGGGTGTGTGAACCCGAATTTACAAAATCGGGGTGGAGAATCCCGAAGCGGAGGGAATCTCGCATGCGAGGCCAAAGTCGGGGTCGAGGAGCCCGAGACGGCGCTGTCGGCCACGCGCGGCCCGTGTCGGCCTGTCTCCTGGGCAGGAGCAGATGCTGTCGGGGCGAAGAATCCCGAAGCGCTAATTTCGGGCACGTTGATCCCGAGTTGGGCAGGAGGACCCCGAATCGAGCGATAATAAATGCGTCGCGCGCGCTGCTGCCTCGCCCGAACGCGCTGCTGCCTCTGCCCTTCTTCTTCCTCCTTCAGCCTCAGTTCATCTGCTTTCTCTCTCTCGTTTGCTCTTAGGCCAGCAGTGTTTCTCTCATTGCTGAGCAATTTGTCCAGCCATTTGCTGTAGTTTGACCACCAAAAGCTGTAGAATCATCTGATCTATACATGGGTTAGTTTTTGAAGCGTTTTGGTGGAGGTGCTGTTGGTGGTGGTGGTGGTGGTGGTGGTGGTGGAGGAGCTGGTGGTGGTGCTGTTGTTATTGTTGCAGCTGCTGCGTGGTGGACGAGCTGATCTGCTGACGGAGGTGTTTGGCACGCTTCAAGGGTAAACCCTAATTCCTTATATTAGATGGTGTAATCATGCATGTTGGTGTACCGGTAGAAAGTATATATTTTAGAGTGTAGGTGCTAGATTTTTTTGACGAGTCTGTAATTTGTATAGGTGAGCAGATATGTCAGATAGAGTAAAATTCGTTGTTTACTTCGGTCATGGCACGGTCCGAACAACTCCGATGGGAGCTGATCTGAGCGAGTTTCAGTGTGAGGATTTGCATCTGACAAACCCAAAAACATGGCGAGTTAGTCAGTTGAAGGAGTGGTTGACCGTGAATTTCGGGCTTAATCCCGAAGCATACACTGTTGGTGTGCATGCTTTGTGGAGCAGCTCCAGTACCCAGATTTTCTAGCGGTTGAAGCCGATTGAGCGGACCTCTCAGTGGGTGCACTGGTTGGAAGCGTGCGAGCGCAGGGGAACTCACCCCATCGCCTTAATGCTTCCCGAGGCGAAGGTGGTGAATTTCCAAGAAGGCGAGGGTGCGTTCCATCCAGGCCAGAGCAGTCAAAGTTCTGATGCTGGCGGCAGCAGTTTCCAATCCGGGCAGAGTAGCCATGCAGCAGGTGGTCATGACGATACTGTTGAGCTTGAAAGCGTGGACGAAGAAGAAGAACAGATGCAGAACATGATGGACGAGGATGGAGTGGACAATGAGGTTGACTCAGATGAATCCGGTGGATCCGATACTTCAGATGATAACGAAGAGGCGGATCCGATCCCGTCTTCTTGGAACCATGATTTGTCGGAGGCAATGATAGTCGATGATCGGCATGATTCTGCCTGGGAGTACAGCATGAACACCATCTCAGTTGGTGCTAGATATGCTGACAAGAGACATCTGCAGGAAGCAATCACTCAGTGGGCAATGAACACACAAAGGGTATTCAGAACCACCGTTTCAAGTCAGAAATTCTTGACAGTGGTCTGCAGCGATGCTAGATGTCCATCAAGGGTGCATGGGTACTGTCCGAAGTATGACACAACATGGGTGGTGAGCGACTTCGTGCCGCACACATGTGTCCTTACGAGTATGTTGAAGGATCACCGAAACCTTACATCCACTCTTATTGCTCGCCTGTTCTACAAGGAGATTGTAGAGAATACAGCAATGGGGGTTAAAGCCATCCAGAATAGAGTTCACCTTCAATATAAGTATGTAATTGAATATGGCAAGGCATGGAGGGCTAAACAGACGGCACTGGAGAACAGATTCGGGACCTTCTATGATGCTTATGACGGTGTCGTCCGTCTCCTGCACACATTGAAGGACCGGAATCCGGGCACCCATGTGGACATACAAGACTTTGTGATACCAGAGTTCCCTAATGTCAGGGTTCTGCAGAGGGTGTTTTTCGCATTCAGCATATGCATCGAGGCTTTCATGCACTGTCGTCCGGTGATGTGTGTAGATGGAACTTTTCTAACTGGGAGGTACAAGGGACAGATTCTGACAGCAATTGGAGTGGATGGCAACAATCGATGTGTGCCTCTCGCATTTGCATTTGTTGAGAGCGAGAACACTGCTAGCTGGTTATGGTTCTTCAGGCAGTTAAAAAAATCGATAGTGAAAGATCGCGAAAATGTGTGCGTGCTACATGACAGGCATGCAGGTATACTTGCGGCTATCAAGACTCTGGTAGAAGCCGGACCTGATGAAGAGACGCCATGGCAGGATATGCAGAGTAGGTGGTGCATGCGCCACCTGGGGGCCAATTTCTTCTCGCAGTTTAGGAGCAAGGGTCTTATGAATCTGTTCAAGAAGTTGTGCAAGCAGAATCAAGCATGCAAGTACACTTTTCTCCGCGGCAAGCTGGATGAGTTCACTAAGGACCATGTGCGGCACAGGTTAGCCGCCCGAGCTGCATTAGTAGCAGCTCATGCAGCAGCTGTGGCACAGGGTACACAGGTTCCAGTAGGCCCCGAGCCAGATCCTATTGGGCTATGTGACCTGCCTGGATTTGACCCACCCAATACTAGAAGGAGGCCTGGACGACGGATTAAAAATTTTGCAGAGTGGATAGAGCACGAGCCATTAGAAAGGTGGTCTTTGCTGCATGACACACATGGAGCAAGGTATGGTGTGATGACTACCAACCTAGCTGAGTCATACAACTTCGTGCTTAGGGGAAATAGGGCATTGCCGCTGACAGCCCTTGTGGAGGGTATTTTATATGGCACTATGAATTATTTCAAAGAGAGACGGGAGTTGGCTTTGAACCATATGCTTGAAAATCCAAACACTCCTTACTGTAAGGCCATTATGGAATATATGGATGTCAAGATGGAGAAGGGTATGTCACACACTGTTCTGGCCATCGGTAATCAGGAAAGGAGGTTTGAGGTGCGCTTACCAACCGACAAGTTTGGTTGTGTGAATGCGGTGAGAACACATGAGGTCAGAATTGGAAATGAAGAATGGCCATCGTGTGACTGCACATGCAACAAACCGAGGTTGCTTCACCTTCCATGCTCCCATGTGCTGGCAGCTACCAGACAACTAGGGCTGGACTCAATCTCTTTCGTCTCTCCATATTACGCGAAAGAGGCTGTGCTGCACACCTGGACCGGCGAGATGGTCGGATACAGAGTTGTGGGAAATTTTACTACGGTGATACCAAATGAAAGACGGTACATCCCTGACCCAAGATCATTGCGGACGAACAGAGGTCGACGGGAGACAAGGCGCATTAGAAATGATATGGATGAAGCAGAAGCGGGTGGTCCAACTAGGCAATGTTTTCTGTGCAACCAATTTGGACACAGGGACCCCCTATGTCCCACTTTCTACCCAGCAGCTGCAGCGGCGGCGGCTAACCGTGGGCGAGGCAACCGAGGAAGGCGTGGGAGGGGAAGAAATAGAGGGAGATAGTAATATTTGTAATACTTATGAAGTATGCTTTAATTTGTAATATTTATGAACTATGCTTTAATTTGTAATATTTATGAACTATGCTACAATTTGTAATATTTATGAACTATGCTATAATTTGTAATATTTGTGAACTATGTTATAATTTGTAATATTTATGAACTATGCAGCAATTTGTGATATCTTTATGCAGATATGGCGGCTCGATCGTTGCTCGATCCACTTATTGATCAGAAACATCGTGCATCGCACTTCGAGGCTGACCCGCAGAGCATGGAGCCACTGCAGACCCGTACTCCAAAGAAGAACTGGATGATACACCCTCAGTGGGAAGACAGGTAGGTGTTTTAGCTTTAATTTGAAATTTACCTTCGAATTGGACCTTGCTTTACCTTTTTCATCATTTGTTTTGCAGGTTGAAGTGGGCTGGACTACTACCTTTCGCTCGATTAGTGGAGGCCCGAGAGAACGTTTCGCGTCTGAACTACGATGCTGCTTTGATCACCTGCTTAGTGGATCGATGGAGGCCCGAGACTCACACCTTCCACTTTCGCTGGGGTGAGATGGCTCCTACTCTACAGGACGTGTCTATGTTGCTGGGCCTTCCGTTGGCTGGTGAGCCCATCGGCCCATTGGAGGAACCCGTGGGATGGATGCACAGCATGGATGCACGTTTCGTTGGTGTTCGCCAGGGCGTTGGGCCTATCTCTTTTGAGGCTCACGGCCCTCGTCAGGCGTGGCTACACGAGTTCCAGGTTCGTAACAGTTTCATTTATTTTATCAAGCCTTAATTACCGTGTAATATGTAGTCCTAACATTGAATATTTCTTGACAGATCGAGCAGTTCGGATACCCCGATGTACCGATGACTGCGGCCCAGATCACTCGCAGCTTGGAGGCGTACCTCATGTGGCTACTCGGGAAGACGATGTTCACGGACAATCACGGGAATACGATCAGTGCGCGGTACATCCCTATAGCTCAGGAGATAGCAGAGGCCACCGAAGCAGAGCACATCATTCAGAGGAGCTGGGGTTCTGCGGTCTTAGCCGCTACGTACCGAGGTATGTGTAAGGGTTGCCAGCTAACCTCGCATGGTTCTGGCATCGTTGGTTGTCCACTCCTGTTGCAGCTCTGGTCATGGGCGAGGTTTCCCATCGGCCGTCCTGAGATTAGAGATGGATCTTGGCCGCCAGACGAGTTGTACGACGCAGAGCGCATCGACATGCCGACGTTTGGTTCTCTATGGACATCGCGGAAGGTATTCGCAATATTTACTCCTTCTTTATATTTTTATATGGGGGATCCATCTTGCTGAGAGAATACACTGAAACAGAAGGAAACACTGGGGGGTTTTTATAGGCTAGAAGGGACGACTTTCGGCGGGAAAAGGTGAGCGGGAAAAACTGGCGGGAGATTAGGGCGGGAGTAAAAGGCGGAAAAAAGTGAGCGGGAAAAATTGGCGGGAGATTACGGCGGCGGGAAAAAACTGAGCGGGAAAAATTAGGCGGGAAACAATAATACTAAAACAGAAATGAAGATACATTGCAGCTGAAATAGAAATAGGATTTATCACTACAACGGAATTTAAGATACAACGACACTACAACGGAATTTAAGATACAACTGAAATTAAGATACATAGCCAATACGACACATCACACTACTTTCCCTGCGTCCACCGTGGCCATTTTCCAGACTTGTCGCCGCGTTCTTCTGCCGCTTGCGCTTCAGCAGCTCTTTCCCTTAGTCTCTTCCTTTCCGCTTCACGAGCCTCCCTGCGAACCTCTTCCTCTGCAAACCTACGTGCAGCCTCATCATCCATCCTCTTCTGATTCACCTCTCGATTACGAGCTTGTTCCGCCCTTAGTTTCTGTATCTGCCTCTCTCGCTCTGCTTTCTCATTAGCACGAACCTTTTCCCAACGCTCCTCCTCAAAGAACGTTGCCCACGCACGGCGCTGTTTCTCCTCAACCTCCTCGCGCGCCCAATCCGGCTGCTCCGTGTCTATCCAGTGAAACCATTTGCATAGGGGCGGGGAGACTACAACACAAACAGTAAGATTAAATCAAATTCACAAACAAATTTAAGCCAACATACAATTATGTCGAAACATACCGGCGGCCTGGTGGACGACGAAGCTGAACTACGGGGTGGATCATGCTCATAGCTCGCACACATGAAAAATTTCATGCCGAACCAGTCGGAGAAATCCTCCACCTGCTTAACCTTAGCAACACGGCCGCACCAACAACGCTCCGCAGTCACACCCGGGGGTAAACTTGCAGCCTTCGCCTTCACCGGCCTAAACTCCTGGTCAGAGCACGGCACACTCATGATGGCTAAGAGTGAGCAAACGGGATAAAATTGAGATACAACAACTTGTGCAATCCAGAGTAGCGATGCCTGCTTTTATAGGCAAAAATTCGACAGTGTGGCGGGAAAATTTAGCGGGAGATAGTGGCGGGAGATGATGGCGGGAAAGAGTGGCGGGAAGAAGTGGCGGGAAGGGTGGCGGCAAAGGCGGGAGGGAAACACGGCGGTGCGAACGCGAAAAGGCGGGAAAATTTCGTGCTGGGCAGAAAATCGGGTTCAATAAACCCGATTTATTGAAGTCGGGTTCAAATTGCCCGATTATTAGATATCGGGTTCATCTTGCCCGATTTTCAGAATTCGGGTTCAACTACCCCGATTTATGCTTTTTTTATTTTTCTTTTTCCATCACGGCGCAGAAGGCGCAGAACAATCCTAATTTCGGGTTCCCCAACCCCGATTTCCTAATTTCGGGTTCCTCAAACCCGATTTTGTAAATTCGGATTCCCCCACCCGGACGGTGTATTATTTCTGAAATTAGCTGAAAACGGCTATTATTCCTGGAATTAATATTAAAAAGTGTATTATTTAAAAAAAATTCGCTAGAACTGCTGTAGAACTGTGTTAGAAAATGAACTAAAAATAGTTCACAGTCTAATGCATTAAATGGAATATTTTTTATACCAAAATAGTCCGTACAATCATATTTCACAATACATATCTCCTACAATGTTTTGTGTATGGGTATGAAAATTATAAATTAACGCTAATGTAGCAATGCATTGAGCTACGTAATATGTTTTTCGAAATTAAAAATAATAATAGTTGATTACATGAATAATAGCTCATATTTTTTCCATCACTATGTCTGGGCCGATCTATTCATTTGCCATCACTATGTCTGGGCCGATCATTGGTATCGCTGTAGCCCATCATGTTAACCCACAGACTTTTTGTCTCAATTGTCCCACCTCGCTATCCTATACCGTCTCCCACCAATTTATATGCCAAAGTTTCCTCGATTGTAACAAGCCTCCTTGGAAACAACAAGCAACAGCGACCAAGATCAAATGTGAGATATGATAAGGAGCAAGTGCACGTTGGTGGAAGGAAAGTGAATTAAATAAAGGGAGGAATTGCAGTAAAATTGCACGCTGCTGGCATATGAGGGAAGGAAAAGTAATCTTTCAGAAGAAAGGAAAAGCAAATTAAGGGGATCAATTGCAGAAGAATTGCACGGGGGAGGGTCAAAGCAAAGGGTGAGCTGCAGATATTGATGTCTCGACTGCCGAATCCTTAGAACAACTCGATTTCGTTGATTCTGCCCATCGGTGTACCTCCAGCTAGGCTGAGTGGACCCTCACATCGCTTGTGACACTAAAATCAAGATACGCTAGAAGATATTTTTAGTTGCTTGTGCTGCGGGCGTGGCCGAGCTGCGCCAGCTCCGCCAAGAGCACGTACAGGTACAACAACCGGCTCTATTCTGGAAGGACGTCAGCCAACAAGCGCCGCGCAAACATCGTACAGGCCAAGGCCGGTCATCACCCCGTAGCAACGCACGGGCATTTCTGCTAGTTTAATAATAAAGGAACTAACGTTTTCTTGGTTTGGTCTGTTGTTTACGCTTTCGTCCACATGATTAGGCGCCTTTGACCCGTCCGTCGCGAGTTGTCTTAGCCCCGATGTTAGGGATTACGAAAATAAAACTACTGAACCGGGCCGAGTATGGAGTCCTGCAGAGTCCAGCTGAAACCCGATCAAGCGTTCTCAAATAGCTAACCATTATATCGTAAAGCACGTACACGGCAGGACTCAAAACTTAGTTTGCCTCAGCGTATCTCCCCAGTCCCTCGATTCGACTACTACACACAAGCGTCGAACGAGGACGTGGTCGGGCTGCTCGACGAGTCCAAGCCGGCGGTGGTTCGCGCGCCATGGCCTGATAGCCAACCACAATGTTCTTTACGTCGAGATTGGAGACGTCCAAATATCTCGTATCAGAGCGCGCCTCTGCCGGGTCGAGCTGGCACCGGTGTTGGCTTGCTGATCTTGCCTCCTAAGGAATAGGAAGCGGCCAAGGCGGCCTTGCCGTATGTCCAGCACCGTAAGGCCATACCACAACATCCCTAGTGGTGACGTCCGGACGAGGTACGGCAGAACAAGATATGGCCTCGGTTGGGAGGATCCTAACGCTGTCCCAGCTCCTGTGTTGACGGCCGTGGCGAGGCCAGCAAACGGCGGCGTCGCTGGTGTAGCATGACGTGTTTCTTAATTCTTATCGTGTGGAAAGTTCACATGTCATCCTGCTCACGCTGACTCCTTCAGCATGCAGGTCATGGTCACGGGCGCGACGATGAACTCCGGCCGCGGTACAGGTCATGTTCACCGGCGCCACCAACTATCCAGTGCTTGGGCCGATTCGATTCGATGGACATGGCTTGCAACTTGCATGCTTTTGCTGGAACGGATTGGAGCAACTTTTAACCCGTTCATTGGTAGGCTACGGAAGCGGACGACAAGCTGGTACCAAAAGAAGGAATTAGGAGTAGAAGCAGTTTAATTTTCAGTCGGAAAGATGGTACCATCGACTGCATGTCTCATTTGGCAAGTTTACGGCGGGCATGTTTCAGGGGCACGTCTAGCGGGCGGCCGCGTGCCCGTTCGTGCAACTGGGCGCTCAACGAAAAGAGGAAAGTTCGTGTCGTCCAAGGACCCGACCTCCTCCCGCCGACAGGCCCTACGCACCTGCGCTCGCCGCCGGCCTCCCCTCCGGCACAGGAGCCACCGCCATCGATTTTCCCTCCAGCGCATGCCCTGTGCACCAACCCGGTGCCGGATGTACCCACGCGACCGCGCCATAGCAGGGAGCAGCAGGTGGAGAAACATCACAGGCCAGACCGGCGTCTCCCCGGTGGCGAATCAGGGGAGATGGGACCGGTGGGGCTTCGCCGGCTAGCGACAGCGGCATAGGAGGCCGACGGCGGGCAGAATCGGCGGCACAGAGAGAGAGAGAAATTGGGAGGACATGCACCTGCGGGAGGAAGAAGATAACTGAAATACTACTAGAGAGGATAGATGTGGGTCCCACCCCACCAGAGACTTGGTATTTGCCCCATCGTGCAATTATTTTGCCTAATTCACATAGTAGTTACCAAAAAATGCTAGTTTGTTGTCTCGTAGAGTATAATATTGGAGTAGTTATAATTTTCCCTAGTAACAGTGTGCACCAAATTCTAAAGTTGTGTATATTATGATTTTTTTGATGTTATGAAATTGTCTACAGATGTTTCGAAGTGGGCATCGCCATCCACACCGATGATGGTCAACGTTTCAACGCCAGTCCAAAAAAGCGGCCCACACGGGAGTTTAGAGAGGTGATTGGTAACTGCAGTGTGGCACTCAACGGGAATTCCTAGAGTCTTCGTGGGAGGTGCACTAGAATCCATCCGACCACGTGCGGTATGCAACTTTGTCACAACGGTAGACAACTTCATAGCAACATGAAGCAACTTTAGTGGAGCAGTAGGAAACTTTGCAACAACGGTAGGCAACTTAATACAAGCGGGAGGCAAATTCGTAGTTGTACTAGACAACTTTGGTGCAGATATAAGCAAGTTATAGACATCTTATCGACACTAGCGAGCAACATTAATTACAACACCGGTAGAAAACTTCGTAGAGGGGGAGGTAAATTTGCAGTAGTACTAGGAAATTTCGTGCAACTATAGACAACTTATAAATATCGTTAGACAACTTATAACAACTTATCGACACAGTAAGCACCTTTACAACAACAGTAGGCTACTTCCAAAGTTGAACCGCCAGGTACCAAAGTTGTGTCATCATGCACAAAATGCTTCGCCGGACACCAATGTTGTGTCGCCATGCACCAATGTTGCGCTATCATGCACCATTGTTGCGACGTGAGGCACCTAATTTTCTCCGGTGGGCACCAAAGTTGCTCTTTCGGACACCAAAATTGTGCCACCATGCACAAAAGTTGCTCTGTATGTCACCAAAGTTGGGCTCCAAAGTTGCTCCAGGCACCATAATTGCATCGTTAGACACCGAAGTTGCTCCTTTGGGTATCGGAATTGCTTCGGCGGGAACCAAAGTTGCTTCGTAAGGCACCAAAGTTTGTATGTCGGAAACCAAAATTGTGTCGTTAGCCGTTAGGTACCAAAGTTGCTCTATCGGAAACCAAAATTGTGCTATTAGGTACCAAAGTTGCTCTGTCGGGGTCTAAAGTTGCACCGTGAGGCATCAAATTTGCTCTGTCGGAAAACCATGATAATTGCTCAATTCTGGCTAAAAAAACCATGATAATTGCTCAATTCTGGCTATTTGTTAGTACTATTTCGTACTAGCTAATCCTCTTGTGTTGCCTATTTATGTCAATAATTGCCTAACCTCACATAATAGTTGCCTAGATAATACTCCTGTGTTGTATATTTATGCCAATATTTTTGTCCAAAGTTGCTCTGTCGTGGAGCAAGGTTGCTCCGTTGGGTTCAGAAGTTGCTCCATCGTGTTCCGAAGTTGCTTCGTTGAATTCCGAAGTTGCTCTGTCAGACATCAAGTATATTGCATACTTGTAACTTTCAAATAAAAACTTGCTCAACTGGGCACTAAAATGTTGTGTTGTCGGGCACCAAAATTGCAATATCAGCACCAATTTTTCTATGGTGGGCACCAAAGTTGTGTTTTCGGGCACCAAAATTGTGTCATCGGACACCAAAGTTGTGTCATCGAACATCAAAATTGCCATATTGGGCATTGTCGAACACTAGAGTTGCGCCGTAAGAAACTAAAGTTGCTCTATCGGACACAAGAATGTGCCGCAAGAACCAACGTTGCTTTGGCGTGAGGCATGCGACGGGCGGGGATACATGGATTGGCCGCTCGTTGGGGAGGAAGAGGATGGGAGAAAAAAGCAAAAAAAAAAAATCATGACATGCCCATGATTTGTCGGCTACAAAGTTGTGCACTAGAATTGCACCGCCGGGTATAAAAGCTGCTTTGTCACATACATGCGTTCGCACATGCCTTCGAGAACTCAAGTGCATCAAAGTTGCGTCATTGGGCACAAAGTTGTGTTGTCGGCACCAAATTTTCTTTATTGAGCACAAAATTTGCTTTTTTAGGCACCAAAGTTACGCTTTCTACTACCATATTTATGTTGTCGGGTATCAAAGGTGCTCTGACGGACGCTAAAAGTTGATTGTCGCTCACTAGAATCATAATGTTGGTGTCAAAATTGCCCTGGGCACCAAAGTTGCCCTATCGACCCCAAAGTTGCTCCGACTGACACCAACGTTGCTCTAACATGTATTAGAGTTGCTCTGTCAGGGTTCAAACTTGCTCTGCAGGGTACCGGAAATTGCATCGTCGGACACCAAAGTTGCTCTAGCGGACACCAATATTGTTTTGTCACACATTAGAGTTGCTCTGCAGGGTACCAAAAATTACGTCTTAAGGCACCAATATATTTTAGCACCTTTAAAACTGCGGTGTGCAACTTTTGCTGTGGCGGGCAACTTCGATGCAGCGGTCTTCAACTGCAGTGGAGCTGCTACTGGAGTAGGAGGTTGGAAACACGACGGACGGAGCTGCTGGAGATCGGCTGCGCAGTATCCGGAGCAACTGTTGCGCGAGGAGGTCAGCGTCGCGGCAGCCGAAGCAGCTGCTAGACGAGATCGTCCAGAACGCACCGGCCGATGTTGCGGCTGGAGGAGGAGGTCAGCGAGGCGGCGGCCGGAGCAGCTGCTGGAGGTCGGGACATGGCGGCCGGAGCAGGAGCGACGCGACCGTGTGGATCCGGTCGAACTAAGTGGGGATTCGCCGCCAGGACGAACAGAGCAGGACCCCAAGCTCCGGTCGCTCGCTGGCCCTGCTCGTTTTGTCGTATAGCGCGTGCGCTCAGGACGTCTATCTGGCAGGCGCCCGCCCGGGAGAATCAGAGATGTTTCAGAGGACATGCAGAACTGCAAGTCACTCACTATGCTTGCGGCAGATTTGTAAAGCTGCACACCCGGCGTAGGATATAAATCCAATGATCATTGAAATATGGTAACGTTCCTATGTACAAATTTGATGCCCATCAAGCTTTGTCTGCACTAAAATCCAATGATCATTGAAATATGGTAACGTTCCTATGTACAAATTTGATGCCCATCAAGCTTTGTCTGCACTAAATTTTTTATTATTCATTCAACTAAGAAGAAGAAAAGAAACAAGACACAGAATATCAATTCAACCGGGAAAAAGAGTTACTACGTGTGTACATGGTTGACTCCTAAGTCTCACAATCGTTTTAGAGGAATACATCAATTCATGTAAATATAAGTTGTTGCTGACAAACGATCCATGCATTTTCTTGATAATTTTAAAATAAATCTAGAGCTTCGAAGCATCAAGTAATTTTTAAAACTAAATCAACTTAGCAATTTGAAATTTTCAGGAATGCTTTCCGGGACTAATATCCTCTCATTTGTTAGAGTTCTTTGCATGATTTTGATTTGTTTGATAATAGGTGAACCCAGATTGCTTATGTTTTTTTTACCTCTGTAAAAGATAGCATGCATACTTTTATCTTAAGGCCGCCTTTGTTCCCGTTAACAACGCTCATCCAGTTAATAAAACTGATTTTTGATAGTGAAACTCAACTGTAGCAAAGCTCGGGCATAGTTATGATATTACATCTTTTGGTATATTTTTCTGATATCACCATAGTGTTACATTCTGTATTTCTCTCCTGGTGCAACGCACCGGTATTTTTCCTAGTCTATACCTACTAATAAAGGAAGTAAGGTTTCTCCCCAATTTTTTCGTCCGTTTTCTGTTTACCCCTAAGGCCTCGTTTGGTAAAAGTGTGTTATTGTGTATTTGAGAGTGTTTTTTCAAGTGTATTGGGTGAAAACACTCACGTCACCAAAAACACTCTGTTACACCACAATCCCCTTTCCCATCAATACTCCCCGTTGATTTATCTGTTTGGAGATGGAAATTCTGTATTTAGGAAAGAAGTCACGAGAGAGAAGGGGAGAGGAAGGCGTGGAGAGGCGCGGCGGCGCGAGCGTCAGGCTCGTCGGTCCGCTTCGTCAAGATTTGGCGAGTATAAAACGCGAGGTGACCCAGGCGTCTCAAATCCACTTCTACCCGACGTGGTTTGTGGGGTTTGCTAGGTTTCAGCCCAACCAAAACCGGGCTGCCAAACGGCGGACGTGTTTTGAAGTGTATTGGTTTGGACCGGGAAAAGACACAGAAATACACGTGAAAACTGGCCTGCCAAACAAGGCCTAATTTGCAATGCAAACTACAGGTAATGCCACCGGATAAGTGTATAAGAGCATCCCCACTCGTTGACGCTCCCCACGTCCAAATCCGGCGAAATTTTCGTCCGGATTGGACGAAAATTTGGCCTGGGGGCAGTATATTTCCAGTCGTGTGCTCCCTGCGGCGTTTCTGAAAGAGGATGGCCCGGGGGACGAAAGAGGAGACACGTGGGCGGGCTGGTTTTGCTCCATCCGGAGTCCCCGAGCGCTCCCGGGGGCGGGGATGGCGTGGGATCGCCGGATGAATTTAGGTCCAAATCCGGATGAAAACGAGAACCTGGGGGCGCGACTGGGCCGTTTTTCGCCGTCCGGATGTAAAAAACGGCTCGTGTGTGGCTTCTCGGGGAGACGAGTGAAGATGCTCTAACGTTTCGTGCAGCCTGCCCGACGCCTCCCAAGCGTTGCTCCTGCCCCTCCCGTCCTCTCTGAGCGCCGCCGCCTAGGGTTCATCCCCGCCTGCAGCAGCAGCCTTCGCCGCCACCGACCGCCCAACACCCGGAGATCTCGGTCGCTGGCCCCATGTTGTACAGAAGAGCAACATCAACCAGCGACCCCGTCAGCACATGATACAGGGGAAGGGGATGTGGGAGGCACGCGGAGTTCCCCTGCCCAGGATACGAGCGCGGCTTGGAGTTCGGCAACCGCGTTCGCCAGGCTGCTCGCTGCTCGCCAGCATCTGGAGCAATACGATAGGAACAGGGGCTCCGCAGCTACGCTCCGAACCAGATCGGAGTTCAACTTGGTCTGGCACTGATTGGTTTTGGTAGCGCGTGGAATCTGGACAGGTGGCGGTGGAGGCGGTTCCCTCCGGCGTGGCTGCTGTCGTGTTGTCCCTCGCTCCCGGGTGGCTCGTCTTGTTCGGGATGACCCCAGTTCGTTGGTCATGGTGAGACGGCGGTGATGCCTGCAAGGCCGTGGTGGCGTAAGGTGGTGGGCGGCGAGTATGGTGGAGCATGATGGAGCGTCCAAGGCGGGACTACGAGGGTCGGGGGAAATCTCTGTCGGTTTCGTCGACACCGACGCAGTGACGCCCGCGGGCGCCACCCTTCCTTCTTGAAGGGCGTTGGGTGAAGCCCTATTTCCCTGTCCTTGCGCGTACCGGGGGAAACCCTAGGATCACTCCGGGCATCAGCGGCGTCATCGTCGCATCCCTTCTTGAAGGTGTTGCTTGGTACGCGGGGCTTCCAAGTGCTAGGAATGTGGTGGATAGTCTCCGGCGGGCGCAGCGGCTGCGAGGCATTTCCGTTTTCGTCGATCCGACCTTCTCGGCATTAGTTTCTCTTGTCTTTCTTTTGTGTTTTCTTTTGGGCGTGCTTGTGCTGTTTGCCCCAACCATGGATCTTGTTGTATCGGTCGTGTGCTATATTAATATAGCGGGGCGAAAGCCTATTTCGAGGAGGAATCTGGACAGGTCTTTTACTTATTGGGTTTGGTAGCGGATCAAATCAAAATCAGATTGGTTTGGTCTTTTGCATAGAGGAGCACGAGTTATATTTCCGCTGGGTACCAGACCAGGTTATTCTGCAGCAGATGAACCAGGGGCTTGTGTGCACCTGCTGAATAAATATGATTACCATCGCTTTATTTTTTGGGATGTGTAGCTGCGCAGCTTCAATCTGGTACGTAGCTCATTATCTTCTACTTGTTGCAGCTACAAATAATTGTGCATGGTAATATATGTGGTCTGATCAACACCATGGATCATACGCTATATGCCCTTTTACTGAAGTACTTGGTTCTTTATTGGTTACATTTGTACTACACCAATGACTAGCTCTAAATTCCCTTCAGAAAATACAAGTGGCCACGTTACACCTTTTTGCCCCTAGCAAAACTTGCAGCTATTAGAATCAAAGGTCTCTGAAAAATGCAACTTTTCAAAGCAAATTGTGGAGCCTATATACTCCCTTGTCCAGCCAATCATTAACCACCAAGCTACGCTTTTTTTCAACAGGCACATTGACCAGATTATATTGTGCATCATATATGGAGTTGCAAAGGTATGTTTAAATCACTTGACTTTGAAAATCTGAAGAGAAAAGTCCCACTCAATACAACTTTTGTATTGTTCATTTATCGTTATATGCAGATATCTAAACTGACATTTACATTTAAGAAGCTTATTTTCAGCTACAGAAAACAACCTCATTGCAAACCACAGGTTTTCCATAGTGTTTATGTTCACTGGCCATCAAGAAGTTGCAGTGGGGTAAAGCGCCATCTTGTTTTTGATTGCACGATGATTATTTTCTTTTTCGGAGCATGTGAGAGTAGATGCATGTAATTGGGTGGAACCTAACATAATTTAAATGGTATGGAATCAAAATCTAGGTGAAATCTAAGATGTTTGTAATGCTAATTTTAGACATATGAAAGAACAAATGGTATTCTTAGATGGTGGAAAATGCTTTCAAAGTATGTGTCTTTTTGAGCATATATCCGTTAGTTTCGACCCGATGCATCGCACGGGCAAATTTCCCTAGTTAATAATAAAGCAAGAAGGGTTTCCGTTCGTCTATTTTTACCAATAGTTCTCTTCGAAATTACAGGCCTACCACCGGCAAGTCAAACAATAAGAGGTAATTGCACCACAAGTACAAGAACTTGCATCCTATGTGCATTTTCATACAACATCTTCCAAAACGTGTTCCACTCATACAAGAACTTGTCCAATATGTGCACAGTTCATACAATTGAATGCGGTGGCGACACGTGGCAGTTTGGAGGCGGGAGAGGAAGTTTTACATCGCAACGTTTCACAAACTGGATAATTACGAAGAGGTCCTCCCACCTCTCTGTGTATCGACCGCGCAGAAATCGCAACGTTGCCTTCCTTCTTTCTGTTCATCGTGGGTGGCGAGGACGCAGCCGAGTTCGTGGGCGGCGGCGGCGGACATGGCGGACGATCCACGCCGGCGAGAGTGGCGAGATGAACCTCCGCAGTATGGTACGTCTCGTGGCTGTCCTCGTTTTCTGTTTCTCCTCTTCTTCTCTTTGTTTCTCCTCCACGGCCATGGATTTTCGTGGGGCCGATGTAGCCATGTGTGGACGATTAGCTGCGCAAAATCAGTGGGAGACGTCGTTGTACTGCTTAGGGATAGGTTTGGGGAAGGTTTTGGTCGAGATGGTAGGTGTTGATGTGAGGCGGCAGTCTTGTGTTGATCGGAAAAGCTGCGATTTTGTGTGATGAACAAGTCCAATCAGCTCGGACCAATGCTTCTATTCCATTGGTGTTATTGTGTTTGCAAGAATGTAGCAGTAATCCATCTAGTTTATGAAGCTTAGGTCCAAATCGAAGCTGCACAAGTTAACTCTTAACTGAATTTTAACTGCAAATGTAGAGGTGGAAGCTGCCATTTTTTATGATGAATAAGTCGAATCAGCTCGGACCAATGCATCTACTCCATTGCTGCTATTGTGTTTGTAACAATGTAGCAGTAATCCATCATGTTTTATGAAGTTTATGACCAAATGGAAGCTGCACAAGTTAACTGAATTTTAACACTTGCATTTTTAACTGAATTTTGACACTTCCTGCAGATGATCCAGACAGATTTACTGTTGAGTTTGAGCACAATGGGTTTTTCTGTGGTCTGAAGGAGCATTTGGAGTACATTGGTGGGACTGTGGATTTCTTTGACAATTGCAACACTGATACTTTCTCACTTCTCTGGCTTGTGGATTTTCTTAAGCAAGGAGGGAATGAAATGACAGAGAGATAAAATGACAGAATGGGCAAAGAATCTAGGAGCCTCATGATGACCCACAAGTATAGGGGATCGCAGCAGTCTTCGCGGGTAGTAAAACCCAATTTATTGATTCGACACAAGGGGAGACAAAGAATACTTGAAAGCCTTAACAGTGAGTTGTCAATTCAGCTGCACCTGGAAATAGACTTGCTCGCAAGAGTTTATCAGAGTAACAGTTTATAGCAGTAGAGTAGAAATAGTAGCAGAGTAGCAGCAGAAAGCAGTAGTGATTATAGTAAACAACAGATTAAAATACTGTAGGCACGGGGACGGATAACGGCGTTGCATGGATGAGAGAAACTCATGTAACAATCATACCAGGGCATTTGCAGATAATAATAAAACGGTGTCTAAGTACAAAGCAATCAATAGGCATGTGTTCCATATATAGTCGTACGTGCTCGCAATGAGAAACTTGCACAACATCTTTTGTCCTACCAGGTGGCAGCCGGCCTCAAGGGAATCTACTGGATATTAAGGTACTCCTTTTAATAGAGTACTGAGCAAAGCATTAACACTCGTGAACACATGTGATCCTCACATCACTACCATCCCCCTCCGGTTGTCCCGATCGTCACTTCGGGGCCATTGGTTCCGGACATCGACATGTGTATACAACTTGTGTAAGATCATAAACAATGAATATCATGATGAAACAATAACACGTTCAGATCTGAGATCGTGGCACTCGGGCCCTAGTGACAAGCATTAAGCATAACAAGTTGCAACAATATCATCAAAGTACCAATTACGACACTAGGCACTATGCCCTAACAATCTTATGCTATTACATGACCAATCTCATTCAATCCCTACCATCCCCTTCGGCCTACAGCGGGGGAATTACTCACACATGGATGGGGAAACATGGCTGGTCAATGGAGAGGCGGTGGTGATGATGGCGATGATCTCCTCCAATTCCCCGTCCCGAGTGCCAGAACGGAGACTTCGCTCCCGAGACGGAGTTTCGCGATGTGGCGGCGTTCGGAGGGTTTCGGCGACTTCGACTTCTCGTCGCGATTTTTAGATCGAAACACCTTAAGTAGTCCAGAGGCGTCGGAGGCCAGCCGAGGCCGACGCTAGGCGGCGCGCCCCCTCCCGGGGCCGCGCCGGCCTAGTGTCCGGGGCCCTCGGGCCTCCACCGGCTTGCCCTTCTCGCTCCGTGAGTCTTCTCGAAAATAAGACCTTTCGCATAAATTCCGAGGATTTTCCCGAAAGTTGGATTTCTGCACAAAAACGAGACACTTCGTCTGAAAACACCGTTAGTCCGCGTTAGTTGTATCCAAAACACACAAATTAGAGGCAAAACAATAGCAAAAGTGTTCGGGAAAGTAGATACGTTTTGGACGTATCAACTACCCCCAAGCTTAGCTTATTGCTTGTCCTCAAGCAATTCAGTTAACAACTGATGCGATAAAAGAACTTTCAACACATTTGTTCATATGATGTATATATTCTCATGCTATGGCTAACACTTAGGCAATTCATAATAAGATGCATGCAAATAAGATCATCTAACAGCTATGTCAATCATGGAGAGGTACCAACAATTAATAATAAGCATCATGAATCATGTCTATAAGCAGGATTGCAATGTTCATAAAAGAGTATGATAAAGTGGTATCTCGCTTGCCCATATTTGATCAGTGATGACCCACAAGTATAGGGGGTGTATCGTAGTATCTTCGATAAGTAAGAATGTCGATCCCAACGAAGGTGTTGACAAGCAGTTTCGATGAAGGATTCACCGTAAATGCTCACAGCAAGTATCAGGGGTTTTAGTGTAACAGGTAAATAAAGTACGAGTAAGTAAAGTGCGAGAGTAACAATTGCAGCGAGTGGCCCAATCCTTTTTAGCACAAAGGACAAGCCGGTTTGTTTACTTATAATAACCAATCATTCCTGAGGACACACGGGATTTTAGTCTAGTGCTTTCGCTACATACGGCTAATTAATCTTCATTGTTTTGATAAGTGTTGTGTGGGTGAACCTATGCTAATGTACCGCCCTTCCTAGGACTAATACATACTTGTGATTATACCCCTTGCAAGCATCCGCAACTACAAGAAAGTAATTAAGATAAATCTAACCACAGCCTTAAACTCGAGATCCTGCTATCCCTCCTGCATCGATATACCAACGGGGGCTCAGGTTTCTGTCACTCCGGCAACCCCGCAATTGGCAAACGAGTACAAGATGCATTCCCTAGGCCCATAAAGGTGAAGTGTCATGTAGTCGACGTTCACACGACACCACTAGAAGAATAACACCACAACTTAAATATCATAACATTGAATATTACTCAACCATACTTCACTACTAACATTTAGACTTCACCCATGTCCTCAAGAACTAAACGAACTACTCACGAGACATCATATGGAACATGATCAGAGGTGATATGATGATGAATAACAATCTGAACATAAACCTTGGTTCAACGGTTTCACTCAATAGCATCAATAACAAGTAGAAATCAACACCGGGAGAGTTTCCCTATCAAACAATCAAGATCAAACCCAAATTGCTACAGCGGTGATGAGGTGCAGCGGTGGAGATGGCGGTGATGATGATGAAGATGATGATGATGGTGATGGAGATGATGTCCATCTCGATGACGGTGACGATGGCGTCGATTTCCCTCCGGAGGGAATTTCCCCGGATCTCAGCCGCCGAGAGCTCTTTCTCTCCGTATTCTCCGCCCAGCGAGGCGCCGTGACGCTCGCGACTATTTTCCGGGGCTTAGGTTTTCGGGATGAAGGCGTACGCGAAGAAAAGGAGGCGAGAGGGGGCTGTGGGCCCCCCTCCTCACAGGCGGCGCGCCAGGCCTTGGGCCGCGCGGCATATGGGGTGGGCCCACCTCGGGTCCCCTCTTTCCCCTTCTCGCCCTTCGTCATCTGGAAAAATAGGATTTTCATATAATTTCCGTCAACTGTTGATCTTCCGAAATATTGCATTCTCACGGTGCTTTTTCCAGCAGAATCCTGGCTCCGGTGCGCGATCCTCCAATAATCATGAAACATGCAAAATAGATGAAATAACATAAGTATCATCTCCAAATATGAAATATATCATGAATAATAACAGCAAATTATGATATAAAATAGTGATGCAAATTGGACGTATCAACTCCCCAAGCTTAGACTTCGCTTGTCCCCAAGCGAAACTAAACTCGGTAAACAGGACCACATGTTTATGGAGTGAGGAGTCGATAAATAAAATACGGACAAGAAGCTTCACATTCATTCACACAAGATATTTTAGTAAACAACTTTCTCATATAATTCAACTTGAAACAAGTATAAGGTAATCACAAATAAAGGTGCATAAGAAATCATAGTTGGTGATGGCAAACTTCGTTCTTGGTCAAAGAACAGTTAACAGATTATACTTATCTATTGAGCAGCGATCTCATGTTAAAGTTTATATGGCACAACTTGCATACTCAATCATAATAACCTCCTCATGATCATTGATAACTTGCAAAGCTATATTCATTCAGATAAAACTTGTACTAAACAAGGAAGAATAAAAGACATGATGAAGCAAATCACAATATAATGGTTTGATCACAACAACTCAAATGCTTGCTTAAGATGGAGGGAAATAGGTTTACTGACTCAACATAGAGTAAAAGACAGGCCCTTCGCAGAGGGCAGGGATTAAATCATGTGCTAGAGCTTTTTCAGTTTTGAAATCATATAAAGAGAATGAAAGTAACATTTTGAGAGGTGTTTGTTGTTGTCAACGATCGGTAGCGGGTACTCTAACCCCTTGCCGACAAACTCCCGAAGAGCGGCTCCCATAAAGTTTTATTTTTGGTTGGCACTCCTTCCAACCTTTGCTTACGCAAACCATGGCTAACCGAATCCTGTGCCTGCCAACAATCTCATACCATGAAGGAGTGCCTTTTTATTTTAGTTTTATTATGATGACACTCCCCCCAACCTTTGCTTACACAAGCCATGGCTAACCGAATCCTTCGGGTGCCGTCCATCAATCACATACCATGGAGGAGTGTCTATTTAGGTTAATTAACTTGGGACTGGGAATCCCATTGCCAGCTCTTTTTGCAAAATTATTGGATAAGGATGAAGCCACTAGTCCGTTGGTGAAAGTTTCCCAACAAGATTGAAAGATAAAACACCACATACTTCCTCATGAGCTATAAAACATTGACACAAATAAGAGGTAATAAATTTTTGAATTGTTTTAAAGGTAGCACACGAAGTATTTACTTGTAATGGCAGGAAATACCATGTAGTAGGTAGTTATGGTGGACACAAATGGCATAGGTTTTGGGTAAGGTTTGGATGCACGAGAAGTATTCCCTCTCAGTACAGGTCTTTGGCTAGCAAGGTTAATTAGCAAGCATAAGAGTCAAGGGAAACAAACAAATATACATGTGATAGAAACAATCATGCAGCTTCCTTGTAAGCACCAATAATTTTAACTTCAGAATAATAAGCTATGAGCTAACAAGAAATAAATATAATGAAACAACTACATGTATTTCTCTTTTCTACTTAAACCTCAAAGTTTTGTTGCTATTGACCAATGCTAAGTTTGCCAAAACCAAGTAGATTTATTTAGTGCTCCCAAAGTGGTACCAATACTAATAACAAGATCAATCATATAATAAGGATTGCAAACTAAAATAAGATGTGCAATATGTAAATGATAAGACTTCTCATTTATATTCCATAACGATAACTCACACCAAGGGATACATGGACAACCAACTAAAGGAGAGATACTTCCACACTGCAACCCATCTTATATGATAACTTCCCTACTCATGATATGACACTACTTGATAGTAAAAAGTAAAAGATAGTGATGATGTGATACCGCGGCACTCCCAAGCTTGGAACAAACCAAGGGGATGCCAATACCGATGATGAGTTACTCCGGCGGTGGTGGTGATGAATTCTTGACAAGCTTCTCAACAAGCTCCTGAAGCTCATCAATCTTGTACATGAGGTGATCATCTCCGAATTATGCTCGACGCGGTTAAGAAGTATGTCCGACGGCGAGTCCCAACTCTTGGAGTTATTTCCCCTCTCTTCAGCTTCAGGCTTGTTGACTGTCAAAACCCACCGGCGGGCAGCGACGATCAACACGGTAGAGCCGGGAACAACCTAGAGCTGCGGCCGGCCGAGGTCCCTCCGAGCGACGGCCCGCAAAGCCTTCTGGTCACACGTTCGATGCTGATGCAAAGGCGTGCCACCTGACCTATACCTGGTCAGGAAGGTGATGGAGATGCCTCGCTTAGTTTCCTGCATGGCATACACGTAAACATTAAATACGAGCCTCGATCGGCTCTCAGGTTATCCTGTGAATCGGCTCAAGGAGCCGATCCACCCATGATTCGTACGGGGTGCACGAATATATGGTGGTCCTGTTTGATCAAGATAAAGCTAAAGAGATCTACGACGATTTAGGGTTTTCACCGCATAATCGGATCATCCTACTCAAGGTTGGGCCTCGCGGCACGCACGGTGATCGTAAGCCGATCCTAAACAAGGCCTAAAAACCAACACGAAGTTGATCCCCGGAACATCCTGTTTAGGACTAGCAAACGACACCCTACGTGCTGCTGGATCCTCCCCCCCTTTGTAAGGCCTAACTAATGCAGATATTAAACTAATCCTTGTAGAACAAGGAGCAATTGTAACGGATCAGATCTACTAAATAATGATCAAGCGGGGTGCCCCCACACCTAAGATAGGTGTGAGGGCGGCTAGACATGCAAGGGTTGCACTACGATAGCATGTTACGCGAAGAACTATGCTAACCCTAACACATCTATGATAACTACGTTGCTCGCCATCAACAAGGCTTCAAGACGAGCAACGCATGAACAACGTGCAGCTGCCTAGATCGCAAGATGCGATCTAGGCGCATGTCGCCGGTAAAACCCTCGAGACGAAGGAGTTGGCGATGCGCCGAGATTGATTTGTTTGGTTGAACGTGTGTTGTTGTTTATTCCATGAACCCTAGATACATATTTATAGTCCAAGGGACTTTCTAACTTTAGACGTGCACCTAACCGTGCACGGGCAAAACTCTAACTAATCGACACATATCCGAATATATTACAGATACAAGGGCAAACTAGCCCAAACTCAGCATAACAGGCCGATTCACGTAATTCTTCCATGTATCCATCTTGATCGCGGCCCACCTCTGACTCGGTCAAATTCTGGTGATAACACATGCCCCCCTGGTTTTGGAAATAACATTTCCAAAATCATTACGCTTTCTTTCGTCGGGTCATGTCATGGCAGAACCGATGTAGTATCCTTTACCATGGTGTCTTGTCTCCTCAACTTCTTTCAAAACTTGATAACTTTAGCACCATTTCCTTGGAAACCGCAATGGCTTTAAATCCCCCATTAGGCTTCTCCTTATTAAACTGTGCCGATCCCCTTCCTCCTTGCTATCCACTAAAAAACCCTCTTTCCCTGTAGCAATGTCTTCTTCTTCCTCCGTCTCCTCCGGCCTTTCTTTCCAATCTTCTTCCCCAAGCGAGCCAATGTCGGAGCTCGAGTGGGACTTCGATCTCATGTCGGACGGCGACATGCCCCTGACCGACGAGGAGGGCGACCTCCACCTCCTCGTTGAAGGGGAACTGGAGAGCGAAAACGAGGATGACCTCTCCTCCTGGAGGAATCCCACTTCCTATGATAAGGAAGAGGAAGACGAAGATACGGAGGAAGAAAAGGAGGAGGATGACCCCTCCTCCTCCACTGGATACCCGTCGGCGAAGCGCCTCCGTTTTTGGGCAGATAGTGAAGATGACGATGACAACGCAGAGGTCGAGGGCTGGAGCAGCAGTGACGAGGAGTTCTCCGGAATCAGCGCCGGTGACAGCTACGATGCTGACGACGAGGGCAGCGATGATTAGTGACATAGCATCAGTAGTATGCGAGCAATCGGCTCTTCTTTTGTTCCCCTTTGAGCAATCGGCTCTTCATTGTAAAAAACCCTCCTTTGTTAATGAAGAAGCATTTTCCAGTCAATTGTTTTGCCGATAGTCAAAGTCACACAATCTCCAAAAAGAGCCGATGGCATCGCATCGGTCTCCATCATAAAAACACGAGTAGCGTCGACCTAGCCGCCCCTCCAAACGGTAACCTGCGACCTCCATCTGAAAAGGCAAACTCAGATCCCCAAATCGCCGCCTGAGCAGTTCCAACCCACAACCACCTACACAGATCTCGACCACACTGCCCCCGGCTCCTTCAACGCATCCCATGGCGGAATCATCCAATACCGATACCACGGCTTCCGGACTGAAGGTAATCCTCAACCTCCTCTCGCCGTTCGTCTTGACATGGGATTAATGGCAAACACCTGAATTAATGTCTCGCTCCGCTACTAATTTAGGTTTCAGACATTCTTCTGCCACATCCTTCTCTCGCAAATTCGATGTGCCTCGGTCCTCGTTCTTCCGAGAGTCCTGCCCTGTTAATTTCGTGCGAAGCTCGTAATCCCCTTTGTGAGCCGAACCTAGATCTAACTTCCGACCGCCTGCGAGCCTGGCCTAATCCTCCCGAGGGTTGGGTGGCATGGTACAATAGAGTATCAAAATCCCACTATGCCACTTGGGAAACCATAGGGATAGCCGATGCCCTATCATTATCATTATCTCCTCTTGAGAAGAATGAGAACATCCTGAAAACCATCGGCTACTTCTGGTCTGATGCACTGAACTGCTTCATGTTTGGTCATGGCCCTATGACACCGACCCTGCTGGATGTGGCCATGATCACAGGGCTAGACATTGCATCCCCCAGCCCTTCTGCATTCAAACTGCCAAAAGTTCCTTTCACTCTCTCCTCTAAAAAAGAGTGTACCAGCTGGGGCGCCTATCTCAATCGTTATATGAAAACCAAAGGTCCCGTGACAGAGAGGGAGCACACAGCCTTCCTGAATTTCTGGCTGGAGCACTTCATATTCTGCGGCCCATCACTTGCTCCCACCAAGAATTACCTCTCCCTGGCCTATGAACTTGCTAAAGGCACCCAACTCGGCCTAGGCAAACTATTTCTTGGAGAGATTTACCGATCCCTTCAACTGATGTCTGTCAAACTGTTCTCTCGAAAGACAGTTAAAACTGGCGGCCCCTGGTGGTTCATTCAGTTGTGGGCCCAACTATACTTCCAAAACCAAATCCCAGACTTCCCATCGCTGACCACCTGCACCTTTCCGGATGTAAATGGAAAGGAAATTCGATGCACCAGCTACGGCCAAGCCCTGTATGGTCTCCCGGGCAGCAGGCTGATCCCCAAGGAAGCAGCAGGGTGGTTTAAGATTTTCTTCCAAGGTTTGGACAACCCCCTGTTCCACCCTTATACTGAATCGGCAAATTTTGAAAACCCAGTCTCTTTCCGATTGGATGACTTTGCCGATGACGCCAGCACACAGCATTTGTACTCCCTCATGATCCGTCCTTGCTTCCTCCCTGTTGGCATGAGCACCTCGAACCGGATCATCAAGCCCGGTTATGAGTGTTATCAACCAGTAGTAGCAGCTCGACAGCTTGGTCTCGGACAGGTGCCTCCACACTTCTTCTTACACCACCTGACAGCAAGTAGAGCTGACCTGCCTGACATCCTTACTGCCCAAAGGTGTTATACCTTCTTTGACGCTTTGGCCATCCCAATTCCCCACAACCTCCGTTTCTCCTTCACTACCGATGGTTTTGAAACTTGGTGGTCGATGTGGAAGACCCACGTCTTCAGGAGGGCTCTAGGACCGCTGCTGAGAGAGCTTGACGCCGAATATGACATCCCTGCAGACCAGGTACCATCACTTAAGCATTTCTTGTACCCGCACCATGATGATCGTCTGTGACCTGACTCTTTCTCCTGGCAGCAACAAGATGGTCCGGCTCCCACACAAGCCGACTCCCCTTTCGTATTCCTTCCTCCGGCACCGTGGTTCTCTTCTGCGAGTTCGCCACCCCCGAAGAAAGTCATAATGCGGAGCCAGCCGATTTCACCGAAATCGGCTCCCAAGAGTAAAGCATCTTCGGGGCCAGTTGCCCCCGAGCCTCGATTCAGGCGAGGACGGCAGTGAGGAAGGTGGCTGCCAGGAAAACCCCGAAGCGTAAGGCTCCTGCCCAAGAAAGCCTACGTGTAAGTTGGCTCAGACCCTGTCCATATTTATCTGCCTTCAAGAAATTTTTACAATGCGCTCGTATTCCTTTTCTACAGACTTCCACCGAAGAAACCTCCAGCAGGGCCGAAGACTCCAGTCAGGGGAACTCGAGCTAGGGCAATTCTGAGAGGTCCACCACCCGGAGCCAGACGGCTTCACCAGCGCCGGCTTCTAAGAAAAGGTCGATCACTGAACCTCCTACTTCTCAGGCCCCGACCAGATCGGGGTCACGCACGAAGCGCCGCTGCGTCAAAAGGGCTCGCAAGAACCCGCGAGCCTCTTCATCAAGCCAGGAGGTCTCAAACGTAATTATCTCCCCGGTCATACTTCATGCTTTCCCGTCGTCATGGGTGGATCGGCTAATCACTTCCTCTTGCAGGCCGAAGAAACTTCTAGCGGAGACGTTGAAGAGATACCGATGCCGTCCGCCACCCTGGACCTAGCCACCTCGGCGATCGCGTCTGCCCAAGTGGCTGACCCATCTCAGTCCACAGAAAAGCCGATCGTTACTGCGTCGGCTGTTCCTCCTTCCTTGGGAGAGGTATGTCCCTCCTCCTTGGCTCCATCAATTCCCCCATTGCCTGCTAAACTCACCTTGTTTGCCCTATCAGGGTTGTGATCTCTCGAGCTTGCTTACGTTCGACCCAGAATCCATCGAACCAACTTCTTCCAAGGCAAGTGGAGAGCCGAACCCTAGTACGGTCCGTGGTCCACTCCAGCGTCTCAAAGACTTGCTTTCTGCCTCAACTGAGACTCTGATTGAAAATTCCGAGGAAGCCAAGTGAAGCTCTGGCCCGCTGTTACCCTGCCGGTCTTTAAGTCAAGGGTGCAATCGGCTCGCCAAAGGATTACTCTTCGCCACTCCCAACTTCCGCTGAGAGCCGATATTGCCGAAAAGTGTCGACGGCTCAATGAGAAGAAGGCTGCTCTGGACGCCAAGACGGACACTTCTGCCACCCGCGCCGAACTCGAGACCCTGCGCAAGGAGCTGGAGAATCTTGAAGAGAGGGTAAGGGTGACCAAACAGCTCATCCAGGACAAGGAAGCCCTTGTTGCCCGTTCTCAAGACGAAGCAAAAGGCCTCACAGCCGATCTGAAGACCGATCTGGCTGAAATCCGTACCCTGAGCAATCAGCTGGTGACGGGTAAGGACGAGGATGACAAGGCTGAGATCGCTGAGGCGGATCGCATTCGTGTCGACGCCGTTCTCGCCCTCGGCGTGTTTCTTCAGTAGGGCCTTCAGAGACAGATGATGTTTCGCTGGACTGGGTCTTTCTGCACTTGCTACATTTGTACTTGCTAATTTTTTTACTGGCCGATTTTCCATCGCTCCTAACATTTCTTACCCATGCGTCTGTCTGCTGATCATATGCCTCCCGAGCCGAATCTGTCAGGTGACTGCAGATATCGGCTCTGTATTATGCCAGGGCACTGTGCTCGTACGTCGGCTCCGTTGGGATTCGTGTAGCCGACGTGGCCGCTGTTCGTTAGATCACCGTTGAACCCAAGCAGACCGTGTGGTGAGAATAAACTTGGCCGATTCGCTGGATCGAAGCGCTCCATGAAGGTTTTGTAATATCCCTACATAGATCTTCGGGGGTCCCACCGGGCGTGCCAGAATGTGTTGACTGTCAAAACCCATCGGCGGGCAGCGACGATCAACACGGTAGAGCCGGGAACAACCTAGAGCTGCGGCTGGCTGAGGTCCCTCCGAGCGACGGCCCGCAAAGCCTTCTGGTCACACGTCCGATGCTGAGTGCAAGGGCGTGCCACCGACCTATACCGGTCGGAAGGTGATGGAGATGCCTCGCTTAGTTTCCTGCATGGCATACACGTAAACATTAAATACGAGCCTCGATCGGCTCTCAGGTTATCCTGTGAATCGGCTCAAGGAGCCGATCCACCCATGATTCGTACGGGGTGCACGAATATATGGTGGTCCTGTTTGATCAAGATAAAGCTAAAGAGATCTACGACGATTTAGGGTTTTCACCGCATAATCGGATCATCCTACTCCAGGTTGGGCCTCGCGGCCACGCACGGTGATCGTAAACCGATCCTAAACAAGGCCTAAAAACCAACATGAAGTTGATCCCCGGAACATCCTGTTTAGGACTAGCGAACGACACCCTACGTGCCGCGATCCTCCCCCCTTTGTAAGGCCTAACTATTGCAGATATTAAACTAATCCTTGTAGAACAAGGAGCAATCGTAACGGATCAGATCTACTAAATAATGATCAAGCGGGTGCCGCCCCACACCTAAGATAGGTGTGAGGGCGGCTAGACATGCAAGGGTTGCACTACGATAGCATGTTACGCGAAGAACTATGCTAACCCTAACACATCTATGATAACTACGTTGCTCGCCATCAACAAGGCTTCAGACGAGCAACGCATGAACAACGTGGAGCTTGCTGCCTAGATCGCAAGATGCGATCTAGGCAGCATGTCGCTTACCGGTAGAAACCCTCGAGACGAAGGAGTTGGCGATGCGCCGAGATTGATTTGTTTGGTTGAACGTGTGTTGTTGTCTATTCCATAAACCTTAGATACATATTTATAGTCCAAGGGACTTTCTAACTTTAGACGTGCACCTAACCGTGCACGGGCAAAACTCTAACTAATCGACACATATCCGAATATATTACAGATACAAGGGCAAACTAGCCCAAACTCAGCATAACAGGCCGATTCACGTAATTCTTCCATGTATCCATCTTGATCGCGGCCCACCTCTGACTCGGTCAAATTCTGGTGATAACAAGGCTTCATCCTTCCTGCAGTGTTTGAACGATCTATATCCCAATTGCTAGGCAATGCTGCCTTGGGAGTCCTTTCAATTTGATTATTGTAAATTAGATTGCGGAAGATGTTGTAGGTGCCTGGAGGAGATGTCTTTGGAGCTAGGTAGTGACGTGGAACCTTTCCTCCGGTGCGAATTCTTGCGTTCCTCTTTGCACTGAAAGGGTTCTCCACCACCTGATGCTTGCGATGGTAGCACGCGGGTGCGCACGCGAGTCCTCCTCCACTTCTTCTTCATCTTCTTCCTTGACGCTCTCGTCCTCTTTCCACTCGGGATCTTGAATATCTTCATCCGAAAGCCCCTTGCCTTTGTTGTTGGAGACCATGGTGCTTCTAGATTGAAAACAGATCCTGGCAGAAACAGCTCGAAACAAAACACGTCGAGAAAACGATATACGAACCTCCAGGGGTCCGGGCGATTATATAGAATAAATTTTTATGTCATAAGGAAAGTACTGTGTCGAACAGTCGAAAGAGGCGACGAGGCGGCCAGCTCAGGGCGGCGGCCGGCCGGGGCGCGCCGCCTATGGGGGCACGCCCTCGTGCGTCTCCTCCACTCCGTTTCGATCTCGTAATTTTTCATATTTTCCAAAAACAGCAAAAACATTGTTCGGAAAGTAAATCGTGAACTTTTTATTACCAGTACTGTTACCTATTCAAAATCGAGTTCTGGCGGACTGTCAATTTGTCCTTTGATGAAAGCCTCCGGTGTTTCCACTCGAATAACATCAACATCTACATTGTAAGAATCACCTGAGATATAATGCTTGAGTCTTTGTCCATTTACCACTTGTGTGACATTGCCTTGGAGAGAGCTAATTTTTATTGCTCCTGAACGATACACCTCCGCAACAACATATGGTCCTTCCCATTTCGAGAGTAATTTCCCTGCAAAGAATCTGAGACGAGACCGATACAATAGGACTTTATCCCCAATATTAAATTCTCTTTTGATAATCCTTCTATCATGCCATTTTTTAACTTTCTCTTTAAAGAGTTTAGCATTTTCATAAGCTTCACTTCTCCATTCATCTAGAGAACTCAATTGCAACAACCTCTTATTACCGGCAAGTTTAGGATCTTTATTTAATTCTCTAACAGCCCAATAAGCTTTGTGCTCTAGTTCTAAAGGTAAATGACAAGCTTTTCCATAAACCATTTTATAAGGTGACATTCCCATGGGATTTTTATAAGCAGTTCTATAAGCCCATAGTGCTTCCTTCAATTTACTAGTCCAATTCTTTCTAGTTTTATTAACAGTCTTTTGCAAGATAGATTTAATTTCTCTATTTGATAGTTCTACTTGCCCACTAGTTTGAGGATGATAAGCGGAAGCAATTCTATGATTAATGCCATATTTAGCAAGAGTTTTTCTAAAACCACCATGAATAAAATGAGAACGTCCATCAGTCATAATATATCTAGGAACTCCAAATCGAGGAAAAATAATATCTAAAAGCATTCTTAAAGAGGTCTCACCATCAGCACTTTTTGTAGGTATGGCTTCCACCCATTTAGTAACATAATCAACAGCAACAAGTATATGAGTGTTACCTTCTGAAGAGGGAAAAGGTCCCATGAAGTCAAATCCCCAACAATCAAACGGTTCAATAACAAGAGTATAATTCATAGGCATTTCATTGCGTCTGGAGATATTACCAACCCTTTGGCATTCATCACAAGATAAAATAAACTTCCTTGCATCTTTGAAGAGAGTTGGCCAATAAAAACCTGATTGTAGAACCTTTTGCGCGGTTCTATCTCCAGCGTGATGTCCTCCATAAGCACTCCCATGACATTTACTCAATATCTCCTGCTGTTCATATTCGGGAACACATCTTCGCAGAATACCATCCACTCCTTCTTTATATAAGTGTGGGTCATTGATGTCTATGCCCCCTTTTCCTGTAGACAGTGTTGGGCCTCCAAGAGCAGAGGTTTGTAGAACAGCAGCAAGTTTTCCCTTAAGTGGATCACCCAAGGTTTATCGAACTCAGGGAGGAAGAGGTCAAAGATATCCTCTCATGCAACCCGCAACCACAAAGCAAGAAGTCTCTTGTGTCCCCAACACACCTAATAGGTGCACTAGTTCGGCCAAGAGATAGTGAAAACAGTGGTGTAAATAAGCAGGCAACGGCACCTAAAAGTGCTTTGCCCAGACAAGAAACAAAGAGTAACGCAAGAGTAACGCAAATAAAGAAACAAGCAGCGATAGCAGTATTTAGGAACAAGGCCTAGGGATCGTACTTTCACTAGTGGACACTCTCAACATTGATCACATAATAAAACCACTCTACACTCTATTGTTAGATGATGAACACCAATTGCGTAGGGCTACAAGAGCACCTCAATGCCGGAGTTAACAAGCTCCACAATATTCGATATTCATGTTTAAATAACCTTAGAGTGCATGATAGATCAACACAACTATACCAAGTACTAACATAGCATGCACACTGTCACCTTCATACTATGAGAGGAGGAATAGATCACATTAATACCATCATAGTAATAGTTAACTTCATAATCTACAAGAGATCATAATCATACTACGCCAAGTACTACATGATGCACACACTGTCACCATTACATCATGAAGGAGGAATAGAGTACTTTAATAACATCACTAGAGTAGCACATAGATGAATAGTGATACAAAACATATTGCAATCATAAAGGGATATAAATAAGCACTTCACTATGCCATTCATAACAGTGAATAAGTATTCTGTGAAATATAGCCTAAGAGACCCACACGGTGCACACACTGTCACCTTTACACACGTGGGACAAGGAGTCTCCGGAGATCACATAAGTAAAATTCACTTGACTAGCATAACGACATCTAGATTACAAGCATCATCATATGAATCTCAATCATGTAAGGCAGCTCATGAGATTATTGTATTGAAGTACATAGGAGAGAGATGAACCACATAGCTACCGGTACAGCCCCGAGCCTCGATGGAGAACAACTCCCTCCTCATGGGAGACAGCAGCGTTGATGAAGATGGCGGTGGTGATGATGGAGAAGCCTTCCGGGGGCACTTCCCCGTCCCGGCGGCGTGCCGGAACAGAGACTCCTGTTCCCCAGATCTTGGCTTCGCGATGGCGGTGGGTCTGGATGGTTTTTGCGGGTTTTGTCGATCGTCATAGGGTTTTCGCGACGGAGGCTTTAAGTAGGCGGAAGGGCAAGGTCGGTGGAGTCCTGGTGGGGCCACACACCAAGGCGGCGCGCTACTCCCCTGGCCGCGCCGGCCACAAGTGTGGGCCCACCAGGGCTCCTCCGCTCTCGGGTGTTCGGAAGCTTCGTGTGAAAATAGGATGCCGGGCGTTGATTTCGTCCGATTCGAGAATATTTCCTTACTAGGATTTCTCGAAACCAAAAACAGCAGTAAAACAGAACTGGCATCCGGCATCTCGTCAATAGGTTAGTTCCAAATGCATAAATATGACATAAAGTATGTATAAAACATGTAGATATCATCAATTATGTGGCATGGAACATAAGAAATTATCGATACGTCTGAGACGTATCAGCATCCCAAGTTAGTTCTGTCTCGAGCAGGTAAACGATAACAAAGATAATTTCGGAGTGACATGCCATCATAACTTTGATCATACTATTGTAAGCACATGTAATGAATGCAGCGATCAAAGCAATGGTAATGACATGAGTAAACAACCGAATCATAAAGCAAAGACTTTTCATGAATAGTACTTAAAGACAAGCATCAATAAGTCTTGCATAAGAGTTAACTCATAAAGCAATAATTCAAAGTAAAGGTATTGAAGCAACATAAAGGAAGATGAAGTTTCAGCGGTTGCTTTCAACTTGTAACATGTATATCTCATGGATAGTTGTCAATGCAAAGTAATATAACAAGTGCAATATGCAAGTATGTAGGAATCAATGCACAGTTCACACAAGTGTTTGCTTCTTGAGGTGGAGAGAAATAGGTGAAGACTCAACATAAAAGTAAAAGAAAGGCCCTTCAGAGGGAAGCAGGGATTAAATTATGTGCTAGAGCTTTTCAAGTTTTGAAATCATATAGAGAGCATAAAAGTAAAATTTTGAGAGGTGTTTGTTGTTGTCAACGAATGGTAATGGGTACTCTAACTACCTTATCAACCAGACTTTCAAGAGCGGCTCCCATGAAGGACATTATCTCTAGCAAGGTAGATCATCCCTCTTCTCTTTTGTTTACACATGTATTTTAGTTTCATTATGGGTGACACTCCCCCAACCTTTGCTTACACAAGCCATGGCTAACTGAATCCTCGGGTGCCTACCGTCAATCTCATACCATGGAGGAGTGTCTATTTGCAAAATTAAGTTGCTGATGAATCGAGCAAAACATGTGAAGAGAATTATAAATGAAGTTTGATTAATCGGGGCTGGGAACCCCATTGCCAGCTCTTTTTGCAAAATTATTGGATAAGCGGATGTGCCACTAGTCCATTATGAAAGTCTGTCAAAAGTAAATGACAAGATCGAAAGATAAAACACCACATACTTCCTCATGAGCTATAAAACATTGACACAAATTGAGAAGCATTTTGAAGGTTTAAAGGTAGCACATGAAGTATTTACTTGGAATGGCAGAAAATACCATGTAGTAGGTAGGTATGGTGGACACAAATGGCATAGTGGTTGGCTCAAGGATTTTGGATTCATGAGAAGTATTCCCTCTCGATACAAGGTTTAGGCTAGCAAGGTTATTTGAAACAAACACAAGGATGAACCGGTACAGCAAAACTCACATAAAAGACATATTGTAAACATTATAAAACTTTACACCGTCTTCCTTGTTGTTCAAACTCAATACTAGAAATTATCTAGACCTTAGAGAGACCAATTATGCAAAGCAAATTTTAGCAAGCTCTATGTATTTCTTCATTAATAGGTGCAAAGTATATGATGCAAGAGCTTAAACATGAGCACAACAATTGCCAAGTATCACATTATCCAAGACATTATAGCAATTACTACATGTATCATTTTCCGTTTCCAACCATATAACAATTAACGAAGCAGTTTCAACCTTCGCCATGAAGATTAAAAGCTAAGAACACATGTGTCAACACCCGGATTTTTTAAGTCCGGATGCCTATTATGTCATTCATCGCAATCCCAGGATAATGTTGTTGCGAGGCATAATAGTCGAATATCACAGTCATTATTTATTACAAGCCATAATGTCTTACAATCTTGAATCACATGATTCATCTTACACAAATAGTTGATCTTTCAATCAACAACATACACAAGTTCATACATAGCGGAAGCGTAATAATAACGGGACTCTCTAGTCCACAGGCCAACATTTGACGTCAGAAACTCCTAGTTGTCGTAGGCGTCCTGCTGATCATCTTCGTGATAGTTCTGTTCCTCCTCGTATTGGCCATTTGAATAGCCAGGGACAAAGCCGTAAGTACTTCAAGTACTTGCAAACTAATACTATTGTAAGATGCAATTTAAAGGTACTAAGCTCTAATTTAACTTGCATAAGCCAAATTTTAGTTCACAAGCTTGGATCATGTGCTAACTAACATAAATGGGAACATTAGTGTCATTCCCACATCATTGGTTGAATATCCCAACAAGTCACCAAGTCATCATTCATATTTACTCAAGCTTTCAAGAATCTGACACCGGAAACTGTATGGCCCTTCCAACCGTCCGTAACCGTGGACACGGCTATTCGAATAGATTTACACTCTGCAGAGGTTGCACACTTGTGCCACAACATTTGATTTCATCCGTCGGAATAACTCCGAGTCACCGTAACACAGTACGCGGATCATCAACCATAACCTTTCACTTACACATCCTAGTATGAGCACCTCTCCCCATGAGCTTGGCCTCCCAGTGAAAACCAACTGTTGACCTGGGAACTGCACATGGCTTGGCCGTACAATTTCACCTCAATTCACATCATATCTTAACAACGGAGGCAGCCTCGGCATAACCCCTATGATGTGTGTTCGAGGGAACTCATACTAAAATCTATAAACTTCCGGTTAAGCCCTACCCATAATCAGGTATTGTGGGGGTACTCAAAAATTGGAAAGGTATCGCATTCAAACCAATATCAGGGTTTTATCAAAAATCACTATCTTCTCTTGTTCACCATCAACTTCACATCATTCAATGGAATGCTTCACCATTCCAAAGTTTCAACAAGTCATATGTCCCATCTAGAGTAGTCAACTTTTAGTATTTAGCACTAGCACTAATCATGAGGGGTGCTACATTGCTTTGCTAACTTTGCTACTCTTGTAGTTATATTCACTATACCATTTGATATTAACTTAGTGAAAACCAACAAGTAAAACTTGTTTAGTATAAAGGTAGAATAAGATGGTAATGAATAAAGATAAGAATCATGGTGCCTTGCCCAAGGAGGGCTTTGCACTTTGCAAGGGTATTAGCTTGCCTTGGTAGTTCTCTAAGTTTTCTTCTTCCTCTTCTGGGTAGAATTCTCCTTCCTCTTGGTAATCTCCAGTGCTAGCGTCTAAATTTGAATACGAGGTATAATCACTAAGCAAGCTCAAAAGCTATACTAAGCACATCATTACTTCACACAAACTAGGCTAGGCACACACATGAAATAATTAGGTGTATTGGTTTTCTTTGTTAAAGAAAAGTGATTTCCTTTCATGGCATATGTAGTTAATAGATTTCTATTTAGTCCTTGAGAGAAATAATTTCCTCTCATTGAAATCTTCTTAAGATTTAACTTCTCAAATAATCATACATGAATTCATATTGACCTAAGTCAAACATTCATTATCATTATTTGAGAAAATGATTTAAATGAGGTAGACCACCTCATATCATTTAAGAAACTCTCCAAATGATTTAAATCTCCAAATGTTCATATAGGAGAGTTTGAACCAGAGGTGCAAACATCACATGAATTCATTTGAGGCCAAGATTTAAATGAAGTAAAAATACTTCATGAGATTTACATAATAGTTTTGGACAATATCACTTAACTAAACTAGCCCTATTGTCCATTAATTAAACTAGAGCATGATCATGCAAAGTGACCACACCATTTTCTTGCAGAAACAATTAGTGTAAGTCAAATGTGAGCTATAGGAGTTGGAACTAACTTAATATCTATTTAAGTTGATTTTTAAGAATTGTTTGAATGTGCAAAAGTCTCTGGCTTGCTCTTTTTGTCACATTATTTCTACAACAGATCTCAAGGTGAGACCAGTGCCAAGTTGTAGAACTTTTCCTTAGCTTTCTAAAAATATAAAGTTTGTTAAATTTGGCCAGGCCAAACAGATGCTATGGATTTTCAAAGTTGGAACCAGTATTGAACTTAAATGGATTTGGAAAATTCGAATTTGAATTACTGGGCTACGCGGGAAAGCTAACTGGGCCCAAACGGAATAAAACAGCCCAAGTCCAGCCCACCACGCGTCCACGCACGCGTGGGCTGTCTGACGGTGGGCTCCACCCGTCAGTCACTCATAACGCCCGCGGTACGAGCGACGGCGCGTTGGATTAGAACAGATCTAACGGCACGCATCATCGTCGACGGCGAGAGAGAGCTCACCGGCGGCGGTAGGGGGTCGGAGGGCTTACGGTGGCTCCAGCTAGGGTTGGCAGTATGCTCGACGAGGTTGTAGACGACGGCGAGGCTCCTGGTAGCAGGCGTCGCGGGGCGGCCTCCTTCTCCGGCGATTGCTGCAGGGCTTCCGCGGCGGTGATGCGTCGATTGGGCGGCGGCAGTGGCTAATCGAGCATGGCGAGGTGCTGGAGGTCGAGGAAGAAGAGGGGAGGGTGGTGGTGTGAAGAGATGGTCGAGGCGAGGCCTCCTTTTATAGGCGCGATGGTGGCCAGGGTGCTGCGGCGAAGTCGACAAGGGCGCGGCTTCTCCGGGGGTCTAGGGAGCTAGGCGGTGACGCGGTCGTGTTCACGACGTCACCGCGGTGCTTGGAGCGTCAACGGCGTGGTTAATGGCGGCGTACGATGGTCGGGCGGGCGGGTGTACTGTCGCGGCCGTGGCGGGCACGTTCGTCCTCTCCGGCCGTGGTCGCCAAGCATGACGTCGCCTTGTCCGGCGAGCTCCGCGTGGCGAGGGAGGTACTACGGCGCGCGGATATGGTCGGGTACGGCGAGATTTGGCGGCGCCGCGTGGCCGTGTCGCGCGCGTCCGTGCGCCAGTGACGTCGCCCATGCCGCTCGCGGCGTACCTGGGACGTACTGGGCGCGCGTCGTCCGGGGCTTGTCGGCGTCCTCTCGATCGTTGACGAGTACGGGCGATCTTCTGGGGTCCTTGGCGAGCTCCTGGACATGGTGGCCGTGGCGATGGTGAAGAGAGAAAGGGGGAGGCGTGTCGAGGGCGACGTGGCCGGCATGGTCATGGCTGGCCATGATCTGGTCGTGTCCGTGGCGTGTTCTTGCATGGGTTAGGTTGAGTGATGTCCATAGGACTTGGTTTAGTCAAGAAATGGTCAAGGGGCAGCAAGGTTTGATCACAATTTGAAAATGGGGATTGTTGATTCTGTTTCAAAGTCTCATCTTTGCTTGATCCTATCTCTTGATCCTTAATGAATTTGATACCATGATCTTTACAAAAGTGGTTCACCTTGTTGAGTACTTGGATGACATGCAAAGAGTTGGATTTGTTTAGTTTAGAAATTTTGAAATAGAGAGGCTCAAAGTGGTGACCAGACTATAAAACTCAAAAATGACCATTATCATATGTGGTCCTATTTTTAATTCTAAATTTGATTAAATTGATATATCTTTTATTCTCAAAGTTGTAATTACTTATTAATATCATATTACAATTATTGGTGAAGATCAAATGGTCCTAGGGTCAATTTTACAAAAATGCCATAGACCATATGTTAGGGTTTTTAGGGTTTTTCTAATTTTTGATTTCTTTCTCTTTTTGATGGATTTGGTTTATGATGATCACTTGCTCACTCTAGGGTTTTGGGATTCATCACATACACCAAGTAACAATCATCATGGCATATCACTCAAAATGCACAAGTCCTATGCATGATACTATATGCAAAGTAAAAGTTTTTGTTGGTTCTGAATTTTGGATACTTGGAAATGTTCTTCTTTCTTTATTTGAAATTTTGGGATGTTACAAACCCTTCCCCCTTACAAAAGATCTCGTCCCGAGATCTTAAAGAAAATTAGGTACTAAAGAGATCTGGGTACTCCTTCTTCATATCTTCCTCTCGCTCCCGTGTGGCTTCATCTTCTGTATGATTGCTCCACTGTATCTTCGAAACTTGATGCTTCGGGTGCGGGTGGTTCGTATGCTTCTTCCAGGATGCGAATCGGCACTTCGCGGTATGTCGGTCTTGGTTGATGTCCACGAATGGTGATCGATGTTCTTGAACACTTCCGTCTTCTCGGGGACTTCCGTACACTTCCGAAGGAGTGAGATGTGAAACACGTCGTGCACAGCCGACATTTCTTCAGGTAACTCCTGATAGGATACTTCGCCTCGGCGACTCAGAACTTTGAAGGGTCCGACATATCGGGGTGCAAGCTTTCCTTTCAATTGGAATCTCTCTTTCCTTTCAGGGGGGATACTTTAAGATAGACAAAATCTCCAATCTCGAAGGTCATCTCACGTCTCTTGTCGCGTAACTCTTCTGCCTTGATTGCGCCGTCTTGAGGTACTCGCGAATCTTGTGCACTTTCTCTTCGGCTTCACGAAGAACATCAGGTCCAAAGACTTGGCTTTCTCCGACTTCCGACCAGTTCAGGGGGGTACGGCACTTCCTTCCGTACAAAGTTTCAAAGGGGGCCATCTCAAGCTGGCTTGGTAACTCGTTGTTGTAGGAGAATTCGCATACAGTACAATCTTCCCACTTGGATCCGTATCAAACACATGCTCTCGCATGTCTTCCAATATTTGATTGACTCTCTCGGTCTGTCCATCACTGGGGGTGATAGGCGGTGCTGAAATTCAGACGGGTTCCTAGTCCTTCGTGCACCTTCTGCCAGAATCTTGAGGTGAATGTGATCCTCTATCTGACATTATTGACTTCGGGGTTCCGTGCAGGGCGACTATTCTGGAGATGTACAGTTCAGCTAGCTTTGGTCCTTGGTAGGTGGTTTTGACAACGATGAAATGGGCTACCTTGGTCAACCTATCCACCACTACCCATATAGAATCGTTGCCTTGCTGGATTTGGGCAAACCCGTGATAAAGTCCATTCCTATAGAGTCCCACTTCCATTCCGGAATCTGTAGGGGCTGCAGCAGTCCTGCGGGTTGCCGATGTTCCCGCCTGACTCGCCGATGATATCACACTTGGCGATGTAGCTTCCGATCTCTCTCTTCATTCCATGCCACCAAAATTGTTCCTTCAGATCTTGGTACATCTTGGTGCCTCCGGGGTGAATAGAATATAGGGTGCCATGGGCTTCCTTCAGAATGACTTGTTTTAAGTCGGAGTCCGATGGTACGCAGAGACGTCCTTTATACCAAAGAACTCCGGCTTCATCTACGGTGAATCCCGGTGCTTTTCCTGCAGATTATCTGGTTCTTGATTCCATCAATGCTGGCGTTTCCTTCTGAGCTTCCTTGATTTGACCAATCAAGGTGGGTTGTAGCTCCATGCTGGCTAGAATCCCTTACTGACTAACTCCATTCTAAATTGCTCAAACTCCTGATACAAGCTGGGTTGTTCTTCCGCTATCATTGAGTTCAACTGACACGGCAGTCTACTCAACGCATCCGCTACCACGTTGGCCTTGCCGGGGTGGTAGTGGATCTCCATATCATAATCCTTAATCAGTTCTAACCATCTTCTTTGCCTCATGTTCAGCTCCTTCTGGGTAAAGATATATTTCAGGCTCTTATGATCTGAATAGATCTCGCAGCGATTACCCATGAGGTAATGACGCCACACCTTCAGTGCTAAAACTACGGCTGCGAGCTCGAGGTCATGGGTGGGGTAGTTCTGCTCATGCTGCTTCAGTTGCCGGGACAGATAAGAGATCACTTTGCCTTCTTGCATAAGCACACATCCGAGACCAATCTTGGATGCATCGCAGTAAACGTCGAAGGGTTTGGTGATGTCCGGCATGATCAGAATTGGGGCTGAGGTTAGTCTAAGCTTGAGTTGTTGGAAACTCTCCTCACATTTGTCAGTCCATTCGAACTTCTTGTCCTTCTTCAGCAGTTGGGTCATTGGTCGAGCGATACTCGAAAAGCCTTCTACAAATCTGCGGTAATATCCGGCTAATCCAAGAAAGGCGCGGACCTCCTGGGTGGTTGGGGCTTTCCATTCTGCATCAGTCTTGATCTTGCGGGATCTACAGCAATTCCCCTGCCGATAAGATATGTCCCAGAATCCAACTTCCTTTAACCAAAACTCACATTTGCTAAACTTAGCATACAACTGATGCTCTCTAAGGGTCTCCAGGACAGCTTCTAGGTGTTGTTCATGTTCTTCCTCGACTTGGAGTAGATGAGAATGTCGTCGATGAAAACGACAACAAACTTATCCAGAAAGTTCATGAAGATCTTATTCATGAGGTTCATGAATAAGCGGGGGCATTGGTCAATCCAAATGACATGACATTGTACTCGTACAATCCATCTGGTGGTAAAGGCAGCCTTAGGAATGTCCGATGCACGAATCTTTAACTGATGGTATCCAGTCCTGAGGTCAATTTTTGAGAAAACTACGGCACCGGTCAGCAGGTCAAACAAATCTTCTATCTTCGGCAAGGGGTATTTGTTTTTGATCGTCACATCGTTAAGCTTACGGTAATCCGTACATAAACGACTGGCACCGTCCTTCTTATCCACAAACAAACTGGGGATCTCCAAGGCGACGCACTTGGTCGAATCAGACCTTTGGCTAGCAGTTCATCCAGTTGCTTCTTCAGCTCCACTAGTTCTGCTGGGTTCATGCTATAGGCTCTCTGGGCTATAGGTCCGGTTCAGTGGATTAACTCAATGATAAACTCGATATCCCTGCCTGGGGGCATACCGGTAAACCATCGGGAAACACATCAGGATATCGACAAACGACCCTGATTTGATCCGTAGTTGGCTTGGCTACACCTTGGTTGCAGGTAAATTTCTGGGTAGCAGTTCAGAGACATGTTCTACTAAGATACCGGTGCTACTGGTCATGGTGATGGCTTTCTTGGCACAGTCAATCATTCCATGATGTTTTGCCATCCAATCCATTCCCAGCACTACTTCCAAACCTTTGGTTCCCAAAATTATCAGGTTGGCATGGAACTCTACTTCATGGATTACGATGGGTACATTTTTGCAAAATTTTCTGGCTTTGGTAGTTGATCCGGGAATTTGAACTATCATGACATGTTTCAAACTGAGAGGTTGAATTTTACTTGTTGATGCAAAGTCTTCGGTGATAAAAGAATGAGATGCTCCAATCAAACAACACTGGCAGTACTGAGTTGACAGGAAGCAAGTCAACATCGGTGCTTCCCGAGCTTCTTCGGCGTTCATGTGGAAGAGACGGTGTTATGTTATTGGGGTTGTTGGGGGCGAACTTCTTTCCGGTGGACACACGGCGTTGCTGCTGAGCACGTGTAGCGGTGTTGCCGGCGAGCTTGGCGAGTCTCTTGGGACACTCGTTGGAGTAGTGTCCCACCACTCCACACTCATAGCAGTGATGGTAGACTTGTCCTTTGGGGCGACGGGGACGGCATTGCTTCCGGTTCTGGGGGCAGTGTTGGTGTTGTTGTTGTTGGGGTTGGGGGCTCTGGGCGGAGCGCGGTTGAAGTTGTTGTTGTTGTAGTGGTTGTTGGTGTTGTGGCCTCCTGGCCTGGAGTTTCCTCCACTCCGGTTCTGATAACCGGGGCGCGAATTCTGCATCGGGAGCTTGTTGTTGTTCCTTGGGGTGAAACCTCCACTTGGGACGAGGGCGAACATTGCTAGGCCCACTCTGGTGCATCATGCGGCGTTTGCGTTCTCATTGGCCTGATTCAGCTTGCCTTCCATCTGGATGGGAGTCAACAAGGGCTTCAAGATCGGCAAAAGGGATGTTGACGAGAACCGTCTGCATCTCATCATGCAGTCCGTTCAGGAATCTCTCCCCGCCTCTTCTCAGTGGTGTCGGTCTCATCGGGGCGTACCTTGACAAGGTAAGGAACCGTCGCGTATTCTACCACCGTCATGCGACCTTGCTTCAGTTCACGAACTCATCCCTCATCTTCTTGATAAGACCCGGGGGTACATGGTACTTGCTGAACTTGAGCTTGAAATCTGCCCTAGTCATGAACTGACCTCCGTTCATGGCACGGGTGCTAGTCCACCATGCTCGGGCTGGTCCAGCGAGGTAATGGGTTGCAAACAGGACCATCTCGTTGGCTTCCACTCCAGCTACTTCCAAGTTGTTCTCCATGGTTTGAAGCCAGTCATCGGCGTCGAGGGGTTCCTCCGTCTTGCTGAACATCGGAGGGTTGGTATTCTGAAAGTTCTTGAGCTTGGATCCGGGATGATCATGATTTCCATGGCCTTGGTTGGTGAGGTTTTGCAGGGCGGTGATGTTGGCTTGACGTTCAGCTCTTTCAGTCTCCCGGTCTGCCAAGGGTTTGCAGCAGTTGCATCATGGCATCGTTGTTGTTGCGATTAGGTGGGGCCATCTGGATATACATAAGATTATAAGATAAGGGGGAAATTCTATGGTTTATTTTGAATAAGTTTTAAAACTTGTAAAAACTTGAATGCTTTGGATGACACACACAAACATTCATTCATTCATTCATGCCACATAACACATTACAAACTAACATTTCAACACTCCAATGGTTTTAAGAACCATTTCACATGCTACGATACAAAGGTCGGGATACAACTCATGCCTACATCAGTGCTCAAGTGCAGCTACCCTCGTCCTTAACGTTGATAGGAACGACGTCATCAGGCCTGGCTCCAGAAACGCGTAGTCCTCCTCCTCAGTGAACTCGTCCTCCTCGAAGTCGTCATCGTCACTCAGGAAGGCTCCTCCTCCCGAATATCGATACCGGCTTCGTCCTCCTCCATCTCCGGATCTGCTCCTCCTGAGCCTTCACCGTGGCCTCAAGTGACGATATCTGGGCGCGAAGGCGCGTGATAGCGACATCCTTCTTCGCGCACCTCAGGCGGCTTGTTGCGGTCCCCTGGACAGATCTTGATAGCATCGCCATGGGTGGCCAGGGCGAGGTGAGTCTGGTTCGCATACATCCGGCGTTATCCAGATCCAGCTGAGTATGATACAGCATGAAGTCTAGATGCTCGGCGTGATGCCTCAGCTCAGGGTGGGACTGCAGAGCCATGGGTACCCCGCGCATCACGCTTCACTAGGTGAGCGAAACGGACGCAAGCGCGATCGCGCTCTGTCCGCAGAGGCGTGCCAGTGCCTCCTGCAGGCTCGAGCAAGCCCGTCGAGCCGCTTGCTCTCACGGAAAGAGAACAGGATCCCTCTCGGTGGTAGGAGGCTCCATGTTCCCCCTTAGATCCGCAGTAATGATCCATTGCAGCTCTCCGCCAGGCTGATCATCCATCTGGATCCCATGGAACTCGGGCTGGAGGCGCCCCAGAAAGTTCGAGACCGCAGTGAGATCATGCTCAAAGAAGCTGCCTCCGTTACCAAGTTGGTAAAACTTGGTGTTGACGGGTGCGTTGGGCTCCATCTGAAAGTGAGTTGGGAGAGTAAGTTAGAGATTTGAACAAGTGTGGCAAAATTTTTAAGTAGACATAAAAGAGAGCATGATTCATCAAATTTCGAAAAAGCCTCCAAGACAAGAATACGAATAATTTTTCATAAATAACCTTTTCATTTGGATCTCAAAGTTATGTTTTTATGAACGCCCATTCTAACTAAGGTTTTCTAAGGTCAAATAATGGCTCTGATACCAACTTGTCAACACCCGGATTTTTTTAAGTCCAGATGCCTATTATGTCATTCATCGCAATCCCAGGATAATGTTGTTGCGAGGCATAATAGTCGAATATCACAGTCATTATTTATTACAAGCCATAATGTCTTACAATCTTACATGATTCATCTTACACAAATAGTTGATCTTTCAATCAACAACATACACAAGTTCATACATAGCGGAAGCGTAATAATAATGGGACTCTCTAGTCCACAGGCCAACATTTGACGTCAGAAACTCCTAGTTGTCGTAGGCGTCCTGCTGATCATCTTCGTGATAGTTCTGTTCCTCCTCGTAATCTGGCCATTTGAATAGCCAGGGACAAAGCCGTAAGTACTTCAAGTACTTGCAAACTAATACTATTGTAAGATGCAATTTAAAGGTACTAAGCTCTAATTTAACTTGCATAAGCCAAATTTTAGTTCACCAGCTTGGATCATGTGCTAACTAACATAAATGGGAACATTAGTGTCATTCCCACATCATTGGTTGAATATCCCAACAAGTCACCAAGTCATCATTCATATTTACTCAAGCTTTCAAGAATCTGACACCGGAAACTGTATGGCCCTTCCAACCGTCCGTAACCGTGGACACGGCTATTCGAATAGATTTACACTCTGCAGAGGTTGCACACTTGTGCCACAACATTTGATTTCATCCGTCGGAATAACTCCGAGTCACCGTAACACAGTACGCGGATCATCAACCATAACCTTTCACTTACACATCCTAGTATGAGCACCTCTCCCCATGAGCTTGGCCTCCCAGTGAAAACCAACTGTTGGACTGGGAACCGCACAGGCTTGGCTGTACATTTTCACCTCAATTCACATCATATCTTAACAACGGAGGCAGCCTCGGCATAACCCCTATGATGTGTGTTCAGAGGGAACTCATACTAAAATCTATAAACTTCCAGTTAAGCCCTACCCATAATCAGGTATTGTGGGGGTACTCAAAAATTGGAAAGGTATCGCATTCAAACCAATATCAGGGTTTTATCAAAAATCACTATCTTCTCTTGTTCACCATCAACTTCACATCATTCAATGGAATGCTTCACCATTCCAAAGTTTCAACAGGTCATATGTCCCATCTAGAGTAGTCAACTTTTAGTATTTAGCACTAGCACTAATCATGAGGGGTGCTACATTGCTTTGCTAACTTTGCTACTCTTGTAGTTATATTCACTATACCATTTGATATTAACTTAGTGAAAACCAACAAGTAAAACTTGTTTAGTATAAAGGTAGAATAAGATGGTAATGAATAAAGATAAGAATCATGGTGCCTTGCCCAAGGAGGGCTTTGCACTTTGCAAGGGTATTAGCTTGCCTTGGTAGTTCTCTAAGTTTTCTTCTTCCTCTTCTGGGTAGAATTCTCCTTCCTCTTGGTAATCTCCAGTGCTAGCGTCTAAATTTGAATACGAGGTATAATCACTAAGCAAGCTCAAAAGCTATACTAAGCACATCATTACTTCACACAAACTAGGCTAGGCACACACATGAAATAATTAGGTGTATTGGTTTTCTTTGTTAAAGAAAAGTGATTTCCTTTCATGGCATATGTAGTTAATAGATTTCTATTTAGTCCTTGAGAGAAATAATTTCCTCTCATTGAAATCTTCTTAAGATTTAACTTCTCAAATAATCATACATGAATTCATATTGACCTAAGTCAAACATTCATTATCATTATTTGAGAAAATGATTTAAATGAGGTAGACCACCTCATATCATTTAAGAAACTCTCCAAATGATTTAAATCTCCAAATGTTCATATAGGAGAGTTTGAACCAGAGGTGCAAACATCACATGAATTCATTTGAGGCCAAGATTTAAATGAAGTAAAAATACTTCATGAGATTTACATAATAGTTTTGGACAATATCACTTAACTAAACTAGCCCTATTGTCCATTAATTAAACTAGAGCATGATCATGCAAAGTGACCACACCATTTTCTTGCAGAAACAATTAGTGTAAGTCAAATGTGAGCTATAGGAGTTGGAACTAACTTAATATCTATTTTAGTTGATTTTTAAGAATTGTTTGAATGTGCAAAAGTCTCTGGCTTGCTCTTTTTGTCACATTATTTCTACAACAGATCTCAAGGTGAGACCAGTGCCAAGTTGTAGAACTTTTCCTTAGCTTTCTAAAAATATAAAGTTTGTTAAATTTGGCCAGGCCAAACAGATGCTATGGATTTTCAAAGTTGGAACCAGTATTGAACTTAAATGGATTTGGAAAATTCGAATTTGAATTACTGGGCTACGCGGGAAAGCTAACTGGGCCCAAACGGAATAAACAGCCCAAGTCCAGCCCACCACGCGTCCACGCACGCGTGGCCATCTGACGGTGGCTCCACCCATCACCACTCATAACGCCCAAGCGGTACGAGCGAGCGGTGCTGGATTAGAACAGATCTAACGGCACAGATCGTCGACGGCGAGAGAGGCTCACGGCGCGGTAGGGGGTCGGAGGGCGGTGGCTCCAGCTAGGGTTGGCAGTGCTGCTCGACGAGGTTGTAGACGACGGCGAGGCTCCTGCAAGCAGGCGTCGCCGGGCGGCCTCCTTCTCCGGCGATTGCTGCAGGGCTTCCGCGGCGGTGATGCGTCGATTGGGCGGCGGCAGTGGCTAATCGAGCATGGCGAGGTGCTGGGGAGGTCGAGGAAAGGGGAGGGTGGTGGTGTGAAGAGATGGTCGAGGCGAGGCCTCCTTTTATAGGCGCGATGGTGGCCAGGGTGCTGCGGCGAAGTCGACAAGGGCGCGCTTCTCCGGGGGTCTAGGGAGCTAGGCGGCGACGCGGTCGTGTTCACGACGTCACCGCGGTCCTCGGAGCGTCAACGGCGTGGTTAATGGTGGCGTACGATGGTCGGGCGGGCGGGTGTACTGTCGCGGCCGTGGCGGGCGCGTTCGTCCTCTCCGGCGGCCGTGGTCGCCAAGGCAGGACGTCAGCTTGTCCGGCGAGCTCCGCGTGGCGAGGGAGGTACTACGGCGCGCGGATATGGTCGGGTACGGCAGGATTTGGCGGCGCCGTGGCCGTGTCGCGCGCGTCCGTGCGCCGCTGACGCCCATGCCGCCGCGGCGTACTGGGACGTACCGGGCGCGCGTCGTCCGGGGCTTGTCGGCGTCCTCTTGATCGTTGACGAGTACGGGCGATCTTCTGGGGTCCTTGGCGAGCTCCTGGACATGGTGGCCGTGGCGATGGTGAAGAGAGAAAGGGGGAGGCGTGTCGAGGGCGACGTGGCCGGCATGGCATGGCTGGCCATGATCTGGTCGTGTCCGTGGCGTGTTCTTGCATGGGTTAGGTTGAGTGATGTCCATAGACTTGGTTTAGTCAAGAAATGGTCAAGGGGCAGCAAGGTTTGATCACAATTTGAAAATGGGGATTGTTGATTCTGTTTCAAAGTCTCATCTTTGCTTGATCCTATCTCTTGATCCTTAATGAATTTGATACCATGATCTTTACAAAAGTGGTTCACCTTGTTGAGTACTTGGATGACATGCAAATAGTTGGATTTGTTTAGTTTAGAAATTTTGAAATAGAGAGGCTCAAAGTGGTGACCAGACTATAAAACTCAAAAATGACCATTATCATATGTGGTCCTATTTTTAATTCTAAATTTGATTAAATTGATATATCTTTGATTCTCAAAGTTGTAATTACTTATTAATATCATATTACAATTATTGGTGAAGATCAAATGGTCCTAGGGTCAATTTTACAAAAATGCCATAGACCATATGTTAGGGTTTTTAGGGTTTTTCTAATTTTTGATTTCTTTCTCTTTTTGATGGATTTGGTTTATGATGATCACTTGCTCACTCTAGGGTTTTGGGATTCATCACATACACCAAGTAACAATCATCATGGCATATCACTCAAAATGCACAAGTCCTATGCATGATACTATATGCAAAGTAAAAGTTTTTGTTGTTTCTGAATTTTGGATACTTGGAAATGTTCTTCTTTCTTTATTTGAAATTTTGGGATGTTACAACATGTGTTCATACGAACCAGCGGAGCGTGTCTCTCTCCCACACAAGCATTTATTCAAACAAAAACAAAAACAAAAACAAACAGACGCTCCAAGTAAAGTACATATGATGTGACCGAATAAAAATATAGTTTCAAGAGAAGGAACCTGATAATTTGTCGATGAAGAAAGGGATGCCTTGGGCATCCCCAAGCTTAGATGCTTGAGTCTTCTTGAAATATGCAGGGTGAACCACGGGGCATCCCCAAGCTTAGACTTTTCACTCTTCTTGATCATAGTATATCATCCTCCTCTCTTGACCCTTGAAAACTTCCTCCACACCAAACTCGAAACAAACTCATTAGAGGGTTAGTGCATAATCAAAAACTCACATGTTCAGAGGTGACACAATCATTCTTAACACTTCTGGATATTACTCAAAGCTACTGGAAGGTAATGGAACAAAGAAATCGACCCAACACAGCAAAAGAGGCAATGCGAAATAAAAGGCAGAATCTGTCAAAACAGAACAGTCCGTAAAGACGAATTTTAAAGAGGCACCAGACTTGCTCAAATGAAAATTTTCAAATTGAATGAAAGTTGCGTACATATCTGAGGATCACTCACGTAAATTGGCATAATTTTCTGAGTTACCTACAGAGAATTTTGCCCAGATTCGTGACAGCAAAGAAATCTGTTTCTGCGCAGTAATCCAAATCTAGTATGAACCTTACTATCAACGACTTTACTTGGCACAACAAAACACAAAACTAAGATAAGGAGAGGTTGCTACAGTAGTAAACAACTTCCAAGACACAAATATAAAACAAAGTACTGTAGCAAAATAACACATGGGTTATCTCCCAAGAAGTTCTTTTCTTTATAGCCATTAAGATGGGCTCAGCAGTTTTAATGATGCACTCGCAAGAAATAGTATTTGAAGCAAAAGAGAGCATCAAGAGGCAAATTCAAAACACATTTAAGCTAACATGCTTCCTATGAAAAGGAATCTTGTAAATAAACAAGTTCAAGAAGCATAATGCAACAAGCATAGAAAGATAAAACAAGTGTAGCTTAAAAAATTTCAGCACATAGAGAGGTGTTTTAGTAACATGAAAATTTCTACAACCATCTTTTCCTCTCTCATAATAACTTTCAGTAGTATCATGAGAAAACTCAACAATATAACTATCACATAAAGCATTCTTATCATGAGTCTCATGCATAAAATTATTACTCTCCACATAAGCATAATCAATTTTATTAGTTGTAGTGGGAGCAAATTCAACAAAGTAGCTATCATTATTATTCTCATTATCAAATATAGGAGGCATATTGTAATCATAATCAAATTTATCCTCCATAACAGGTGGCAACAAAAGACTACTATCATTATAATCATCATAAATAGGAGGCAAAGTATCATCAAAGTAAATTTTCTCCTCAATGCTTGGGGGACTAAAAAGATCATGCTCATCAAACCAGCTTCCCCAAGCTTAGAATTTTCCATAGCATTAGCAACAATAGTGTTCAAAGCATTCATATTAATAACATTCCCATTAGCATGCATATAAAGTTCCATGGGTTTTTTAATTCTCTCTTCAAACACATCATGTCCTAATTCAAGATAAAGTTCATAAAGATCTCTCATATTTTTGTTATTTTCCATTATGCCTAACTAGTGTAAACAAAGAAACAAAAAGATGCAATTGCAGGATCTAAAGGAAATAGCTTCGAGCACACACACAATGGCGCCAGAAAAGTACTATTACCTGGAACCGGAGTATGAGTGCCTTTTACCTTTCCTCCCCGACAACGGCGCCAGAAAATAGCTTGATGTCTACGCCCCTCCTTTTCCTGTAGACAGTGTTGAGCCTCCAAGAGCAGAGGTTTGTAGAACAGCAGCAAGTTTTCCCTTAAGTGGATCACCCAAGGTTTATCGAACTCAGGGAGGAAGAGGTCAAAGATATCCCTCTCATGCAACCCTGCAACCACAAAGCAAGAAGTCTCTTGTGTCCCCAACACACCTAATAGGTGCACTAGTTCGGCGAAGAGATAGTGAAATACAAAAATAAGTAGTAGCAACGGCACCAAAAGTGCTTTGCCTGACAAGAAACAAGCAGTAGTAATGCAGCAGTAGTAACACAGTAAAATAGTAAACAAGCAGCGATAGCAGTATTTAGGAACAAGGCCTAGGGATCGTACTTTCACTAGTGGACACTCTCACCATTGATCACATAATAAAACCACTCTACACTCTATTGTTGGATGATGAACACCAATTGCGTAGGGCTACAAGAGCACCTCAATGCCGGAGTTAACAAGCTCCACAATATTCGATATTCATGTTTAAATAACCTTAGAGTGCATGATAGATCAACACAACTATACCAAGTACTAACATAGCATGCACACTGTCACCTTCATACTATGAGAGGAGGAATAGATCACATTAATACCATCATAGTAATAGTTAACTTCATAATCTACAAGAGATCATAATCATAAACTACGCCAAGTACTACATGATGCACACACTGTCACCATTACATCATGAAGGAGGAATAGAGTACTTTAATAACATCACTAGAGTAGCACATAGATGAATAGTGATACAAAACATATTGCAATCATAAAGGGATATAAATAAGCACTTCACTATGCCATTCATAACAGTGAATAAGTATTCTGTGAAATATAGCCTAAGAGACCCACACGGTGCACACACTGTCACCTTTACACACGTGGGACAAGGAGTCTCCGGAGATCACATAAGTAAAATTCACTTGACTAGCATAACGACATCTAGATTACAAGCATCATCATATGAATCTCAATCATGTAAGGCAGCTCATGAGATTATTGTATTGAAGTACATAGGAGAGAGATGAACCACATAGCTACCGTACCCCGAGCCTCGATGGAGAACTACTCCTCATGGGAGACAAAAGGTTGATGAAGATGGCGGTGGTGATGATGGAGAAGCCTTCCGGGCACTTCTGTCCCGGCGTGTCGAACAGAGACCGTCCCCAGATCTTGGCTTCGCGATGGCGGCGGCTCTGGATGGTTTTTGCGGGTTTCATCGATCGTCATAGGGTTTTCGCGACGCAGGCTTTAAGTAGGCGAAAGGGCAAGGTCGGTGGAGTCCTGGTGGGGCCACACACCAAGGCGGCGCGCCCTACCCCCTGGCCGCACCGGCCACAAGTGTGGGCCCACCAGGGCTCCCCTCCGGCGCTCCTGTGTTCTTCGTGTGAAAATAGGATGTGGGCGTTGATTTCGTCCGATTCCGAGAATATTTCCTTACTAGGATTTCTGAAACCAAAAACAGCAGAAACAGAATGGCACTGCGGCATCTCGTCAATAGGTTAGTTCCGTAAAATGCATAAATATGACATAAAGTATGTATAAAACATGTACATATCATCAATAATGTGGCATGGAACATAAGAAATTATCGATACGTCGGAGACGTGTCAGTCATCCCAGAAATAATGCCTCAAGTCATAAAAGAATTTCCTCCTTTGCTGAGCTGAAAAGGTCGGAGGCAAGTACTTGGAAACAATAAAGTTAGCATAATCAGCATACCAAGGACTGTCTCGCGAGCTCACCTTTATTACAGACAATTGTTCATTTGGAAAACTATCATTGACAGGAACAGGATCATAAGCAATATTTTCCAATCTAGACAAATTATCAGCAACAGGATTATCAGCACCTTTCCTATCTACAATATGTAAATCAAATTCTTGCAACAGAAGCACCCATCTAATAAGCCTTGGCTTAGCATATTTCTTTTGCATAAGGTATCTGATTGCAGCATGATCAGTATGAATAGTAACTTTTGAATCAACAATATAAGATCTAAACTTATCAAAAGCAAAGACTACAGCTAACAATTCTTTTTCAGTAGTAGCATAATTTCTTTGAGCAGCATCAAGAGTTTTACTAGCATAATGAATAACATTCAATTTTTTATTTACTCGCTGTCCAAGAACAGCGCCTACAGCAAAATGACTAGCATCACACATAATTTCAAATGGTAAGTTCCAATCAGGAGGTTCAACTATAGGAGCAGTTGTTAAGGCTTTCTTTAGAGTTTCAAAAGCTTCCTTACAATCATCATCAAAAACAAAAGGTACATCTTTTTGAAGAAGATTAGTAAGAGGCTTTGAAATCTTAGAGAAGTCTTTAATAAACCTCCTATAAAACCCAACATGACCAAGAACACTACGAATACCTTTAACATCCCTAGGATAGGGCATCTTCTCAATGGCTTCAACTTTAGCTCTATCAACTTCAATACCTCTCTCGAAATTTTATGTCCCAATACAATTCCTTCATTAACCATAAAGTGGCATTTCTCCCAATTAAGAACAAGGTTAGTTTCTTCACATCTCTGCAAAACTTTATCAAGGTTCGCAAGCAATTATCAAAAGAATTCCCATAGACAGAAAAATCATCCATGAATACCTCTACAATACTCTCAAAAAGCCATGAAAAATAGCAGACATGCATCTTTGAAAAGTAGCCGAGCATTACATAAACCAAAAGGCATACGTCTATAAGCATAAGTTCCATAGGGACAAGTGAAAGTGGTTTTCTCTTGATCCTTAACAGCAATTTGTGAAAACCCAGAATAACCATCAAGAAAGCAAAAATGAGTATTTTTGGATAACCTCTCTAACATTTGATCAATAAAAGGCAAAGGATAATGATCTTTCTTAGTAACTTTATTAACTTTACAAAAACCAATACACATTCTATAACCTACAACTACTCTTTGAGGTATGAGCTCATCATTATCATTAGGCACAACAGTCATTCCTCCTTCTTAGGAACACAATGCACATGACTAACCCATCTACTATCAGCAATAGGATATATAATACCAGCTTCAAGAAGTCTTAATACCTCATTTCTTACCACATCCTTCATCTTAGGAATTAAACGACGCTGAGGTTCAACAACAGGCTTTGCATCATCTTCCATATTAATGGCTGGCAAATAGAGGGAGAAATCCCCTTCAAGTCATCAAGAGTGTAGCCAATAGCACCTCGGTGTTTCTTCAATATTTCCAATAACCTTTCTTCTTCAAACTCTGTAAGCTTAGAACTAATAATAACAGGATATATTTTCTTATCATCAATATGAGCATATTTAAGATTATCAGGTAATGGCTTTAAATCAAAGACAGGATCTTCCTTTGGTGGCGGTGTTGTACCCAGATCTTCTACCGGTAAATCATGCTTAAGAATAGGTTGACGGAGAAAAATTTCATCAAGCTCATTTCTTTCTTCCCTAAAAACTTCACTCTCACTATTCTCCAAATGTTGCTGCAAAGGGTTATTAGGAGCAAGAGCAATAGATGCACACTGTTCAACTCTAAAATCATTATTAGGTGAATCAGCTTTATAAGGAGTTTTGGTAAATTTAGAGAAGTTAAACTCATAAGATTCACCAGCAAATTTAGTCAAAATTTTCTCTTTCTTGCAATCTATAATAGCTCCACAAGTATTTAGAAAAGGTCTACCAAAAATGATAGGACAATATTTACTAGCAGCAGAACCAAGTACCAAAAAGTCAGCAGGATATTTAATCTTACCGCATAAAACTTCCACATCTCGAACAATACAAATTGGAGAGATAGTCTCTCTATTAGCCAGCCGAATTACCACATCAATATCTTCAAGTTCACAAGAACCAATTTCGTGCATAATCTCCGTGTAAAGCTCATAAGGAATAGCACTAATGCTTGCACCAATATCACATAAACCATAATAACAATGGTCTCCAATTCTAACAGATAGCATAGGAACAATATTAGAAGCATCTTCACAAAAAATAATATGACCATCCTCCACATTTTCAGTCACAAGATCTTTAACTATTGCAACAGCAGGTTCAACTTTTATTTGTTCTTCAGGTTCTATAGGTTTCTTTTCACTTTTATGAACCGCACTATTTATAACAGAGTACTCCTTCATTTTAGCAGGGAAAGGAGTTTTTTCAATATAAGCTTCAGGAATAACATGATCCACAGTTTCAACTACAACACATTTATTTATAGATGAATCAATTTTATCTTTATACGGTTCATGAAACTTATCAAAATTCTTCTTAGGCAATTCATAATGAGAGGCAAAAGCTTTATAAAGATTTGCAGCAACTTGAGAATCAAGACCATAAGTAGCACTCATATTACGAAATTTATCAGTATCCATAAAAGCTTCAATGCATTTGTAATCATAATTTATACCCGATTCTCTATCTTTGTCGTTCTCCCATCCTTCAGTATTTTCCTGGATCCGATTAAGAAGGTCCCTTTTAAACTCTTCTTTGTTGCGCGTGAATGATCCAGAACAAGAAGTATCCAGCAAGGTCTTGTCTTCAAAAGAAAGTCTTGCATAGAAATTATCAATAATAACATTACCAGGAAGCTCATGAATGGGGCATTTGAGCATTAAAGACTTCAATCTCCCCCACGCTTGGGCAATACTCTCTCCATCATGAGGCCAAAAATTATATATGCGGTTCCGATCCTTATGAATTTCACTTGGAGGATAGAACTTAGAATAAAACCTGGGCACAATATCATTCCATTCAAGAGAATCCCCATTATCCAGTAATTTATACCAATGCGCCGCTTTACCAGACAACGATATAGAGAATAGTTTCTTCCTCACTTCATCCATAGCAATACCTGCACACTTGAATAAACCGCATAATTCATGTAAGAATAGTAAATGATCTCCAGGGTGGACAGTTCCATCCCCTGTATAACGGTTATCCACTACACGTTCAATAATTTTCATAGGTATTTTGTATGGTATCTCTTCCTCACCTGGCGCCTTATCCACTACCTTTGCAGTAGTAGTAGATTTCCCAAATAAACACTCAAGAGAAGATCTCTCCATAATAAATTATGGCAGGCAGAAACAAAATCAGCACAAACAGTAGAAATTTCCCTTACCAATTCCACTTACCAATAGCGCTTCACTCCCCGGCAACGGCGCCAGAAAATAGTCTTGATGACCCACAAGTATAGGGGGTGTATCGTAGTATCTTCGATAAGTAAGAATGTCGATCCCAACGAGGAGCAGAAGGTGTTGACAAGCAGTTTCGATGAAGGATTCACTGTAAATGCTCACAGACAAGTATTCAGGGGGTTTTGTGTAACAGGTAAATAAAGTACGAGTAAGTAAAGTGCGAGAGTAACAATTGCAGCGAGTGGCCCAATCCTTTTTAGCATAAAGGACAAGCCGGTTTGTTTACTTATAATAACCAAACGTTCCTGAGGACACACGGGATTTTAGTCTAGTGCTTTCGCTTACTAATTAATCTTCATTGTTTTGATAAGTGTTGTGTGGGTGAACCTATGCTAATGTACCGCCCTTCCTAGGACTAATACATACTTGTGATTATACCCCTTGCAAGCATCCGCAACTACAAGAAAGTAATTAAGATAAATCTAACCACAGCCTTAAACTCTGAGATCCGCTATCCCTCCCCGCATCGATATACCAACGGCCTGGTTTCTGTCACTCCGGCAACCCCGCAATTGGCAAACGAGTACAAGATGCATTCCCCTAGGCCCATAAAGGTGAAGTGTCATGTAGTCGACGTTCACACGACACCACTAGAAGAATAACACCACAACTTAAATATCATAACATTGAATATTACTCAACCATACTTCACTACTAACATTTAGACTTCACCCATGTCCTCAAGAACTAAACGAACTACTCACGAGACATCATATGGAACATGATCAGAGGTGATATGATGATGAATAACAATCTGAACATAAACCTTGGTTCAACGGTTTCACTCAATAGCATCAATAACAAGTAGAAATCAACACCGGGAGAGTTTCCCCTATCAAACAATCAAGATCAAACCCAAATTGCTACAGCGGTGACGAGGTGCAGCGGAGACGGCGGTGATGATGATGAAGATGATGATGATGGTGATGGAGATAATGTCCAGCTGACGACTACGATGGCGTCGATTCTCCCGGGAGGGAATTTCCCCGGCGGATCTCACGGAGAGCTCTTTTCTCTCTGGTATTCTCCCGCAGGCCCGACGCTCCGCGACTATTTTCCTGGGGTTAGGTTTTCGGGACAAAGGCGTACGCAAAGAAAAGGAGGCGAGAGGGGGTTGTGGGCCCCCTCCTCACAGGGTGGCGTGGCTAGGCCTTGGGCCGCGCCGGCCTATGGGGTGGGCCCACTTCGGGTCCCCTCTTCTCCCCCTTCTGGCTCCCTTCGTCATGTGGAAAAATAGGATTTTTCATATAATTTCTGTCAGCTGTTGATCTTCCGAAATATTGCATTCTGATGGTGCTTTTTCCAGAATCCGGCTCCGTGCGCGATCCTCCAATAATCATGAAACATGCAAAATAGATGAAATAACATAAGTATCATCTCCAAATATGAAATATATCAATGAATAACAGCAAATTATGATATAAAATAGTGATGCAAATTGGACGTATCAATCAGCAAAACATAAATGCTCAGGCACCTCTGAAGTTCATAGAAAGATTAGAAGTAGTGATTGTCAAAGATAAAAGCATCAAAGTTATACCACAATCAATCATATTTTGAGACAAGCATATTGTACTAAGAATGACAGTTGTGCTCTCAAGATAGTGCTCAAAGAAAGGATGGAGACACAACATAAAAATAAAAGATTGACCCTTCGCAGAGGGAAGCAGGGATTAACATGCGCTAGAGCTTTTCATTTTTTTTAAACAGGAGTAAAATTATTTTGAGAGGTGTTTGTTGTTGTCAACGAATGGTAATGGGTACACCAACTACCTCGCCAACCGGACTTCCAAGAGCGGCTCCCATGAATTATTTTTATGTTTATGTGGCACTCCTTTCAACCTTTCTTTCACAAACCATGGCTAACCGAATCCCGGGTGCCCGCCAACAATCTCATACCTGAAGGAGTGCCTTTTTATTTTAGTTTTATTATGATGACACTCCCCCCAACCTTTGCTTACACAAGCCATGGCTAACCGAATCCTTCGGGTGCCGTCCAACAATCACATACCATGGAGGATTGTCTATTTAGGTTAATTAATTTGGGACTGGGAATCCCATTGCCAGCTCTTTTTGCAAAATTATTGGATAAGCGGATGTGCCACTAGTCCATAATGAAAGTCCGTCAAGAGTAAATGACAAGGTTGAAAGTTAAACACCACATACTTCCTCATGAGTTATGAAACATTAACACAAATTGAGAAGCATTTTGAAGGTTTTAAAGGTAGCGCATGAGAATTTACTTGGAATGGTTTGAAATGCCATGCATAGGTATTTATGGTGGACACTTTGGAACAACTTGGTTTTCAGGTGTTTGGAAGCACGAGCAGCGTTCCCGCTCAGTACAAATGAAGGCTAGCAATAGACTGGGAGCGACAAATCAAGAGAGCAAGCACTGTCATAATCATGCTTGCGGCAAAATAAATTAATGGAGGCATAAAAGTGATACAAGAACTCTGAAGCAATGTAAATCATCGAGGCTTAATTGACTTTTGTTCAGTCATATGCATGCGTGAGCATGTGCCAAGTCGATATAAATGAATTATTCAGAGGTGGATACCACAATGCCATACCTACTTATGAATAAAACAATGCAAGCAAACATCCATGACATGCTACTCATATTAATAAATTGGAGCTAAACATGAGAGATCATGAACTACTAGACTTTCTCAAATGACATATACCTCACATGAACCAACTAAGCATGCTCACATGGATGAGTATATGTACAAAAATGAAAACAAATAGAGTTCATACCAGCCTCTCACCACAATCCAATTGTCGTAGATCGTCATTATTGCCTTTCACTTGTGTAGTTTGGATAATATGAAATGAAAACCACGCTCCAGCCACCGAAGACCATTGAACTCAAAATGAACTTTACAAACCAAAGAAGAACAGCAAATATTTTTGGTGTTTTCGAATTTGGAAGCAAGAACAAAAGGAAACAAGCAAACAAAGCAAAATCTTTTTGGATTTTCTTATAGCAAACCAACGATAGCAAATAAAGTAAGATAAAATCAAGAAACTAAAGTAAACAAATGGTGAAGAGAAACAACAGAAATATTTTTGGTCTTTTTGTGTTTTAGGAAAGAAACAAAGCAAGAACAAGAAAATGAAAACTAAAAGAAACACAGAAAAGCAAGATGGCAGAAATCTGCCAAAACTTGACAGCAGTACAGTAATCGATTTTAAAGAAATTCTTAAGCTGCTCAGCTCGAAAAGTGTTCAACTAATGAAAGTTAGATAACAACCTGGGGAACATGCACAAAAATTGGAAGCTCAAAATAACGTTCTGGCTGTGCGCACGAATTTTTTTAGTAACAGTCCAGAATCTGTTTTCAGGCAGCACTTCCCCAAATATCATCTCCCTCTCATTAGAAAACCACTCAAAGAAACTAAACAAGTATGTAAAAGTATCCAGCAACCATAATATGCAAAGAATGAGTGATGCCGGTATACCTCCCCCCAAGCTTAGGCTTTTGGCCTAAGTGGAGTTCAACCCCAACGAGGATCGCTGTTCCTCGCCGGTGGATAATGCATGGCGTAGTCATAGTAAGGTCCCTGTGCAGAAGAAAAGTGTGGAGGCTCCACATGCCCAAAATGTTGATGCGAGGAACTTGCTGCATCGGATGATGAGTCGAGATGTTCCTCGGCCTCCGTGTTGTCTCTTGCATGATGGCCTCCTCCCTCTATGTGTGCATTCAGTGCACCTTCTGTGACTGACCAATCCTCCCTGGAATCAAGGTTAAATAGAACAGGCGCAGGCAATCTTACTAGTTTTTCAGTTTTCTTAGTTATTCTCCAAGTTTTCTTATAAAATGTCATCTTATAAAACAGGTTACCCAAATTAGATGAATCAGAAACAAATTCATGTTTAATCATGGAGACTATGTCAAGTTTTTCTATGGAAAGTTGAATATCAAGATGGTGAGGTTCTACACCATGCAAAGCTAGTAAACGAGAGGCGATGAGACCTCCACAAATTCCGCCCTTCTCACGGTTGGTAGCAAGTCTATAAGCTATCAATGCCCCCAAATTATAAGTCTTACTACCTTGCAGTGCAGCAGCTAGAAAAGCTAAATCCTGGATAGATAGTTTACTACCATTCTTTCTAGCAAGAACGCATTTAGTAATGAAATAAGCAAAGTAGCGGATAGCTGGGAGTTGAATGCTAGTGATTTTACCACCATCCTCTGAGAAACTCCTTCCATAACAAATCATCTCAAAGAGGCTTAAGAGCTCTCGCGGCGATCCCCTTATCTTCTCGCATGATCCCCATTGCGGTACTCTAATTGCTGTACAAAAATCATTGAATGGCAAGTTGACAGTTTTATTATAAATCTTATACTGAACCATGGGGTTAGATTGCGACCAATTGAACTTAAAATCCTGCACAACAGACATAGTCAATTTTGCATATTGGCATGGTTCTCCATCAACGAAATCATTCAACCCTGCACGAGAAATTAGATTCTGAACATCTTCCAATATTCCTGCACTTCTCATGAAATCTGTGCACGGGTAGTAAGAGGGGTATACTCCCTCTTCGCGGTTCCCTCTCATGACTTGTTGCACCTCCAATTCTTGTTGGTTTAGTTGATATCTATTCCACTCAATTTTCTGAAATTTTTCAACAAACAATATAAAATTTGATTTGGTGATATATAATCAAGGGGAACTACTATAGGAACTTGCTAGAGTACTAATCATGCATCAAAACTAGTTTATACAACTTAGAACAAGCATGCAAGCTCACTAAACATGTTACCTACAGCAGCAAAATATTCAAGATATACTCAACCAAACAAAATTCTACTTGGATAATCGGAGGAGTCACATACCGGAGAGCAAATGTGCCAAATTTCAGACATAAATCTGGGCTGAGCAAAGAGATCGAAAAATCCTGAGCTCTTGAGCAAAAACGCGAGTGAGAGAAAACTGGTGTTGATTTATTCGGGAGAGAGAAGAGTCTGGGAGGAAGAGATGCTAAAGTGGAGCAAAGGGGGACCCACACACCAGTGGCGCGCCCCCTGCCGCCGCGCCTCGGGGTGCCACCCTGGGGTGCCCCACTGGTCATCCCTGTGCCCTGTGCATTTTCGAAAAATAGGACCAACGGTATAATTTTTGTGAATTTTTGAAAACTTTGAAAAATGCACATTTCTGGGCATTAAGTTTATTATTACTGGCCAGGAAATTTTTTGAAATCTCTAATTAACTAAGGAACTTTGCAAATCAAAAGTGCTACAGCAAATAAAGCAAATGGAGAAAGAAAGAGATGTTGTTTACCTCCTCTATGCATATAAAAAGTATTTGTTAACAAGGTTGATCAAGTCTTGCCACCAAATAAATTTTACATAGCATAAGAAGAAATAAACCTCAAATCAATCATGTTACCTTGAATTGTATTGATATGGATCCAATCATAAGATTTTGATATCCTTCTTTAGGCTCATATATAGGACAATCAATAGTTCCAATTTTGATAGTTCTCACATTAGAAATAGTATTGACTCCACATACTTTATCAATCCTCTTGGGGAAATAGACGGTATGCTCCTTATCATCAACATTGAAAGTAACCTTTCCTTTGTTGCAATCAATAACAGCCCCTGCGGTGTTAAGAAAAGGTCTCCCAAGAATAATAGACATATTATCATCTTCTGCATTTCCAACACAACAAAATCAGTTAATATCAAGCAGTTATTAGTAACTTGAACAGGAACATCCTCACATATACCAACAGGAATAGCAGTAGATTTATCAGCCATTTGCAAAGAAATAACAGTAGGTATCAACTTATCTAAATAAAGTCTCTTCTAAAGAGAAAAAGGCATAACACTAACACCGGCTCCCAAGTCACATAGAGCAGTTTTAACATAATTATTCTTAATAGAACAAGGAATAGTAGGTATACCTGGGTCGCCCAACTTCTTTGGAACTTTACCATTGAAAGAGTAATTAGCAAGCATAGTGGAAATCTCCTCATTGGGGATTTTCCTTTTGTTAGTAACAATATCTTTCATATACTTTGAATAAGGAGGCAATTTAATAGCATCAGTCAAAGGGATTTGCAAGAATAAAGGTTTCATCCAATCACAAAATTTATTATAGTGTTCTTCTTCCTTTGATTTTAGTTTCTTAGCAGGAAAAGGCATTTGCTTTTGCACCCAAGGTTCTCTTTCATTACCATGTTTCTTAGCAATAAAATCTTCTTTAGTATACTTTTTATTTTTAGCATGCTTTTCAGGTTCATCTTCAACTTCTTCTTTATCAGAAGCGTCATTCTTATCATTATCATTACCATTATCATGTTCATTACCACTTTCAGTTTCAGCATCAGAAATAGAAATACTATTAGGATCATTAACAGGTTCAGAGGATTCTACAACCTTTTTATGTTTCTTCTTCTTTTTCTTAGAAGGAGCACTAGGTTCAATTCGTTGAGAATCTTGTTCAATTCTTTTGGGATGCCCTTCAGGATATAGAGGATCCTGGGTAGAGACACCGCCTCTAGTTGTTACTTCATAAGCATGTTTCTCTTTAGAATTATTTTTTAACAAGTCATTTTGAACTTTAGTAAGTTGATCAATTTCAGTTTGAACCATTTGAAAATGTTTAACAAGCATCTTAACATCATTGGAGGTTCTCTCCACAATATCATGCAAATTGCTAATAGCTTGAGAATTTTCCATTAGATGATTCTCTACTCTCATATTAAAATTTTCTTGCTTAACAATATAATTATCAAACTCATCTAAGCATTGAGCAGGAGGTTTTGAATACGGAATATCTTCCCTAGTAAAGCGTTGAAGGGAGTTTACCTCGATCATGGATGAAGGGGGAATTATCTCACATATATCTTCTATGGGAGGTAGATTCTTCACATCTTCGGATTTAATACCTTTTTCCTTGAGAGACTTCTTAGCTTCCCTCATATCTTCATCATTCAATTCAATTAAACCCCTCTTCTTCAATATGGGCGTTGGAGTTGGTTCAGGTATATTCCAATCATCATGATTCCGGCTTATTCTAGCCAATAATTCTTCAGCTTCGTCTGGAGTTCTTTTCCTGAAAACACAACCAGCACAACTATCCAAATATGCTCTAGACTCAATGGTTAGTCCACTATAAAATATATCAAGTAGATCATTCTTTTCTAAATCATGTCCAGGTCGAGCTCTGATAAGAGAACAAAATCTTGCCCAAGCCTCAGGCAATTTCTCTTCATCTCCCTGGTCAAACCTATAAATTTTCTGTAAAGCAATATGTTGAGCACTAGCAGGAAAGTATTTTCGAAAGAAAACATCACGCAAGTCAGTTGGACTTTTAATAGAACCAGGAGGCAAATTATTATACCAAGTTTTAGCATCATCCTTTAATGAGAAAGGAAAAAATTTAGCGACAAAGTAAGTACGCATCTTGACATCATCAGAAAACAAGCTACTCATAGAAGAAAGTTCAATCATGTGTTCTACAACACTTTCTTTTTCAGTACCACAAAAGGGTGTTTTCTCTACAATAGCTATATGAGATAGATCAAGAGAAAAATCATAATCTTTATCCTTAATGCATATAGGAGATGTGGCAGGATCAGGAGATAGCTTATGTCTAACAGTATATTGTGCGAGAAACTTTTTAATTTTTCTTGCATCAGCAGTAGCATTGCATCTATTAATAAAATCATCATTAAGCTCCACATAATCCTCATCAGGATCATCACTAGAATAATCAAGTTCAGGTGAATTAACAGGTGTAGCAGCATTAGGAGTTTTAGCATTTTCAATTTGTCTAGACCTAGCAATTGTAGCATCTAGAAAGGATCCCAATGAACCACTATCATCAAACACAACAGAAACATTATCAATATTATGAGAGTTTTCAGATTCAGAAGTACCAGCAAGTGAAGCTTGGCGGTGAAACAAGTTGACTTATCACAGATGGTGAATCAAGTGTAGAGGTACTCGAGTTGTACCTTTTCTTGTAGTGGATGGTAATATGGCGACTTTAGGATCGCGAGTTTTACCCATGATGGAGAATTTGCAGCGAGCAATATCAATCCAAGTGAACTTCCAAATAAAGCTATGCTCCCCGGCAACGGCGAAAACTCTTGATGACCCACAAGTATAAGGGATCGCAGTCTTCGGGGTAGTAAAACCCAATTTATTGATTCGACACAAGGGGAGACAAAGAATACTTGAAAGCCTTAACAGCGGAGTTGTCAATTCAGCTGCACCTGGAAACAGACTTGCTCGCAAGAGTTTATCAGTAGTAACAGTTTATAGCAGTAGCAGTAGTGAAATAGTAGCAGCAGAGTAGCAGAGAAAACAATAGTGATTATAGTAAACAGCAGGATTAAAATACTGTAGGCACGGGGACGGATAACGGGCGTTGCATGGATGAGAGAAACTCATGTAACAATCATAGCAGGACATTTAGATAATAAAACGGTGTCTAAGTACAAAGCAATCAATAGGCATGTGTTCCATATATAGTCGTACGTGCTCGCAATGAGAAACTTGCACAACATCTTTTGTCCTACCAGCCGGTGGCAGCCGGCCTCAAGGGAATCTACTGGATATTAAGGTACTCCTTTTAATAGAGTACCGGAGCAAAGCATTAACACTCCGTGAACACATGTGATCCTCACATCACTACCATCCCCTCCGGTTGTCCCGATTTCTGTCACTTCGGGGCCATTGGTTCCGGACAGCGACATGTGTATACAACTTGCAGGTAAGATCATAAACAATGAATATCATGATGAAACAATAACACGTTCAGATCTGAGATCATGGCACTCGGGCCCTAGTGACAAGCATTAAGCATAACAAGTTGCAACAATATCATCAAAGTACCAATTACGGACACTAGGCACTATGCCCTAACAATCTTATGCTATTACATGACCAATCTCATCCAATCCCTACCATCCCCTTCGGCCTACAGCGGGGGAATTACTCACACATGGATGGGGGAAATATGGCTGGTCAATGGAGAGGCGTCGGTGGTGATGATGGCGATGATCTCCTCCAATTCCCCGTCCCGGCGGAGTGACCGAACGGAGACTTCTGGCTCCTGAGACGGAGTTTCGCGATGTGGCGGCGTTCTGGAGGGTTTCTGGCGACTTCGACTTCTCTGTCGCGATTTTTAGATCGAAACACCTTAAGTAGTCCAGAGGAGGGCGTCGGAGGCCAGCCGAGGGGGCCAGACGCTAGGGCGGCGCCCCCTCCTGGGCCGCACCGGCCTAGTGTCCGGGGCCCTCGGGCCTCCACCCGGCTTGCCCTTCTGGCTCCGTGAGTCTTCGGAAAATAAGACCTTTCGCATAAATTCCGAGGATTTTCCCGAAAGTTGGATTTCTGCACAAAAACGAGACACCGGAACAGTTCGCTGAAAACAGCGTAGTCTCACTAGTTGTATCCAAAACACACAAATTAGAGGCAAAACAATAGCAAAAGTGTTCGGGAAAGTAGATACGTTTTGGACGTATCACATCACATGCTGGAAATGGTGTCTACCATGTCACATCAAATGAATATGAGAAAACCTACAATGTTGACATGGTCAGCAGGCAATGTGATTGCAGGAGATGGCAACTTACAGGGATTCCTTGTCATCATGTCATTGCTTGTTGCAGAGCAGATAGACTCCAAGTGGACAAGCTTGTGCATAGCTGTTATAGCATAGACACATTCAAGAAAGCTTATGCATACAATTTGACTCCTCTTAGATCCAGGGTTCATTGGGAAAAAATGAATGAACCAATTGTGCATCCTCCAATCTACACAAAGGTCATGGGAAGACCAAAGAAGAACAAAAGGAAAACTCCAGAGGAAAAGGAGGAACATGGAGTCAAATCCATCACAAGAGCAGGTGTGACTATGCATTGCTCTGTGTGTGGAAACCCCAACCATAATAAAAAAGGACATGCCAAGTGGGTGTTGGATAACCTAAATGGAGCTACCAATGTGGAAGATGATGATGTGGATGATCCTTCTATCATGCAGCACTTAATGCCTATCACTCCTGACCCTAGAAATGATCCAATGCATCAAATGAGAACACTGGTGCATCAATTGGGCCAAGAGGTAACTCCATGATCCAAGCCTAATTTTTCAATCTATGTTATTTGATTCAATGTTTCCCTGTACCAATGTGTCAACCAATGTTTCAACAGGCAGCAGCTCACTTCCCTCTACCAAGAGTGCAACAACCATTACCTGAAGAAAGTGCCTTTGTAGTGTCTGCAAGAGAGGAACTACCACCTACAAGGCTAACCACTGCAAGTGCAAGTGCAAGAGGAAGAGGAGCTGGCAGAGGAGGAGCAACAGAAGCTGGAAGAGGCAGAGCTAATGCACAAGCAGATAGAGGAAGAGCAAGAGGAAGAGCAAGAGGAAGAGGAGGAGGCAGAGGAGGAGCAAGTGAAACAGGAAGAGGAGGAGGAAGACAAGCTGGCAGAGGAGGTGCAAGTGCAAGAGGAAGAGGAGCTGGCAGAGGAGGAGCAAGTGAAACAGGAAGAGGTAAAGGAAGGAAAAGAAAAGAGCCAAATATGGCAGAGGAGGCCAGTTCATCACAGCCAACTGTGCCAACTTCATCAAATGCAAGAAGAAGAGGTTACAACACAGGTCCAGGATCAACCTACTACTTGCTTTTTGGTGATGAGCAACCCAGAAATGAGCAACCCAGAAATGAGTTGCCTGATTTGAATGAGGCATTCCCAAGTGACAATCCTGAAGAAATTCCAATTAGTCAGACAGCACCTCAGTGATGAATTTGTAATGTTCTAACTGAATGATGTTTAGGATCATATTTATATTTGTAAACACTTGAATGCTATCAGTGCTACTGAAATGATGTTTGAACCCTACAATTTGTCTTCCTCTGTTACTGATGCCTGAATGCAAAGCAAGTACTTGTTGGAATTGAAGCAAAGATTGATATTTATTCCATAAACAGAGTTGGTTACAAGCATGGTTTTCATCTAAACAAGCATGGTTACAAGCATAGTTGGTTACAAGCATAGTTGATATTTATTCCACCTACATTTCCCAATTCTACCTCACACTGATCATAGCAACAAGCACTAAGCAGACAGAGAACAAGCACACAATTACACATTCCCTCCAATCCCTCCTTTTAAGCTCCTGGCTATGTTTCTTCAGCAACTTCTTCTTCTCTGCCTTCCTCATCTCTAGCTGTAGCTACAACCCCTTTAGCTCCATCAGCAGCAATGCATTCTCTTCTTGAAGTTTCTTGTTCTGCTTGTAAGAACAAACATCAACCAAGTCAGAAACTGAATTTCAGTTAACACACCAATTTCATTTAACACAGAAAATTAACTCACCAGTGTAGATGGAGAAGATGATCCTGCTGTCGATGACTCCATTGCCCAACCATCGCCATTCTTCCAGAAGTACTCACCTGTGATCGTCGCCCACGGATCTCCCTCCTTCCAGATGCGCATGTCCTCCTCCTTTAGTTTGCTGGGGGTGGTGGCGGGGGAGGCTGCCGCAGGCTGGCCACCTGAGCCTCCATGGCGCCAATCTGCTCCTCCAGATTGCTTGGAATTGCCGGCCGCCAGCAATTGGGCTCTGCCATGGTCGCCCTCTCCTCCTCCGATGCTAGGCAGCAGTATATGAGCATGTACTTCTGGACTAGCTTCTCGTACCTCCATTGCCGAGTCTCCTCCGCAACCCTCTCCTCTGTCGCCGCATTGCTGCCATGGCCTTCCTCCGCCACCGCATGTCGCAGCCCTCCGCGACGGCCACGAGCAGGAGCAGGTGCTGGAGCCACGGGCCTGCCCCTCCACCGCGGCCCTCCGCGACGGGCAAACCCTGGCGGCGGCGTCCGGCCCGTGCTGTCCATGCTCCCCTCCCCTTGGTCCGCCATGCATCTAGGGTTCGCCGCCGCAGAGAGGAGAGGAAAGGGGAAAGAGACAAGCGGAGAGGAGAGGGCTGCTTCTGGCCGCGCGCGATTCTCGCGCTCTGTAAGGACTATTCTGCAAAAACGGTTTGACGGTTGACCAGGGACGCGTGGCAGCTCCATAGACCACTTGTACCAACGAGTGCGACATGGCGCTGTCAAAGCTCTGCTGCGAGCTTGGATGGAGCTTTTCCCCGTCTCCGCCCTCATCCGCCCCCTCCCGCCGGCGGGGAGAAGAAACTGCCGGCTTCCTCCCCGCTCCTCCGGCGTGGGGAAGGACCCTGACCTGTCTCGCCCCTGCCTTTTCTCTTCTTGGAGTTCGTGAGTCAGGCCATCCCCAAATCTCCCCGTCGGTACATGCTTCTTGAGTTCTTTGGTGAGGTGGTTCTTCTGATGCATGATGCAGCTGAAGTGATTCGGGGACTAGCTGCAGCCGCCCAATCTCCATTCATTTTCTCTTCAGATCTGGCTATTTCTTTAGTGTACCAAAGATTCATGTGCTTGCTGATAGTGGAATAAAAAACTCAGATCGGTCTGATGCTTCGTATTTTCCTGGACAAAGCAGAAAAGGAGGTGCGCGGAATTACATTTCAATGTAAGCTATACTAATGAAATCACTAAGACCTTGGGGAGCAGTCTTGAGAGACGATGATGCATTTGTAATTGCTTCATCCTGGGGCAGACTACGACTGTCAAAATGCAGAGACGCCGAAATATGTCGCACTGTGCTAATAATTTGGTTGACCCCTGCATGGTGGAGGACTGGAGGACCTGATTTGACCGTGATTGTTGTCTAAACATATCTCCCTGGTTATAATATGAGCAGTATATATATAAAGTAGATCAAGTAAAAAATGAAGATTATAAATATATATGTTTCGCCATGAACTAATATTATTCACCATTTATGATTTGTAACCCATATTTTTGAAGTGTGGTATTAGTGAGCTTCTACAGTTTTTGATTTTTCATTAGCAACTTTAAGAGACAAAATTTTGCAAGTTTAACCGACAAATTGGTTATTACAAAATTAAATTTTGCCCCCATCTACCACCTGTAATTTTTTTCAAGTGTGGTATTAGTGAGCTTCTGGAGTTCTTGGTTTTTTTAGCAACTGTAAAAGTCAAAATTTTGCAAGTTTAACCAACAAATTGGTTATTAAAAATTAAATATTGCCCCCTCTACCATCCGTAAAAAAATTGGTACACCGCCCTAAGCCGATCCCACGACGCTACCTAGAACTTTCTGCAACTGTGTATCGTGTCTTTCTCTATATATATGTAGGTGCGCTACATCGTCGCAATCAACTCCTCGCAATGCATCCAAAGACGGTTGACTAATTAGGTCTCAGATCGATGCAGCTGTCGGCTCGGCAATGGTAGAAACAACGATGGCTGTCTGGTTGAAGCTCGCCACCATCGACGATGGTAGAGAAGGTGATGGCTGGCTCCTGCCGCTGGCTGCACGCTCTGGTCAAGCTTGCCGGCATCGGCGACGGTAGAGACGATGATGGCTAGCTCCCTCCGTGTTGCCTAATGGTTCAAAAAAATTGTAAATATTTCACTTAGTGAATAGTCTTGAAAAATATTACTTCTATAAAAATGGTGCAAATTTATACTTTATTGAGAAATATTTTTAAGTGCAATCACTGAGCACTATGCATCATCTTGCACTTAATTTTTCATGGTGATATTTCGAGTGTGGATTTTGTACACCCACGTATGGGTGTGGGTGTATTCTCTACCGTTCATTTGCAGCTTGAGATTCGTGCGAAGTACAGGTTGGTGAACATTTTCTTTCGCATCAATAATTTTCCGGTCACATCACTCGCTCCTTTTTCTTTGGCTTTTTCTCCGTGCGACCCGGTCCATGAGCCTAGGCTCTGGCCATGTCGTGGAATCTGCCGCTGACTCTGTCCAAAACTAGTAGGGGTCCGGTCCTCCATTGCCCCTCTCTTTCCAGTATTCCCTCTGCTTTTTTTTTGAGGCCCCTCGATCTGTGTTACAGCTGTAGTATTTGAACTTATGCACTAACTCAACACCACACTCACACCACACACACGCACACCACTAGTGCACAAGTTAGACTCTAGAACTATACACACAGCACACATAATTTGAGTGTCCCTAGGAGCTAGTAGTTGTGGCACACATGTGTGAAGGGGATTTTATTAGGGACCCACAGCCCCCGGTGAGACACCCGCAAATTCGCTCCCCCTGGGAGTCGAACACGGGCGGGCTGGCTGGCCACTGCCGAGCACAGCCACTGCGCTGTCATGCGCGTCTCAGTATTCCCTCTGCTTGTGTTGTTGCCGCCGGGCGCCGGAAAAGATTCGTGAGCCGGCCTCCCCTTTTTCCAAAACAGAACCAGCCTCCCGTACGCCATTGCTGCTGCTCTCTCCCAACCTCCTCCGCGAAGATCCGGCCTCTCTCCGCTGCCTTCGTCATTTTCTCACTCCCTTCCTCCATTCGCCTCGCCACCGCTGGCAGCACCTCGTGCCTCTTGTAGACCTACCTCCGTCCTGGTATAGCCTCTGGTCGAGGGAGGAAGAGATCCCGCTGTGCAGGTTCGAGAAGAGAACAGCCTAGCGGCTTTAGGAAACGAGGTGACGGCCAGGAGGCCGATTTATTCTTCTCATTTATTTTCTGATCCAATTTGGTTTCTTTTCCGTGATCTCGATTTGCTTCCACTTTTGCTCGTGTTCGCTAGAGCTAACCTGTTTATATATCTGGAGGGAACCCAGATCCGTGATGATTTTGTCTTCACTGTGTGCTTGCATTCTAGGCAAATCAATTTTATCTTCCATGTTCCATGCGTTAGCAGGTACAAATAGATTATACTTTTCATTAGATTTTGGAACGTCCGATGTTGCATACTTGTTTGATTTATCTTGTGCACTTGGCATAAATGCATATTCTTGTGACAAAACCGAGAGTATGGTGTCAGATGTGTTCCAGCTTTATTAGTTTTGAATCCAAATTGCAGTATTCTGTCTCTCTTTCTTCTCTGATTCTCTCTCACTAAGGATTTGCTGCCTGATGTGTTCCAGCTTGATTAGTTTTGGATCCAAATTGCAGTGTTCTGTCTCTCTGTCTCCTTTCTCTCTCATTAAGGATTTGCTGTCTGATGTGTTCCAGCTTGGTAAGTTTTGGATCTAAATTGCAGTTTTCTGTCTCTGTCTTCTCTCACACTAATGATTGGCAGCATAAGGTGTCACTTTTTTGTGCAATAGATGATCAAGATTTTTCCAAGTATTCTGTATCTCTGTCTTTCTCTCTCTCCCACTAAGGATTTGCAGGATGCGGTAGCACTTTTTTGTGCAATATAGATGATCAAGGTTTTTTTCCATGATATGGAGAGACACTTTGCAACCATGAACTGAATGGTGAACAAAACAAATCATGTTCTGATTTTTTAAAGCTATATTGTTGCTAGATGCTAGCGGGGATGATGGATGAACTCAGAGGAAGTTGGAGAAAATGTGCAAGGAGCGCTGGGTCGATGAGATGATATGGGGCTGATGATGTGTTTAGAACCATATGAGCGCGTCTAGAATGGCGGTGTTAGAAGTCTATTTTTATATTTGCTTCTTTTGTGATGTAATGAACAGATCGGCCAGTTTCTATGTAAAGATGCCGAATTAATCGAACCAATCTAGCTGATGCAAAGTTCTTGTGACGTATTTTTAATTTGTAAATCAACTCATGGAATGTCTGTATATGAGCCGTCAAAAGTCAAACGAATCATCACATCACGACATCCTCGATTATGCAAGATCATGCAACACAGGCACTGAAGCATAGTGGCAAAAAGACCTCTATTATGCAAGATCATGCAGCAGAGGCCAAAGGTACTGAAGCATGGAGTGGCATAAAAATATTTGCAGAACGTTCCAGTCTCAATGAATTCACTGCAAACTTTCCTTCTAGTATGCTAGGTAGCTTTGTAAAAAAAAAAACTAGCTACGCAGTACTCAGCACAGAACTGATTCATGAAGGAACGAAAAACACAGGAAAACACCACATTTGGCCCTTCCGCCGGCGCCGTATGCGCCGTAAAAGTCCACCATGCATGCGCATACATGCAGGAAATTATGGGTCGTAAAGTGCTTGGTCTCTGGCCAGGTGCGTGGTGAAGGCGTCGTCCGGGGCACCGACGCCGCCATCCCCATGGCCATCTCGAGCTGCTCCAGCTTCTGCGCCAAGTCCGCCATGTCGGAGGAGTGCACCTTGTACCAAAGCGCCGCAAGAAGCTCATCGACTTCCTCGTCCTCCTCCACCGCTGCCGACAAGGTGCAGTCGGGCGAGGAAAATCAATGGATGCACGTGAGGAAGGAGTGGGAAAGAGGATGTTGGAGAAGAAAGACAGGTTAGCATGCATGTCTTCCTCCTGGCTGCGGGCTGCGGTGGTGACTCTATGCCTGGCCAGCTCCTACTCCGGAGCAGCGGCCGTAGCAGCCGCCGTGCGCCGCCGCCAGCGAGTCGCCGGATGCGCCGCCGGAACGGTAGCTAGATGCGTGGTAGCTGTGGCGAGAAGAATGCGACATGGTGTTGCTAGGGGAGGAAGGAGTGGAGGTAGGGATGGTGGAGAATAACCACAGCCTCCGGCATGGTGCGTGTCGGGAGAGAGAAGAACCAGAGGTGAGGGACCAGTAGTATCGTCCCGCGAATCTTGGCTTTTTGACTATTCTGCTGGACCCACGTGCTGTGTAAAATTGGAGAAATAGCTCAAAAGGATTTCTCTCACATGTAAACTGTTCAGAATCTTAAAGAATCGGACGGCTGGGGCAACACCCACACCCATGCTTAGGTGTACAAATGTATTTCCGTGATATTTCCAACAATGTAAATATATCAATCTATGTCTTTTTATATGCTTACTATAGATGCGGGGTATTTTATGATAGAGCAACAAGATTGATATGAGAAGAAGTTTTCCTGCTATTAATATTAGGTGTAGGCTATCAGTTGCATATCTACATGTAGCCAAAGGGTTGCACAGAAGACCAGGCAAAATTAAAATTTCTTTGTGAAGCGCCAAAATTTTGACCATTTATGCACCGTTGAAAAGAAAATTGTTATCTGATGTGGCACACGTAGGCACCTTGGTGTTGAATGCTCAGCTAGCATATTTGATTTTTTAAACCCGTAGCAACGCACGGGCAATTTTGCTAGTCTATGATTTGGTCCAAATTTTTAAAGGGGGAAGTGTTTCCTTGGTTCGGTCCGTCAAAAAAATTCGTCCGCGATTTGGTCCGTCCACTGCTACCACAAAACTGAAAAAACTATTCCTTATCTGTTTCGTCCGTCGCATCGCCTTGGTCAGTGCAGACTGCCAGAGTTCAGGTCAAACCGAAAATCAAATTCGTTTCGTACGTTACTCACTCACCTGAAGACTACCGTATCAAATTAGCCCAAAGCATTTACGTAAGCCTAAGCATACGTATCAGGTCCGGTATCAAAACTTCAGGTCGAGTAGGCCATATATACACGGCCCGAGTGCCCGACCAACGAACTTGATCAACAGAATCTTCGTCGCCGAGTACCGAATCAATCGATTTTTCACCGCAGGAACGCTCTCGCCTTCAACGCAGCAGCAGCCGCAGCCCCACACCATCCTAAAGCGCCTCCTCTGATTGGTGTTGGTGGCACAACATCGGGCGTTCTCGCCGCTGGCACGAAGTTTCCATCTCGATTCCTCCCGCTGGTGTCAATTTTAACTTCCGGAAGAGCAATTTTCTTAGGTGATCAGGCATAGCTTGCGATCGCGTCAGAAGGGTTAGTGGTCTTGCACCGGTGGGGGACAGAAGACGGTGGTGGATGTTGACCTCCAGACCGAAACTGCTCTGTGTTGAGCATGAGCGCGTTCGGCACCACATCCGAGAAGGTCGGCACCGTGGACGCCGGACGGCACAGGCATGCTCTTCGACATGCGCATACGCAGGCTCAAGCACGACAATGCGAGCTACAACGTTCTGGTTCATCCACCGACAGAGCGCACTTTTTCTGCTTCCTGGCCAACGACGTCAAACACCCGATCGATCGAGGGCCAAGGGGGCACCAGGTGATGCTAACCCACATCACACATCACACCCGCGTACGCGCATGCGCGCCAGGCACTTGCAGAGGTTTGACAAGCCCAACAGGCAGACTCCACGGTACTAGAGTGTTGTGCTATGCCCCCGTCTGTCTGATCTTTGTTTGTGTTCCCTGGTAGCATCTACTGCTAACGGGTTCGCATATTTCTTCTGTTCTGATCAACCATCGCTGCTACTATAGATTTGTACTCCTTTAACTGACTCTGGTTTAGTTGAGTTAATCTGCGTGTGAAGTGTCATCGACGTAAGACAAGAAGAAGAAACTCTGGGGGATAGTTTGAGAGAGGTGCATAAACGGTGGCATGGTGGTAAAGAGATACAAAGACGTATTATGCAGGCGAATCAGTTTTGGAGGTTCCAGTTTAGTTGGCATTATGCATAATTTTTTTCAAATCATAGAACTGAGTTGCCCGATGATGATTTAAAAACTAGGACCGGCGATGCTGCACCATGTTATTGATTCACAAACTAAGGCGCAAATTTGGTTCACATGAGCACCGGTGCTCCTGATTTTTAAAATATTTAAAAATGGTATATATACGTTCCAAAAAATCGTCACATTTATATCGTGAATGCATAGATATATCCTGAATACTCGTGCAAAGTTTTTTTAGAAATTGCATTGCATTTTGAGCTATAGGAAAAAAAAAACAAATATGTGTCTACCTATAGGGGCATATATTTGTCAGAAATTGGTCTTTTTTGTATAGCTCAAAATATAACATATTTTTCTCTAGAATTCATAACATATCTTCCGAATGTTTATATGTATGTGGGTATTTAATATAATTTTTTTGAATTAAAAAATATGATATTTAAAAAATAGGGGCACTGGTGCTCATGTGCCAGCCTATGTCTTATTATCTTTACCTGGGAACAATTATAATATAGTAGATATTTTAACAACATATATTCACATAGATGTCGACCATAATATGTATCCACTTTTTCTTAATTTTTCTTGATTAGAAAATTGATTCAATGTCATTTTCTACATATATATTAATTGAAGAAGAGAATTCCCTCCTATTTCATGGAAGTATGCTTCCTAAAACAGTTAGATATAAATTGCGCACCTATTTCATGGAAGTATGTTTCTTTTTTCAAAGATATTTAACTTTTTTATGCATACTAGAGTTTTGTCTCAACATACTCCTCGACAAATCTAAAATTAGTACCTAATTGCTACATTGTGCACCATAATACATGTCCATTAAAGTTTTTCCGTTGTTCTTTAGATATGTTATATTTTTTTTAAAGTGCACGAGATAGTAGCACTACGCTGCACATTAGATTGCAATAAGAAAATAAATACAACAGGAGAATATACAAGTTGGTCATTTGCTTCACTTTGCACCTTATTGTAAGAGTGCTTACATTTGCCTTTTGTTTGTTCTAATTCTAGGTGGACATAAGAAGTGATCCTCTCTTTGTTCAAAAAAAAAAAAATTTGAATGCACACAACAAAGCAACACTTAAAAGCCACATTTATATTTGCAAAAGGACAACTTTTTAGTTCTTTCTATGTAAGTTAATTGTAGTTTCTATCGAAATTTATTCCCAGTAATAAGAAAATTAGAATCATACTGTTATCTGGATATTATATGGCTATTTATTCTATGCTAGGAAATTACGTTTACATGTAGTGTTAGGAAAACTTGAGAAAGCCTTGTGCCTCTCCATGACACGGCCATGCATTTTATTAGAAAATATTTTTGAATTTGGATTTTAATTGACACACATGTTTAAACATATAAACGGTTGTTCATTTGATTTATCATGGGTCGTAGCAACGCACGGGTTTTGTACTAGTCTATATATACCTAATATATACCTTAATAATAAAGAGATAAGCGGTTCCACGGTTTGGTCTGTACTTTTCCGTCGTCCGTGGCCGGTTGGTTTCGTCCGTCGCCCCGTCTCATGTTGTGTATGTAATTGTCACGCTAAATCGTATGCAAGTAGAACAGCACAGTCCAAGCATATGAGGAATCTACGAGTAAACAAGGAAAAACGGCGGACGCAGGCACCCAGACTCCTCCTCGGTATCGACAAGGAAACCAACACGCTCACGACTCCTTCCCATATAGACTGGGCACGATGCCCCCTTCAGGAACTACCGAAGTCTTTCGTCGGTGCCAGCCGGCTCGCGTCAATGGCGTCCAACCTGTGCCCCGAGGTTGGCGACGATACGCGGTAGGAGCTGCAGTGCGCCGAGGTCGAAGACGATGGCCATGGCCTTGAGCATGAAGGTGACGTCCCTTGAGCAATGGATGTAGCTCGCCGGATTTAGCTCGCCACCTCAAAACCGAGCTTTCCGTCAACAATGGAGGTCCATGGCCGATGAATCATCCTCTAAAAATCCCGCGATGCATAAATATAAGAGCATCCCTACTCGTTTGGCCTCCCCACGTCGAAATCCGGGGATAATTTCGTCCGGATTGGACGAAATTATGGCGTGGGGAGGGCCAGTTTCCCAGCTGCGATCCCAGGCGTAGCCGTTGATTTTATTTTGAAAAACGTAAACTTGACGAAATACGGCAAAAAAACGACTGAATTTGGACTAACTTTAATGATATTTACTATATAGAGGGCGAAGTTCATACATAGAGACCGAATTTGACTATATTTCGAATTCGCCTAGGGAAATACAACTCTAAATTTTAAAACACGGCGCTCTACATGCCGAAATGGCGGTAAAACACTGTGTAGTCGCCGCCGTTGCCGCCATCATCGTCAGAGCCGTCGCCAAGCCGCTGGCTGCTGCCCTGACCGGCGTCTCCCCACCGGCCACTGGTGCGAGGCGGGGACGGCGATGGCTTGTACCAGTCGTCGTCGGAGGCTTCGAGGTCGATGACGGGGACGGCGACGCCGGATGGAGGAGTCGCAGGCCGGCGGTAGCGAGCGACGTCCTCGAGGAGCCTCGCCTGCCGCTCCGCCTCCTCCTTCTCCCACTGCTCCCTCGACCAGGCGCAGGCCTGGTCGAGTGGCATGGAGTTCTCGGCGGGGACGAGGTCCTGGAGGGACCTCGCCATGACGGCCTCGAGGATGGCGGCGTCCTCGGCGCTGTCGCCTGGGGTGAATAGGCGATTTAAAACTTTTACGAGATGGGCTTAACAAATGCGGAATAAAACTAGCGTTTATTTTGTCAAGCCCAAAGCCTATATACTATTGTTCACCTATGTGCACCAACAACTTATTCTAAGCAATGGTTCACCTATGTGCACCAACAACTTATGCTAAGCAATACAAGCAAGTATGTGATAGCAAGATATATATAACTTTAAGCACGATGGCTATCACAAGGTAAAGTGCATAAGTAAAGAGCTCGGGTATAGAGATAACCGAGGCACGCGGGAGACGATGATTTATCCCGGAGTTCACACTCTTGCGAGTGCTAATCTCCGGTGGAGAGGTGCGGTTGCTTAGTGCTCCCGAACGCCACAAGAGGCTCACCTTGAGGTGTGGTTGCTCGATGCACACCAACGCCACAAAGGCCTCACCCCAAGATGCGGTACTCACACCACACACCGAACGCCACGAAGGCGCCTCACCTAAATCTCCGGTGACCCTCGCCACAAAGGCCTAGGTCACGGTTCCACTAAGGGATTTTCTTCGAGGCGAAAACCGAGCCTTACACGAAGGTTGGGGCACACATCCACAACTTAATTGGAGGCTCCCAACAAATCACCACAAAGGTCTAGAATCCGTCTAGGGTTCCAAGAACCCAAGAGTAACAACTTTCTTGCTTTCAACTCCACGAATCACCGTGGAGAACTCAAACCGATGCACCAAATGCAATGGCAAGAACACCACAAAGATGATCAAGTCCTTCTCTCTCAAATTCCAACAAAGCTACAAAAGCTATTGGGGGAATAAGAGAGGAAGAACAAAGGAATTCACAAAGAACACCAAGATCAAGATCTAGAGAGCTCCACTCACAAAGAGATGGATTTGATTGGTAGAAATATAGATCTAGATCTTCTCTTCCTTTTCCCTCAAATGGATTCAAGAATCATTGGAGGAGTAGAGGGATGTGGGAAGCTCTCAAGGTCAACAATGGTGGAGAGCAAAAGGAGGAAGAAGAAGTGGGGAGAAAGAGGAGGAAGAAGGCCTTAAATAGGGGTCTCAGATTTCTTCCCGTTGGGGCCAAAATCGCGACAGGCCGGCAGTGCCGGCCTAGTTTCACCGGCAGTGCCGGGGTGGCCGGCAGTGCCGGCCTTGTGACACCGGCAGTGCCGGTGTCCCGGCAGTTCCGGCCTGTTTTTTTCCAAACACCCGATACGAAAACCTCAAGAACTTTTGCATCCGGACTCCGATTTTGATGATCTTGGGCTCGTTTCAAGCTAGTAACAAGCTCCACAAGATCATGCAGGGAACCATCATAGTCCAGTAAGGTAGGATAGAAATAAAAGACGAAAGGTTTGACCTATCTAAAAAGGACATACCGGTAAAACCTCCAACCTCGAAAATGCAACAAGTTGAGTTAGGAAACTCGGATTTAGGTGAAACCAATTTTGTTGTAAAGGGGATGACAAGAGCTACCCCATAAAGAGTGAAAAGCTTAAGAAAAAGTGGGGTAGGTTTTTCTATGTATTTTATAGTGAAACCTCTCAATACGAGAAACCGAGAAAAACTCCAATATCGAAAACGCAACAAGTGATTCATGCGGAATCCGTTTTCGATGAACTAGAGATTGCTATGGAAGTAAGCACAAGCTCTAAATATCACATGGATAAGATCCAAATAACAACCAAGAAATATGATGATGAACCAAACTCGAAAATGCAACAAGTGATCTATGCGAAATCCGTTTTCGATGAACTAGAGCTTGTCATGAGAATGAGCACAAGCTCTAAAACATCGCATGGATAAGATCCAAATAACAACCAAGAAAGATGATGCAAGGATGCAAAGGTTTGAGCTCCCTCCGAACGATACGATCGAGTTACTCACTCGAGAGCCCTCTTGATAGTACGTCAACTAAACTATAAACCGGTCTCCAACTACACTATGAGACCGTTGAGAAAGAAACCCTATCAAGAGCAAACCTTATACTTATGCATTCCACTTGAGCTCGATGACGACGATCTTGACCTCAACAAGATGGAACGCCTTTCTTGCTTGTGCTTGCTTGACGAAGTCTTGTGGATTTCTCCCCCATAATCCACCATGGGAGAGCTTCTTCTTCGGCGCATCTTCACATAACCATGACCACCATGTGGATTGCTCCCCCATAATCCACCATGGGAGAGCTTCTTCTTCGGCGCATCTTCATCCATATCACCATATGGATGGCAAGACTCAAGCAAAGGATCTCTTCGAGATGGCTCATCTTGAACTTGCACTTCATTTCTCCATTCTTCATCATGTTGATGTCTTGAAGTAACTTGAGGGCTCACTTCATCTTCATCTTCAAGACATACTTGACACTTGATATCCTTCATCAAATTCTTCTTATTGCAACCTTGAAGCCAACATATGGTTCAAGAATTGCCTATGGACAACTCCTACAAATATAACTCAATGCAAACATTAGTCCATAGGGATTGTCATTAATTACCAAAACCACACATGGGGGCTCCATGCACTTTCAATCTCCCCCATTTTGGTAATTGATGACAATCTCTTTGAGAGGGTTTATATAAGGAATTGAAGTAGCAAGCAAGTTGAATATATAGAGCAAACTCCCCCATAATATATGCGTGTGTGAATGATCTTGACTTTCATTGCATATATTGGCATTCAAAGCCTAGTGGAGTTTCCTCTAACTATTCAACTATGCAAAGCAACAAGATGCAATGCAATAAAGGCACATGCTTAAGCACAAAGCAAAGACATAACCAAATTCCCTTAAACCCTCCAAACTTCTCCCCCATTGGCACCAATTGCCGAAATGGGTGAAAAATTTAGAAGGTCAATATAGTGAGAGTTCCTCCATAGCGTGTGCATTTCTCATAATTTGAGTGGAATCAAATGCACGTATCCAATGACGAATATTCGGAAGGAATCACACTATAGATAGGATCAAAGATTGCAAAAAGATAACAAAGTCTAGAAGCTTCAACAAATGAAGCAAGCAACCAAATGAACCACAAAGAAGATTCCAAAAGAAAGATAGATATTATGATAAGATCAAGAAGATTACTCTAAATAATATGAGGAAGCTCCCCAAGGTTTGTGCACAAAACTAGACAACTTGCATTGGAGTATAAAGTGCACAAACATGGAATCATCACTCCCATAATATCATTAAAAAAACAAAAGATACCAAGTGAATCAAACTCTAATGATCACCAAAAGATAGTGCTCTAAATCAAATGAGGAAGCTCCCCAAGGTACATGCATAAATTAAAATGTTGTATTTGAATACAATATGCATAACATGGAATCGTCACTCCCTCATTACCATTTAAAAAACAAACATTTGCAATAGATCATAGATAGAAAAATAAGCTTAACACTTGCAACAAAAAAATAGTTGAGCAACAAGTAAGAGGCACCATAATAAAAAGGCTCAACCAAGAGGATATGTGAAAGGCATGATAAAGCATATTATAAGAGACTACAAGGATGAGCAAAAAGCATCATCATAGTCTTCAATGAATTATATGCTTAGCATGACCAATCAACACGCAATAAATAAATAAGATATCAAAAGGAGATGTATCATCTCTTATGTGTATAAGTTTCTCTAAGTGGGCAATATCACAAAGATATTTATCCACAAAGAAACATGCACACACAAAATAGATACGCAAGAAATATAGTATGATATCCAAGACGAAGTCATGCAATATACCAATAAGAATTTTTGCTTAATAGCATGGCCAAAGGCTCAATTTTATCTTATTGTACATTCATGAACTTCAACCACAAACAACTAAAATACATCACAAATATCAACAAGGGATAGAAGATACTTGGGATGCATTTGAGAAAGGCAACAAGTATCACAAACGAGGATACCAAAAGAAGTAACTAAATTTGCACTTTCATCTATATTGCACATGTGAGAGCCTTGAGGAATTGATATGCAATAAAATTGCTAGATATGCATAGTTGGGATGGATGAATCATGAGCATGATTTAAAATACTTCCCAACAAATGCACTGATAACCCACAAGTATAGGGGATCGCAGCAGTCTTCGAGGGAAGTAAAACCCAAATTTATTGATTCGACACAAGGGGAAGTAAAGAATACTTATAAGCCTTAACAACTGAGTTGTCAATTCAGCTGCACCTGGAAAAGCACTAGTAACAGGGTGATGTGAAAGTAGCAGTAATATGAGAGCAATAGTAACAGTAACACAGCAGCAGTAATAGTAACACAGAGGTAATGGCACCAGAAGATAGTTGATACTACTTCTAATGACATGTAGAACGAGTATATGATGATGAGAGATGGACCGGGGTTCCCAGTGATCTACACTAGTGGTAACTCTCCAATAACAAGTGACAAGTGTTGGGTGAACAAATTACAGTTGGGCAATTGATAGGATTGATAAAGCATTAAGGAAGAACATCAATTCATTAATCATGTAGGCATGTTTTCCATATATAGTCGTACGTGCTCGCAATGAGAAACTTCCACAACATCTTTTGTCCTACCAGCCGGTGGCAGCCGGGCCTCAAGGGAATCTACTGGATATTAAGGTACTCCTTTTAATAGAGCACCGGAGCAAAGCATTAACACTCCGTGAAAACATGTGTCCCTCACATCACCGCCATCCCTCCGGTTGTCCCGATTTCTGGCACTTCGGAGCCTTTGGTTCCGGACAGCGACATGTGCATACAACTTGTGGATACAATCTAAGCAATAAGTATAGAGCTCAAATCTAAGATCATGCCACTCGGCCCTAGTGACAAGCATTAAGCATAACAAGATTGCAGCAACAATAACTTCACAAACTTTATAGATAGAGTAATCATAATGTATCATCCATCGGATCCCAACAAACACAACACCGATTACATCAGATGGATCTCAATCATGTAAGGCAGCTCATGAGATCATTGTATTGAAGTACATGGAGTAGAGAGTACCAACTAGCTACTGCTAAAACCCGTAGTCCATGGGGAACTACTCACGGAGCATGATGGAGGCGGTGGCGTCGATGGAGATGGCTTCCGGGGGCACTTCCCCGTCCCGGCAGGGTGCCGGGGAGACTTCTGTCCCCGAATTGGAGTTTCGCGATGGCGGCGGTGTCCCTGGAGTCTTTCTGGAGGTTCGTCAATTGGTCTCGCGTTTTTAGGTCTCCAGGGCTTAAATAGGCGAAGAGTTGGAGTCGGAGGGGCCACGGGGCCACCTCACACTAGGGCGGCGCCCCTCCGGGCCGCGCCGGCCACACGTGTGGGGCCCCCAGGCACCCCTCTGGCCCCCTCGACTTTCTGGAAGGTTCCGGGAAAAATAAGATGTTTGGCGTTGATTTCGTCAATTCGAGAATATTGCCGAACAGCCTTTCTGGAACCAAAAGCAGCAGAAAACAGGAACTAGCACTGTGGCATCTTGTTAATAGGTTAGTTCCGTAAAATTCATAAAAACATTATAAAGTGCAAGCAAAACATGTAAGTATTGTCATAAAACAAGCATGGAACATCAGAAATTATGGATACGTTGGAGACGTATCAGCATCCCCAAGCTTAGTTCTGCTCGTCCCGAAGGTAAACGATAAAAAGAATAATTTATGTAGTGACATGCTACTTACATAACCTTGCTCATACTATTACAAAGCATATGAAATGAATGAAGTGACTCAAGGCAATAATCTATAGTTGCTAACAAATAGATAACATATAGCAAAACTTTTCATGAAGAGTACTTTCAAGACAAGCATCAAAAGTCTTGCATAAGAGTTAACTCATAAAGCAATAGATTCAAAGTAAAGGCATCGAAGCAACACAAAGGAAGATTTAAGTTTCAGCGGTTGCTTTCAACTTTCAACATGCATATCTCATGGATAATTGTCAACATAAAGTAATATGATGAATGCAAATAAGCAAGTATGTAAGAATCAATGCACAGTTGACACAAGTGTTTGCTTCTAAGATGGAAGGAAGTAGGTAAACTGACTCAACATAAAGTAAAAGAATGGCCCTTCGCAGAGGGAAGCAGGGATAAATCATGTGCTAGAGCTTTTCAAGTTTTGAAATCATATAAAGGGCATAAAAGTAAAATTTTGAGAGGTGTTTGTTGTTGTCAACGAATGGTAGTGGGCACTCTAACCCCCTTGCTAAACAGACTTTCAAAGAGCGGCTCCCATGAAGGACGTTATCTCTACCAGCAAGGTAGATCATCCCTCTTCTCTTTTGTTTACACATGCACTTTAGTTTTATTTATGGTTGACACTCCTCCCAACCTTTGCTTACACAAGCCATGGCTAACCGAATCCTCGGGTGCCTTCCAACAATCTCATACCATGGAGGAGTGTCTATTTGCAAAATTAAGTTGCTTACTGATGAATCAGAGCAAAACATGTGAAGAGAATTATTAATGAAGTTAATTAATTGGGGGCTGGGAATTGCCAGCTCTTTTTGCAAAATTATTGGATAAGCGGATGAAGCCACTAGTCCATTGGTGAAAGCTGCCCAACAAGATTGAAAGATAAAACACCACATACTTCCTCATGAGCTATAAAACATTGACACAAATAAGAGATAGTAAATTTTGAATTGTTTAAAGGTAGCACATGAAGTATTTACTTGGAATGGCAGGAAATACCACATAGTAGGTAGGTATGGTGGACACAAATGGCATAGTGGTTGGCTCAAGGATTTTGGATGCATGAGAAGTATTCCCTCTCAATACAAGGCTTAGGCTAGCAAGGCTATTTGAAGCAAACACAAGTATAAACCGGTACAGCAAAACTTACATAAGAACATATTGCAAGCATTATAATACTCTATACTGTCTTCCTTGTTACTCAAACACTTTTACCAGAAAATATCTAGACCTTAAGAGAGACCAATCATGCAAACCAATTTCAACAAGCTCTACGGTAGTTCTCCACTAATAGGTTTAAACTACATGAAAAAAACTTAATCATGATCTACTTGAGAGCTCAAAACAATTGCCAAGTGTCAAATTATCCAAGACATTATGAGGCATTTTCTGTTTCCAACCAAATAAAAATAATTATTGTAGCTTCCAACTTTTATCATTGAACATTAAAAGTAAAACGAAGAACAAGTATTCATATGAAAAAGCGGAGCGTGTCTCTCTCCCATACAAGGATTGCTAGGATCCATCTTTATTCAAACAAAAACAAAAATAAAAGCACACAGACGCTCCAAGTAAAGCACATAAGATGTGACCGAATAAAAATATAGTTTCAATAGAAGAAACCTGATAAGTTGATGAAGAAGGGGATGCCTTAGGCATCCCCAAGCTTAGACGCTTGAGTCTTCTTGAAATATGCAGGTATGAACCACGGGGGCATCCCCAAGCTTTGACTTTTCACTCTTCTCGATCATATATCATCCTCCTCTCTTGACCCTTGAAAACTTATTTCACACCAAACTTCTCATAAACTTCATTAGATGGGTTAGTACATAATCAAAAACTCACATGTTCAGAGGTGACACAATCATTCTTAACACTTCTGGACATTGCTCAAAGCTACTGGAAGGTAATGGAACAAAGAAATCCACCCAACACAGCGAAAGAAGCAATGCGAAATAAAAGGCAGAATCTGTCAAAACAGAACAGTCCGTAAAGACGAATTTCTAATAAATACTTCCGTTGCTCAAATCGGAAAACTCAAAACTAATGAAAGTTGCGCACATATCTGAGGAACACGCACGTAAATTGGCATATTTTTATGAGTTACCTACAGAGAAAACAGCCCAGATTCGTGACAGATAGAAATCTGTTTCTGCGCAGAAATCCAAATCTAGTATCAACCTTCGATTAGAGGCTTCACTTGGCACAACAAAACACAAAACTAAGATAAGGAGAGGTTGCTACAGTAGTAAACAACTTCCAAGACACAAATATAAAACAAAGTACTGTAGCAAAATAACACATGGGTTATCTCCCAAGAAGTTCTTTCTTTATAGCCATTAAGATGGGCTAAGCAGTTTTAATGATGCACTCGCAAGAAATAAGAGTTGAAGCAAAAGAGAGTATCAAAAAGCAAATTCAAAACACATTTAAGCCTAACATGCTTCCTATGTAAAGGAATCTTGTAAATAAACAAGTTCATGAAAAGCAAAGTAACAAGCATAGGAAGATAAAACAAGTGTAACTTCAAAATTTTAAGCATATAGAGAGGTGTTTTAGTACCATGAAAATTTCTACAACCATATTTTCCTCTCTCATAATAATTTTCAGTAGCTTCATGAACAAACTCAACAATATAACTATCACATGCAGCATACTTTTCATGATTTCCAAACACATAATTTTTATCAAGTTCAAATATAGTAGGATCAAAACTTCCAAACTCACTTTTATCAATAATATAACAAGGTGATCGATCAATCTCAAGAGATATGAGACTCTTAAATAAAGTCAATACTTTTCCAATCCCATTTTCATTAGTAGTACAATTAATATTATCAAGTAACATAGGACCATCATCTAGAGCTTTATCATAAACATTTGCCAAGCAAAATTCTTTAGTACCATGCATTTCGACATCAAGCACAAACAAAGCATTATCATAAGATTTATCAAAGTAGCATGGATTATCATATATAACAGTAGCATAATTATTCTCACAAGTTTTACTCATAGGTAATATTTCAAGAGAATCCACAGGAACATAACATTCAACCTCTTTCGATAAGCATGGAGGACAATCAAATAGTGTAAGAGATAAAGAGTTACTCTCATTAGAAGGTTGGCATGGGTAGCTAATCCATTCTTCCTCCTTTTGTTCATCACTCTCCTCTTCTTTTTCATCCAATGAGCTTTCAGGTTCATCAATTTCCTCCTCTTTTTCATCCAATGAGCTTTCAGGTTCATCAATTTCTTCTTCCACAGGTTCCTGCAAATTGTGAGTGCATTCTTGTGCATTAATGAGTCTCTCTTTATAATCAATGATATAAGGATTATCACTGTAGCATTCTATGCAACAATTAAGGATAGAAGAGACATAATCTTTAAGGTCCTTACAAACAGCACAAGTTTCATAATTCTCAACCATGAAGGATTCTATCTCAGAGGCTCCCATAAATAAGACAAATTGTTCTACCTCTTCGAACCCATAATGAATATAGCAATTCCGATTATAGTTCTTAATTAAAAATTCCTCACTAAAGCCACATTGAAATTTAAGATGTTTAGTATCCTGTTGAGAGCAACAGTTTATATCATGGCGTTTAAGCAAGATTTTAGCCATTGTATTCAATTTTTCTATCATAGCACTCATTACTTTACCAGTTCTTGATTCTCTATAATTATTATAACATTCTATAAGCTCCAAGTAGGTTGTAGGTTCTCCCATAATAGCAGTTTTTAATTTTTAGGTTTTTCAAATTTTTATGGATTTTTGGGTATATGAGAAAAGTAAAACAAAACAAAAAGAAACTAAGCAAAAGTAAACTAAGGAAAATAATACTAGACAGAAATAAACTAAGCACAAATAAACTAAACAAAAGTAAACTAAGCAAAACAAAATAAAACAAAATAAAAACAGAGAGAGAGGTAGAGTGTACTCCCCAGGTGAACTTATGAGTAGAGCTATGCCTCCCCGGCAACGCCAGAAAACAGTCTTGATAACCCACAAGTATAGGGGATCGCGTCTTCGAGGGAAGTAAACCCAAATTTATTGATTCGACGCAAGGGGAGGTAAAGAATACTTATAAGCCTTAACAACTGAGTTGTCAATTCAGCTGCACTGAAAAGCACTAGTAACAGGGGTGATGTGAAAGTAGCAGTAATATGAGAGCGTAGTAACGATAACACAGCAGCAGTAATAGTAACACAGAGGTAATGGCACCAGAAGATAGTTGATACTACTTCTAATGACATGTAGAACGAGTATATGATGATGAGAGATGGACCGGGGTTCCCAGCAATCTACACTAGTGGTAACTCTCCAATAACAAGTGACAAGTGTTGGGTGAACAAATTACAGTTGGGCAATTGATAGGATTGATAAAGCATTAAGAAAGAACATCAATTCATTAATCATGTAGGCATGTTTTCCATATATAGTCGTACGTGCTCGCAATGAGAAACTTGCACAACATCTTTTGTCCTACCAGCCGGTGGCAACCGGGCCTCAAGGGAATCTACTGGATATTAAGGTACTCCTTTTAATAGAGCACCGGAGCAAAGCATTAACAATCCGTGAAAACATGTGTCCCTCACATCACCGCCATCCTCCCGATTTTTGTCACTTGGGGCCTTTGGTTCCGGACAGTGACATGTGCATACAACTTGTGGATACAATCTAAGCAATAAGTATAGAGCTCAAATCTAAGATCATGCCACTCGGGCCCTAGTGACAAGCATTAAGCATAACAAGATTGCAGCAACAATAACTTCACAAACTTTATAGATAGACTAATCATAATGTATCATCCATCGGATCCCAACAAACACAACACCGATTACATCAGATGGATCTCAATCATGTAAGGCAGCTCATGAGATCATTGTATTGAAGTACATGGAGTAGAGAGTACCAACTAGCTACTGCTAAAACCCGTAGTCCATGGGGGAACTACTCACGGAGCATGATGGAGGCGGTGGCGTCGATGGAGATGGCTTCCGGGGCACTTCCCCGTCCGGCGTGCCGAACAGAGACTTCTGTCCCCGAATTGGAGTTTCGCGATGGCGGCGCCCCGGAGTCTTTCGGGAGTTTCGTCAATTTGCCTCGCGTTTTTAGGTCTCCAGGGCTTAAATAGGCGAAGAGTCGGAGTCGGAGGGGCCACGGGGCCACCTCACACCTAGGCGGCGCGCCCCCTCCCGGGCGCCGGCCACACGTGGGGCCCCAGGGCACCCCTCCCCCTCGACTGGAAGGTTCCGGGAAAAATAAGATGTTTGGCGTTGATTTCGTCCAATTCCGAGAATATTGCCGAACAGCCTTTCTGGAACCACAAAAAACAGGAACTGGCACTGTGACATCTTGTTAATAGGTTAGTTCCGTAAAATGCATAAAAACATTATAAAGTGCAAGCAAAACATGTAAGTATTGTCATAAAACAAGCATGGAACATCAGAAATTATGGATACGTTGGAGACGTATCATGCACTCATCTCAAATTACTCACATTCACAATAAAGAGGTTTCATTAAGACTTTTGCAAGAAGCACAACATTTGCAAATCAAGAGATTCATGCCAAGATGCAACCATAAGGTTGGATACAAGAAAAGTATGCATGAGAAGATACTTGTTACCAAGATAGCATTGGTGTGGATGTAGTAGATATGTGTTTGTTGACCATCCTAGCTTGCCTCAAGTTACCATTGAGTCACCACTTCTTTCCAAGAGTGAGACAAGCATCCAATGCATATCCATTGTACCTAACACAAAGGTAAGTACAAAATGGTCCCCAAACTAATTGGGTCCGAAGTAGTTAGACACACTACAACATATAGGACAAACTCCACAATTATATGTGCATATAGATATGAAATTGAATTTCATGCACATCTTAGCCAAATTAGGATTTGATGGAGTTTACCCTATATATTGGATCAATGAAAGTGACACATGCCATAAGATATACATATATTAAATATGCATGCACAATACTTTCAAGGACCAAAGGAAGATACAATTTGGACAAAACACCAAATAAATCAAGAGACAATGGTTGCCCAAATTATATCAAAGAATCAAATCAACACAAGATTGACTCCAAAGACTTATCTCATTATAAGAAGCTAATTAAGCCTAAGCACAAAGGAATGAGATAACCAACTCCCAAGAGAGCAAGGTTCTAACAAATAAACCAAACCCTCGACACTTTTTATGATGGCACAAAGTACCAAAAAGAAAATTTATGTCTCCCAAAACCAAATTTTTGATAATGTTCAAGAGATGTTAAGCATTCTAACAAATATAAAAGAGCTCCCCCAAGATTAGTGCATTATCTGGGATTTTTCATATGAATATAAAATGCACAAAACTCAGATCATCACGCTACCTATATCTACTAAAATGCTAAGAAAGTTTGAATAGTCAAATTAGATCCATAAGATGCAAGGAAGACACATGGGAGTCAAAGCAAAACAAATTCATGGCAATAAATAAGGCAATTCGAACACAAGAGCCAATGTAAATATGATCAATAAAAATCTACCTCATAAAGATTACCAATTGTCCTAGGACAAGAGGTATTAGGAAATATTTCCCGGTGGTAGTTTGTAAGTATACATAAGATCATATTTACAACGAATAAAGCATATGGTAAAAGATAAGAGTTAACCATCATGCAAAGATAGTTTCTTGATAGCTTCATTTAGTCATACCAACATGCAAGGCAATTAATATTATTCATACCAACATGCAAAGCAATTAATAGTATTCATACCAACATGCAAAGCAATTAATAGTATGACTTGAAGCACATGGTTTTCCAAAAATGTATTGAGGGACACGTTGTGAAAAACCATGCCAAGAAAAACTTTCACAAATAAGATCCACAAAGATATTAGCAATGAAGCCATTTAAGCAAATTGGAGCTTGTTTGAGCAAACATGCCACATAGGAGAGAGATAAATTACGGTATCAATTCTATGTGACACAACCTCAAATGTTCACATTTTCTAGGCTTGTAATATGCACAAAGCTTATTACTCCCCCATAATGTGATAAGGAATTTATTTTCACAAGAGGCAAATAAGATCCAAGTAGAGATATTAATGGACATTAGAATTTGAATTTCTCATGAAGATGACATACCACATAGCGACTAGATAATCTCGCAATATCAATTCTAAGTGATATTCCTCATGTACACACATTGTTTAGGATCATGAAATTCCCAAAGGAATATCACTCCCCCAAAATGGGATTGTCCATTAATCGCTCATAAGAGCCATATAAGATACAACAAGATGCAAAGAGGCTCCAACACAAATACAAATACATGGTGTGCAACCCAACATGCATAGACTTGATTTCTCAAGCAAAAACAATTAGGAAGCACAACATATACAAACACATGTTAGGAACAAAACTAACACATGCAAAGGGGCGAGTAACTTTCAATATAAATGAGTTGAGAACATGTTACCGCAAGGAGGAACATTGGATATATGATAGTAGCAAGATAATCAAAAGACTTGGCTTGATATAATATAAATGATGAAGATCCCTTAATTCTTCATGATGTAGCCAAGTCTCCAATGCCCTCCAACAAGCACCTATTGATCAAGTTTTAGATTGTTGGTCCCCAACTAAGTTGGGTCCTAAGAGGTTAGTCACAATAGGCTTGGCAACCCAAATGGTTCTTTTCTTGACACCACTTTGAGCACCAACAAATTTGGCAAACACATTGCCACCCTCATCCTTACGAAGAGAATAAACATCATCAATGGTGATAGAGTTGGATGAGGTACCAATAGTGCAAAAGGAGGAGATGTGGCCCTTCTCACGACATATGTAGCAAGTTCTTTTCTTCTCCTTCTTCTCACTAGATTTCTCCACAATGGGAGCATTGGCTTGATTCTTCTTGGGAAGTGGCATTTCTTCAACTTGAGGTTGAATATGAGTTTGAGCTTGAGGCCGCTTCCCTTTTTGCTTCTTCTTCAAAGGGCAAGATCTAACATGATGCCCTTCAATTTTGCACTTGAAGCAAACAATCTTGGCCGGGTCTTTGACTTGTAATTGGCCCTTCTTAATATTGTTGTTCTTGGACTTGTTCTTGTTGTTGGAGTTGAATCCAAGTCCACTCTTGTCATTGGGGGATTGTTGCACACTTAACATCTTGTCAAGTTTGCATTTCCCTTCATGACCCTTTACCAAGTCGTTCTTCAAAGAAGAGACTTGGGCCTTGAGCTCTTTGATTTCCTCTACATGGTTAGTAACAACACAAGTACTATAGGAAGTAGAACCTTCATTGTTAGAGCAACAAGGCAAGGAAGATAATTCATCACAATATTTAGCAATATTATGAGTGGATGAATTACTAGGACTAGCACATGGCAATATAACATTTTGAGTAGTAGTGCTAGTACCCACATGAGGCTCACAAGGTGTTGCCTTAGATATTATAGCCTCATGAGCTAACTTTAGCCTATCATGAGAGGCTAGAAGATCCTCATGGGAGCTAGAAAGCTTTCCATGATTTTCTTCCAATTTCCCATAATTGCTAGTTAGCAATTTAAGTTGAGCCCTTAGCTCAACATTCTCCTTCAAGATAGATGCTTCACAAGAAGTAGAGTTAGTAGCACAAGCATCATTATTAATAGCAATGGGAGAAGGCAAGTTGTCATGCTCTTTTAGATAAGAAGCTTTAAGTTGCTCATGCGACTCGGTGAGTTTGGTGAGCGCACTCTCAATAACCCTTGAGCCCTTTTTGAGTTGCTCAAAATCCTCAAGGAGTTTAGCATTAACAAACACAAGCTTATCATTTTTTATCTTTAGTTCATTTGCCACCTCAAGAGCTCTATCATGGTTTTCCTTTTCTCTAGACAATTCTAGAGCAAAGGTTTCCTCAAGAGCTTCCTTGGTGGTTTGTTCTTCTTCAAGTTCATCCTTTAGAGATGCCACATCATTGGCGTACTCACGTTCAAGAGCACCCTTTTTATCAATGGTGTTCTCATGCATCCAAATAAGTTTTTGGCTCTCAATAGCGGTAGTCAAGATTTCAAAGAAGTGAGAGCAAGCAATTTTATCTTTGCAAATAACCTTGAAAACACTCTTACCCTTATCGCGTAGAGAGACAACCCAATCCTCTTCTTCATATTCATCCTCATCCTTATCACCACGAGACATATTAGGTTCCATGGTAGGAGGTACCGTGGAACCCTTGGCCATAAGGCATATATGAGGACCGTGAGATAAAGATGAGGAGTTACTTGAGGCTCCTTTCAAGATCTTGTCTTGACCAATAGAATCTTTGGTTTCCTCTACATTGTTAGACACACAACAACTAGAGGAAATAGAAGCATTTTTATCATGGCCACAAGATAATGCAAGCATATCATCATTAGATTTATTCAAGCAACTTACACATGATATGCAAGGACTATCAACACAAGCATGTAAATCATTTCTAGTGCTAGATGTGTTTGAGTCCGTAGATGAAGCATTGCAATGAGATAGAGATGAAGAATCATCAATAGTAAGCTCAATACCAACATTGCAATTTCCATCACCACTCACCATATCATTACTTTGTGTCTTGCCACACATTGGTGAAGTGGATGAAGATGAGAACTCATCACGGCCGGAAGTGGAAGCAATACAATCATCCTTAATAATATTGGACACATCATATTTGTCTTGAAGCTTTGTCCATAATTCATGAGAGCTCCCAAAAGGCATGATTGACGAAGTAACTACATTGCTCACAACAATGGAAAACACATGAGAAGCAAGAGCATCGAGGCAAGAGTTTTTCTCCTCCTCAAGAGATAAATTTTGAGGATCCTTAGGAGAAGAAAAACCCATGCCAAGATATCGCTCCATGTCCGGGGACATACCCCGTAAGATTTTAAGCACATAAATTTTCCATAGATCATAATTTGTGCCATCAAATATAAACAAGTTATTGTGCGCTAATCCCCTAACCGACATCTTTACTCTCAAGGCGGTGAAGCCTAAGAATGAGAGACCTTGCTCTGATACCAATTGAAAGGACACGGATGTCGCCTAGAGGGGGGGGTGAATAGGCGATTTAAAACTTTTACGAGATGGGCTTAACAAATGCGGAATAAAACTAGCGTTTACTTTGTCAAGCCCAAAGCCTATATACTATTGTTCACCTATGTGCACCAACAACTTATTCTAAGCAATGGTTCACCTATGTGCACCAACAACTTATGCTAAGCAATACAAGCAAGTATGTGATAGCAAGATATATATAACTTCAAGCACGATGGCTATCACAAGGTAAAGTGCATAAGTAAAGAGCTCGGGTATAGAGATAACCGAGGCACGCGGGAGACGATGATTTATCCCGGAGTTCACACTCTGCGAGTGCTAATCTCCGGTGGAGAGGTGCGGTTGCTTAGTGCTCCCGAACGCCACAAGATGCTCACCTTGAGGTGTGGTTGCTCGATGCACACCAACGCCACAATGGCCTCACCCCAAGATGCGGTACTCACACCACACACCGAACGCCACGAAGGCGCCTCACCTAAATCTCCGGTGACCCTCGCCACAAAGGCCTAGGTCACGGTTCCACTAAGGGATTTCCTTCGAGGCGGAAACCGGGCCTTACACAAAGGTTGGGGCACACATCCACAACTTAATTGGAGGCTCCCAACAAATCACCACAAAGGTGTAGAATCCGTCTAGGGTTCCAAGAACCCAAGAGTAACAACTTTCTTGCTTTCAACTCCAGGAATCACCGTGGAGAACTCAAACCGATGCACCAAATGCAATGGGAAGAACACCACAAAGATGCTCAAGTCCTTCTCTCTCAAATTCCAACAAAGCTACAAAAGCTATTGGGGGAATAAGAGAGGAAGAACAAAGGAATTCACAAAGAACACCAAGATCAAGATCTAGAGAGTTCCACTCACAAAGAGATGGATTTGATTGGTAGAAATATAGATCTAGATCTCCTCTTCCTTTTCCCTCAAATGGATTCAAGAATCATTGGAGGAGTAGAGGGATGTGGGAAGCTCTCAAGATCAACAATGGTGGAGAGCAAAAGGAGGAAGAAGAAGTGGGGAGAAAGAGGAGGAAGAAGGCCTTAAATAGGGGTCTCAGATTTCTGCCCGTTGGGGCCAAAATCGCGACAGGCCGGCAGTGCCGGGGTGGCCGGCAGTGCCGGCCTTGTGACACCGGCAGTGCCGGGGTGCTCCCGGCGGCAGTTCCGGCCCCCCGTTTTTTTTTCCAAACACCCGATACGAAAACCTCAAGAACTTTTGCATCCGGACTCCGATTTTGATGATCTTGGGCTCGTTTCGAAGCTAGTAACAAGCTCTACAAGATCATGCAGGGAACCATCATAGTCCAGTAAGGTAGGATAGAAATAAAAGACGAAAGGTTTGACCTATCTAAAAAGGACATACCGGTAAAACCTCCAACCTCGAAAATGCAACAAGTTGAGTTAGGAAACTCGGATTTAGGTGAAACCAATTTTGTTGTAAAGGGGATGACAAGAGCTACCCCACAAAGAGTGAAAAGCTTAAGAACAAGTGGGGTAGGTTTTTCTATGTATTTTAGAGTGAAACCTCTCAATACGAGAAACCGAGAAAAACTCCTCGAAAACGCAACAAGTGATTCATGCGGAATCCGTTTTCGATGAACTAGAGATTGCTATGGAAGTAAGCAGAAGCTCTAAATATCACATGTATAAGATCCAAATAACAACCAAGAAATATGATGATGAACCAAACTCGAAAACGCAACAAGTTATCTATGCGAAATCCGTTTTCGATGAACTAGAGCTTGTCATGAGAATAAGCACAAGCTCTAAAACATCGCATGGATAAGATCCAAATAACAACCAAGAAAGATGATGCAAGGATGCAAAGGTTTGAGCTCCCTCCGAACGATACGATCGAGTTACTCACTCGAGAGCCCTCTTGATAGTACGGCAACTAAACTATAAACCGGTCTCCAACTACACTATGAGACCGGTGAGAAAGAAACCCTATCAAGAGCAAACCTTATACTTGCGCATTCCACTTGAGCTCGATGACGACGATCTTGACCTCAACAAGATGGAACGCCTTTCTTGCTTGTGCTTGCTTGACGAAGTCTTGTGGATTGCTCCCATAATCCACCATGGGAGAGCTTCTTCTTCGGCGCATCTTCACATAACCATGACCACCATGTGGATTGCTCCCCCATAATCCACCATGGGAGAGCTTCTTCGGCGCATCTTCACATATCCATGATCACCATATGGATGGCAAGACTCAAGCAAAGGATCTCTTCGAGATGGCTCATCTTGAACTTGCACTTCATTTCCCCATTCTTCATCATGTTGATGTCTTGAAGTAACTTGAGGGCTCACTTCATCTTCATCTTCAAGACATACTTGACACTTGATATCCTTCATCAAATTCTTCTTATTGCAACCTTGAAGCCAACATATGGTTCAAGAATTGCCTATGGACAACTCCTACAAATATAACTCAATGCAAACATTAGTCCATAGGGATTGTCATTAACCTCACAACGGCCTCCAGCATGGCGGCGTCCTCGGCGCTTTCGGCCTCCTCCACCTTCACCTTCGCTGGCTTGCGCTTCCGCTCGCCGGAGGTGTCGGGTTCGCGCTTGGGGCGTCGCCATCCTTGTGTCGTCGATGGCTCGCGGATGACGATCCCGCCGCCACGGGCGCTATTGCTCGGCGAGAAGACGGCTCCTTTTTCACCGGCGCCTAGGAGGATGGCACCGACCTGGAGATCAACCTCGCCGCCGAACCGGGCGACGAGGAACTGGCAGCTATGCGTCGTGGCTGCCAGCTTCCCTTGCGGCGGCTGGCCGATGCCCTCGATAGTGGGGGCATCGTCAGAATGGGGAAGTTGCCGCCCTCGATGTGCTCTAGGACGGCCTCGAGCGTCCGGCCAGGCACGCTCCACCACCGCTTGCGTCCGGCGGCGTTGTTGCGTGATCCATCTCCAACGTATCTATAATTTCTGATGTTCCATGCTTGTTTTATGATGATACACACATGTTTTATACACACTTAATGTCATTATGATGCATTTTCCGGAACTAACCTATTGACAAGATGCCGAAGTGCCAGTTCCTGTTTTCTGCTGTTTTTGGTTTCAGAAATCCTAGTAAGGAAATATTCTCGGAATTGGACGAAACCAACGCCCAGTATCTTATTTTTCCACGAAGCTTCCAGAACACCGGAGAGAGACCAGAGGAGAGCTAGGGGGCCCCACATGCCAGGGCGGCGCGGCCAAGGCCCTGGGCGCGCCCCCCTATGGTGTGGCCCTGATGGGTTCATTGCATGGAAAACAAAAAATTTCTACCGCAAGAACGAATACCACCAAGATCTTATCTACCAGATCTGAGCAACGAGATAGATGAGAGACGTACCCTCTAAGATCCAAAGTGTTAACGAGCTAGAACGTGGATGATGTAGTCATACTCTTGCCGAACTCAAGTTCGAGATGTAGTCTTTCTAGTGCTGCAAGCGGGCAGCACCTCCGTACTGGTCACACGTACGGTGTCGATGAAGACATCCTCTCCCCGCGGCAGCGGATGTAGTAGATCCTTCTCGGAATCCCAACAACGACGGCGTGGTGGTGGTGGTGGGTAGATTTCTGCAGGGCTTCGCAAGCCGGTACAGGAGCAAGGACAGAGAGAGGATGGTGGCTAGGGTTTCTTAGTTCTTGGACCCCTAGCACCCTTGCTTCTCCCTCTTTATATAGGGGAGGGAGCAGCCATGGGATGCCTTGGCCCTTACTTTTCCTCCTTGGGCCGGCCCACAAAAAGGGCAAACTTGACCCTCAAGTTTCGGGGAAACTTAGCCCTTAAGTTATGGGAAACTTGTCCCTTAAGCTTGCTTGGGGTTGGGCTGGTTAGCATGGTGCGCCCAGCCCATTTAGGCTAGGCAGCACCTCTTCGGCCCATGTGGCCCCTCCCGAGGTGGTGGGCCCATCGGTGGCCCACTAGAACCTTCTAGAAGCTTCGGTCAAAATACCGATATTTTTCCCGAACCTCGGAAGACGACTTCCCTTATATGAATCTTATTCTCCGGACCATTCCGGACCTCCTCGTGATGTCCTGGATCCCATCCGAGACTCCGAATAACATTTGGTCACCATATCATATTCATATCTACTTAAACAACATCGAACCTTAAGTGTGTCACCCTACGGTTCGTGAACTATGCAGACATGATCGAGACTCTTCTCCGATCAATAACCAATAGCGGGACCTGGAGATCCATAATGGCTCCCACACATTCAGCGATGACTTAGTGATCGAATGAACCATTAACATACGATACCAATTCCCTTTGTCGCGCGATACTTTACTTATCCGAGGTCCGATCATCAGTATCTCCATACCTTGTTCAACCTCGTTACCGACAAGTACTCTTTACTCGTACCGTGGTATATCATCTCTGTGATCACATGCTTGCAAGCTAATTAGATGACATTCCACCGAGAGGGCCCAGAGTATTGATACGTCTCCAACGTATCGATAATTTCTTATGTTCCATGCTACTTTTATGATGATACACACATGTTTTATACACACTTTATGTCATTATTATGCATTTTCCGGAACTAACCTATTGACAAGATGCCGAAGTGCCAGTTCCTGTTTTCTGTTTTTGGTTTCAGAAATCCTAGTAAGAAAATATTCTCGGAATTGGATGAAATCAACGCCCAGCATCTTATAATTCCACAAGCTTCCGAACACCCGATAGGGACAGGAGGAGAGCCACGGGGCCACCACACATAGCCGGTGCGGCCAAGAGGGGGGCGCGCCCCTGTTGTGTGGCGCCCGTAACCCTTCCGACTCCGCCTCTTCGCCTATAAGAAGCCCCCTGACCTAAATCTTCGATACGAATAAGCCACGGTACGAGAAACCTTCCAGAGCCGCCGCCATCGCGAAGCCAAGATAGGGAACAAGAGTCTCCGTCGGCACGCCGCCGGGATGGGAAGTGCCCCGGAGGCATCTCCATCGACACCACCGCCATCTTCATCGCTGCTGTCTCCCATGAGGAGGGAGTAGTTCTCCCACGAGGCTAAGGGGCTGTACCGGTAGCTATGTGGTTAATCTCTCTCCCATGTACTTCAATACAATGATCTCATGAGCTGCCTTACATGATTGAGATTCATATGATGAGCTTTGTATCACTAATAATCTATGTGCTACTCTAGTGATGTTATTAAAGTACTCTATTCCTCCTCCATGATGTAATGGTGAAAGTGTGTGTATCATGTAGTACTTGGCGTAGTTTATGATTGTGATCTCTTGTAGATTATGAAGTTAACTATTACTATGATGGTATTGATGTGATCTATTCCTCCTTTCATAGTCTGTCGGTGACGGTGTGCATGCTATGTTAGTACTTGGTATAATTGCGTTGGTCTATCATGCACTCTAAGGTTATTTAAATATGAACATCGAATGGTGTGGAGCTTGTTAACTCCGGCATTGAGGTGCTCTTGTAGCCCTACACAATTAATGGTGTTCATCATCCAACAAGAGAGTGTAGAGTGGTTTTATTATGTGATCAATGTTGAGAGTGTCCACTAGTGAAAGTATGATCCCTAGGCCTTGTTTCCAAATACTGCAATCATCGCTTATTTACTGTTTTACTGCATCTTTACTTCCTGCAATATTACCACAATCAACTGCACGCCAGCAAGCTATTTTCTGGTGCTGTTACTACTGCTCATATTCATTCATGCCACTTGTATTTCACTATCTCTTCGCCGAACTAGTGCACCTATACATCTGACAAGTGTATTAGGTGTGTTGGGGACACAAGAGACTTCTTGTATCGGATTGCAGAGGTTGCTTGAGAGGGATATCTTTGACCTCTTCCTCGCTAAGTTCGATAAACCTGGGTGATCCACTTAAGGGAAACTTGCTGTTCTACAAACCTCTGCTCTTGGAGGCCCAACACTGTCTACAAGGAATAGAAGCGCGCGTAGACATCAAGCACTTTTCTGGCGCCGTTGCCGGGGAACGAAGAAAAGCTACACAACATAGATTTCCTCCCTCGTCAACCACGCGCCAGTCCTGGACAGCAAGCACTTTTCTGGCGCCGTTGCCGGGGAGGTAAGGTAAAAGATATTCACATCCTCCGACTACTAAGCTATTTCCTAGCACTGTTGCCGGTGTGTGAGTGCTCGAAGCTATTTCCTTTAGATCCTGCAATTGCATCTTTTTGTTTCTTTTTTTTATTTTTCACTAGTTAGGCATAATGGAAAGCAACTATGAGCTTTTTAATCTATTTCTGAGTTAAGACATGGATTGTTTGATGCGAAAATTAAAAAACCTATGGAACCTTATTTGCATGCTAGTAGCAATGATATTAGTATGAACGCTTTGAACACCATTGTTGCTAATACTATGGAAAATTCTAAGCTTGGGGAAGCTGGCTTTGATGAGCATGATATTTTTAGTCCCCAAGCATTGAGGAGAAAATTTTCTTTGATGATACTTTGCCTCCTATTTACGATGATTACAATGATAGTGGTCTTTTGGTGCCGCCTACTATGGAGGATAAATTTAATTATGATTACAATATGCCACCTATATTTGATGATAGCTACTTTGTTGAATTTGCTCCCACTACAATTAATAAAAATGACTATGCTTATGTTGGGAGTAGTAATTATTTTATGCAAGAGACTCATGATAAGAATGCTTTATGTGATAGTTATATTGTTGAGTTTGTTCATGATGCTACTGAAAATCTTTAGGAGAGAGGGAAATATGGTTGTAGAAATTTTCATGTTACTAAAACACCTCTCTACATGCTGAAAATTTTGAAGTTACACTTGTTTTATCTTCCTATGCTTGTTGCATTATGCTTCATGAATTTGTTTATGTACAAGATTCCTATGCATAGGAAGTGGGTTAGACTTAAATGTGTTTTGAATTTGCTTTTGATGCTCTCTTTTGCTTCAATTCTTATTTCTTGGGAGTGCATCATTGAAATTATTGAGCCCATCTTAATGGCTATAAAGAAAGCACTTCTTGGGAGATAACCCATGTTTTTATTTTGCTACAGCAATTTTGTTTTATATTTGTGTCTTGGAAGTTGTTACTACTGTAGCTACCTCTCCTTATCTTTATTTTATTGCATTGTTGTGCCAAGTAAAGTCTCTAATCGAAGGTTGATACTAGATTTGGATTTCTGCGCAGAAACAGATTTCTATCTGTCACGAATTTGGGCAGGGTTCTCTGTAGGTAACTCAGAAAAATCTGCCAATTTACGTGCATGATCCTCATATATGTATGCAACTTTCGTTAGTTTTGAGTTTTCTCATCTGAGCAAGTTTAGTGCCCCATAAAAATTTGTCTTTACGGACTGTTCTGTTTTGACAGATTCTGCCTTTTATTTCGCATTGCCTCTTTTGCTATGTTGGATGGATTTCTTTGTTCCATTAACTTTCAGTAGCTTTGTGCAATGTCCAGAAGTGTTAAGAATGATTGTGTCACCTCTGAACATGTGAATTTTTGATTATGCACTAACCCTCTAATGAGTTTGTTTCGAGTTTGGTGTGGAGGAAGTTTTCAAGGGTCAAGAGAGGAGGATGATACAATATGATCAAGGAGAGTGAAAGCTCTAAGCTTGGGGATGCCCCTGTGGTTCATCCCTGCATATTTCAAGAAGACTCAAGCGTCTAAGCTTGGGGATGCCCAAGGCATCCCCTTCTTCATCAACAATTTATCAGGTTCTTCTATTGAAACTATATTTTTATTCGGTCACATCTTATGTACTTTACTTGGAGCGTCTGTATGTTTTTATTTTCGTTTTTGTTAGTTTCATTCTCTGAATAAATGCTTGTGTGGGAGAGAGACATGCTCCGATGGTTCATATGAACACATGTGTTCTTAGCTTTTAATGTTCATGGCGAAGGTTGAAACTGCTTCATTAATTGTTATATGGTTGGAAACGGGAAATGCTACATGTGGTAATTGGTATAATGTCTTGAATAATTTGACACTTGGCAATTGTTGTGCTCATGTTTAAGCTCTTGCATCATATACTTTGCACCTATTAGTGAAGAAATACATAGAGCTTGTTAAAATTTGGTTTGCATGATTGGTCTCTCTAAGGTCTAGATATTTTCTAGTAAGGGTTTGAACAACATGGAAGACAGTGTAGAGTGTTATAATGCAATATGTTCTTATGTAAGTTTGCTGTACCGGTTCATACTTGTGTTTGATTCAAATAACCTTGCTAGCCTAAGCCTTGTATTGAGAGGGAATACTTCTCATGCATCCAAATCCTTGAGCCAAACACTATGCCACTTGTGTCCACCATACCTACCTACTACATGGTATTTCTCCGCCATTCCAAAGTAAATTGCTTGAGTGCTATCTTTAAACAATTCAAAAGTTATTACATCTTATTTGTGTCAATGTTTTATAGCTCATGAGGAAGTATGTGGTGTTTATCTTTCAATCTTGTTGGGCAACTTTCACCAATGGACTAGTGGCTTCATCCGCTTATCCAATAATTTTGCAAAAGAGCTGGCAATGGGATTCCCAGTCCCAAATTAATTAACCTTCATAATTTTACAAAAATAGACACTCCTCCATGGTATGTGATTGTTGGACGGCACCCGAGGATTCGGTTAGCCATGGCTTGAGAAAGCAAAGGTGGGGAGGAGTGTCATCTAAATAAAAGTAAAATAAAAAGGCACTCCTTCATGGTATGAGATTGTTGGCAGGCACCCGAGGATTCGGTTAGCCATGGTTTGTGAAAGCAAGGTTGGAAGGAGTGCCACCCAAAAATAAAATTTCATGGGAGCCGCTCTTTGAAAGTCTGTCTGGCAAGGGGTTAGAGTGCCCACTACCATTCGTTGACAACAACAAACACCTCTCAAAACTTTACTTTTTATGCTCTCTTTATGTTTTCAAAATAAAAGCTCTAGCACAAATACAGCAATCAATACTTCCCTCTACGAAGGGCCATTCTTCTACTTTTATGTTGAGTCAGTTTACCCATTTCCTTCTGTCTTAGAAGCAAACACTTGTGTTAACTGTGCATTGATTCCTACATACTTGCATATTGCACTTATTATATTACTTTGCATTGACAACTATCCATGAGATATACATGTTACAAGTTGAAAGCAACCGCTTTGTGTTGCTTCAATGCCTTTACTTTGAATTTATTGCTTTATGAGTTAACTCTTATGCAAGACTTATTGATGCTTGTCTTGAAAGTACTATTCATGAAAAGTCTTTGCTATATGGTTCAGTTGTTTACTCATTGTCTTTACCATTGCTTTGGATCGCTGCATTCATTACATATGCTTACAATAGTATTGATCAAGATTATGATAGCATGTCACTTCAGAAATTATCTTTGTTATCGTTTACCTACTCGAGGACGAGTAGGAACTAAGCTTGGGATGCTGATACGTCTCAACGTATCCATAATTTCTTATGTTACATGCTACTTTTATGATGATACACATGTTTTATACACACTTTATGTCATTATTATGCATTTTCCGGAACTAACCTATTGACAAGATGCCGAAGTGCCAGTTCCTGTTTTCTGCTGTTTTTGGTTTCTGAAATCCTAGTAAGGAAATATTCTCGGAATTGGACGAAATCAACGCCCAGCATCTTATAATTCCACGAAGCTTCAGAACACAGAGGACCAGAGGAGAGCCACAGGGCCACCACACATGTGGCCGGTGCGGCCCAAGAGGGGGGCGCGCCCCCCTATTGTGTGGTGCCCCCGTAACCCTTCTGACTCCGCCTCTTCGCCTATAAGAAGCCCCCTGACCTAAATCTTCGAGACGAATAAGCCACGGTACGATAAACCTTCCAGAGCCGCCGCCATCGCGTAGCCAAGATCTGGGGGACAGGAGTCTCTGTCCGGCACGCCGCCGGGACGGGGAAGTGCCCCCGGAAGGCATCTCCATCGACACCACCGCCATCTTCATCGTCGCTGCTGTCTGCCATGAGGAGGGAGTAGTTCTCCATCGAGGCTATGGGCTGTACCGGTAGCTATGTGGTTAATCTCTCTCCCATGTACTTCAATACAATGATCTCATGAGCTGCCTTACATGATTGATATTCATATGATGAGCTTTGTATCACTAATAATCTATGTGCTACTCTAGTGATGTTATTAAAGTACTCTATTCCTCCTCCATGATGTAATGGTGAAAGTGTGTGCATCATGTAGTACTTGGCGTAGTTTATGATTGTGATCTCTTGTAGATTATGAAGTTAACTATTACTATGATGGTATTGATGTGATCTATTCCACCTTTCATAGTCTGTCGGTGACGGTGTGCATGCTATGTTAGTACTTGGTATAATTGCGTTGGTCTATCATGCACTCTAAGGTTATTTAAATATGAACATCGAATGTTGTGGAGCTTGTTAACTCCGGCATTGAGGTGCTCTTGTAGCCCTACACAATTAATGGTGTTCATCATCCAACAAGAGAGTGTAGAGTGGTTTTATTATGTGATCAATGTGAGAGTGTCCACTAGTGAAAGTATGATCCCTAGGCCTTGTTTCCAAATACTGCAATCATCGCTTATTTACTGTTTTACTGCATCTTTACTTTCTGCAATATTACAATCATCTGCACGCAAGCTATTTTCTGGTGCCGTTACTACTGCTCTCATATTCATTCATACCACTTGTATTTCACTATCTCTTCGCCGAACTAGTGCACCTATACATCTGACAAGTGTATTAGGTGTGTTGGGGACACAAGAGACTTCTTGTATCGTGATTGCAGGGTTGCTTGAGAGGGATATCTTTGACCTCTTCCTCCCCGAGTTCGATAAACCTTGGGTGATCCACTTAAGGGAAACTTGCTGCTATTCTACAAACCTCTGCTCTTGGAGGCCCAACACTGTCTACAGGAATAGAAGCGCGCGTAGACATCAAGTATATCTATCCGTCATCGGGATGGACAAATCCCACTCTTGATCCATATGCCTCAACTCACACTTTCCGAATACTTAATCCCATCTTTATAACCACCCATTTACGCAGTGGCGTTTGATGTAATCAAAGCACCCTTCCGGTGTAAGTGATTTACATGATCTCATGGTCGAAGGACTAGGTAACTATGTATCGAAAGCTTATAGCAAGTTGAACTTAATGACTTGATCTCATGCTACGCTTATTTGGGTGTGTGTCCATTATATCATTCATCCAATGATATAACCTTGTTATTAATAACATCCAATGTTCATGATCACGAAACCATGATCATCTATTAATCAACAAGCTAGTTATACAAGAGGCTTACTAGGGACTCCTTATTGTTTACATAACACACATGTATCAATGTTTCGGTTAATACAATTATAGCATGGTATGCAAACATTTATCACAAACACAAAGATATTATAATAACCACTTTATTATTGCCTCTTGGGCATATCTCCAACAGTCTCCCACTTGCATTAGAGTCAATAATCTAGTTTACATTTGTAAAGATATAACACCTTGGCCTTCTGGTGCTTTATCATGTTTTGCTCACGGGAGAGGTTTATTCAACGGTTCTGACACACTCAGAAACGTATGTATTTTGCAATTCATTTGCGTCTGCATCACTCATTTTCCAAATGAGTCGGCATTAAATATGTTTGGTCTTCTGGTGGAACCTTAATTCCGCGGTCTGAAATATGTCACTAATATTGTCACACACAATATAGCTTGAAAGTTCTGACACTATCGGAACTACACCAAATTCTCAAAGAATTTCTTGACTTAACATCCTCAATCATTGTCAAAACAATGACATACTCTGCCTTCTTTTGTAGAATCCGTCACAATATTTAGAACTCTTCTAAATCTAGCATTGTGCTACCTTTTAAACAACACTTAGCCTAATTGAGATTTGAAATTCATTTTTATATGTGACCAAACAAATATCGGTGTAACACCTTACAGCGATTTGTTTGTCATTACCCCATATAAAACTATATATATGTATCCTTGGTTCTTCTAAAGCACACAGGGATATTCTTACTGTTGTCCAATGATCATCACATGAATCATTCTGGTATATGCTCCTAACCTTTTAGAGCGCAAGACATCTAATTTTGTACATATTATTCGTGATCTAAAATCACTCATGTGTTTTTACTCATCGAGTGTCAAATACACTCAAGTCTTGTTAAACCTTCACATGACAAGAACATTTTCTTAATATTTCTATATTGAACTACTTCAATATCCATTCTATGTACTTTGACTTAAACTTATTATGTGTTAATCTATCTTCATAGATCTTGACACTAAATATGTTTCAGTCCATATCCTTCCACTGAAGTTAATTCTCAATGAAACCTTTTAATCAAGTATATAAGTACATCATTTATAACCAACTATATGTCATCTACATAAAGTATTATAAATATGTCTCAGCGCTCCCACTTAATTTCTTGCAAATGCAAGCATCTTCATCGTTTGATGAAATCAAAATTCTTTGACTATTTCATCCGGTGAAGATTCCAACTCCGTGATACTCACTTCATCCAATTGAAGTTCGTATACCTATCTAGTATTCCACGGACTAGCAAAACTCTTGGTTTTATCTTGTATACACCTTTAATACACACTGTTAAGTAATGTATTTTGCCATCCTACTAGCATATCTCATAAAAGAAATATGTAGCGATTACTAGAATAATCCACATAGACTATAAGCACTGCTACGAAGATCTAATCTTATCGTAGTCAACTCTTTGAACTTTGTCGTAAACAACTTTTCGACAAATTGAGCTTCTTCAAGGATATTTCATCCAAGTCCATCAATTTTATAGATCCATTTAGTTTCAAAAAATATTCACCTATCTTGGATTTCATGGCGCATAGCCATTTTAACGGAGTCAAGGCCCATCATAACTTCTTTGTTTGTAGTTGGTTTACCATTGTTCAAAATCAATCCTTTGTCCACAAATCATTTATTTGATCACAAAGTAAACCATACCTACAAGGTTCAATATGTACTTCGATCTCCATGGCTAAAACACTTTGTAGTCATGGGAGCCATGATCGTCGTGGCCGCTTCCGGAACCATTTCCGATGCTGCGCTACTCTGATCATTATGCTCGGGTTCATAAACCTTATCAAGTTCTATTGTCCTCCCACTCAAATACTTCGCTAGAAACAATTTCTTGGAAATAAGTAAGATACATCGACAAACACTTTTGTCTTTGTCTCCATAGTGGAAAGAATTCCCAATCAATTATTTGGGATAACCAACAAAGTCATTCATCCTATTTTGGTTGTAAACTTATTTACTTATGCTATGCATACCAAAATTTAAGAAAGGACTATTAGGGTTTATGCCCATACCGTAACTTGTATGGTGTCATTTCAACGGATTATGATGATGCTCTATTTAGTGTAAAAGCGGTAGTCTCTAAAGTATAATCCACAAAATATAATGGCATCAATTTCTCTCATCATTAATCCAACAAGGTTTGGATACATCTCTCGGATACTCCATCATCACTATGATGCTCCAAGAAACGTGAGTTGTAGAACAATTTCATAACTCTCTTAGATGTTCGCTAAAACTCGTAATTCAAATATTTTCACCATGATCCAATCATAGATATTTGACTTTTCTATTACGATGATTTCCACTTAATGCTGAAATTTATTTGAATCCATTCAAATGTTTCAAACTTCTTCCTTATCGAATATATCCACATATATACACTCAATTCATTGTTGGAAGTTTTCATGAAGTAGAAGAATCTTCCGCACACAACTATGCCCAGTGAACCACATACATCATCATTTATGTTTCTACTAGGTTAGTTTCCCGTTCAACTTTTGGCCTATGAACGGTATTTTAGTCATTCTCTTTAGAAAAGATTTGCAAGCGCCAAACGATTCAAAAATCAAATGACTCCACAAATCCATTAGCATGGAGTTCCTTCATGCGTTCCTCTCTAACATGACCTAAATGGCGGTTCCACAAATAAGTGGAATTCAAATCATTTTCCTTATGGCATTTTAGCGTCAGTATTATGTATGTGTGATTCACCATTAAGATTTATAATAACTTATCCATCGTACATGGAGTAATGTCATAATTTGAACAACTCATTGTTTTTATTTGACCAGAACAAAATAACAATTTATTAAGTTCTTTATTATAAATTCTAAAGGCTAGGTAGAATGCCAACGACAAACATAATAACACTTTATTATGTTCCAGACGTGCATTATTACCATATTCCTTATCAATCACTTAGGCCATCGTATTCTTGTATTGCGTTGTATTGTATGACATCTCATACCAACCAATCTGGTACAAATACCCAAGAATTTTATTATGTGACCAAACAAGGAATATATCCATAACATGTATATCATTTATATACACCTGAGCTAGACCTTCTAGTCTTTTCTTTCTTTCTGCCAAAATATCTTTTGTAGTTTCTCTTTTAGTTTTCCTCATTCTCAGAAAACACTTCACCTTCAATAACTTCTAGGTTTGTTGGTCAAATACCAATAACCTTGAAGTTCTTACTTTGAAGTTGATCATAATATGACAAGTGTTTCAGATTTCACTATTAGTAATTTTTTAATATGATGAACAATTTCACACATGATTTTATCCACCATATCATGATGAATTTCCGAGACCATGTCTGTACATGCTAGGCTCGTAAAGTTTAACCTCAGTATTCGCATGTGCAAATCTGGCTTGCATCCGTTGTATGCACACGTAGAATCTATAACACCCGATCATCACGTGCTTCGAAACGACGAGTCTTAGCAACGGTGCATACTAAGGACGATCACTTCATGGATATACGAATATCGTTAGTGCCCCAATAGTTGGAGGATTGGGACGCCTTGCATCTTCAACCTTCGTACATTCCCATAAAACTTATGAGTTTATGTAGTCTCACCAAATTATATTCTATCATCTTGCAATAAGGTCTTAGATATCACATATATCTCATACCTTATTTCTGAAAACTAAATTTTCAGCTCCTTACTTTTCAAACAGATTTGAACTTCAAGTTTCACGGAGACAAGATAACTTTAGGTACTAATTGAAACCATAGTTCTTTGAATCAACAATGTGAGGTTTACTAAAAGTTTGCAATAGGACTTAATCATTTCTTGATTCTTTAACAATACGGTACCAGACTACCGCATGGTAGAAAACGGATGCCAATACTACAAAATTAATTCAAAATACTACTCAGACTATGTTTATGATAATTAGTTCATGTTTTAATCTAATTACTAATGAACTCCCACTTAATACAACATCCCTCATAGTTGTTAAGTGGTACACGATCCACATCCACTACACCAAAACCGATCATCACGTGACATGATGTAGCTTCAATGGTGAACATCAACATGTTGATCATATCATCCATATGACTCGTGTTCAACCTTTCGGTTTCCGTTGTCCCGAGGCCATGTCTGTACATGCTAGGCTCGTCAAGCAAACCCAAGTATTCCGCGTGTGTAAACATGGCTTACACCCGTTGTATGTGAACGTAGAGTCTATCACATCCGATCATCACGAGATGCTTTGAAACGACGAACTGTAGCAACGGTGCATACGAGGGGAGAACACTTTATTATCTTGATATTAATGTGAGGGATCATCTTATAATGCTACCGTCGCGATCTAAGCAAAATAAGATGCATAAAGGATTAACATCACATGCAATTCATATGTGATATGATATGGCCCTTTAGTCTTTGCGCCTTTGATCTTCATCTCCAAAGCACGAACATGATCTCCATCATCAACGGGCATGGTCTCCATCATCGTCGGCGTAGCGTCAAGGTCCATGGCGCCGTCTTCATGGTTGTTCACCTTGTGTAGCAACTATTACAACTACTTTGAAATAATACTACAACATGAAATTCAAAGACAACCATAAGGCTCCTGCCGGTTGCCACAATACAATAATGATCATCTCATACATATTCATCATCACATCATGGCCATATCACATCACCAAACCCGGCAAAAACAAGTTAGACGCCTCTAATTTGGTTTGCATATTTTACGTGGTTTAGGGTTTTCGAGTAAGATCCAATCTACTTACGAACATGAACCACAACGGTGATACTAGTGTTGTCAATAGAAAGAGCAAATTAGATCTTCACTATGGTGGGAGAGACAGACACCCGCAAAGCCACTTATGCAATACAAGTTGCATGTCAAGCGTGGAGCAAGTCTCATGAGACGCGGTCATGTAAAGTTAGCCCGGGCCGCTTCATCCCACCATCCCGCAAGATGCAAAGTGCACTAACTAAGAACAACAAAAGCATCAACGCCCACAAAACCATTGTGTTCTACTCGTGCAACAGATCTATGCATAGATAGACACTGATACACTGATGGGTTCGTTGCATGGAAAAAAAAAATCTACCGCAAGAATGAATACCACCAAGATCTTATCTACCAGATCTGAGCAACGAGATAGATGAGAGACGTACCCTCGAAGATCCAAAGTGTTAATGAGATCAGATCCCGTGGATGATGTAGTCGTACTCTTGCCGAACTCAAGTTTGAAATGTAGTCCTTCTAGTGCTGCAAGCGGGCAGCACCTCCATACTCGGTCACACGTATGGTGTCGATGAAGACGTCCTCTCCCTGTTCCAGCGGGTAGCGAATGTAGTAGATCCTTCTCGGAATCCCAACAGCACGACGGCGTGGTGGTGGTGGAGAAGATTTCCTGCAGGGCTTCGCCAAGCCGGTACAGGAGCAAGGACAGAGAGAGGATGGTGGCTAGGGTTTCTTAGTTCTTGGACCCCTAGCACCCTTGCTTCTCCCCTCTTTATATAGGGGAGGGAGCAGCCATGGGATGCCTTGGCCCTTACTTTTCCTCCTTGGGCCGGCCCACAAAAAGGGCAAACTTGACCCTCAAGTTTCGGGGAAACTTAGCCCTTAAGTTATGGGAAACTTGTCCCTTAAGCTTGCTTGGGGTTGGGCTGGTTAGCATGGTGCGCCCAGCCCATTTAGGCTAGGCAGCACCTCTTCGGCCCATGTGGCCCCTCCCGAGGTGGTGGGCCCATCGGTGGCCCACTAGAACCTTCTAGAAGCTTCGGTCAAAATACCGATATTTTTCCCGAACCTCGGAAGACGACTTCCCTTATATGAATCTTATTCTCCGGACCATTACGGACCTCCTCGTGATGTCCTGGATCCCATCCGAGACTCCGAATAACATTTGGTCTCCATCTCATATTCCATATCTACTTAAACAACATCGAACCTTAAGTGTGTCACCCTAAGGTTCGTGAACTATGCAGACATGATCGAGACTCTTCTTCGATCAATAACCAATAGCGGGACCTGGAGATCCATAATGGCTCCCACACATTCAGCGATGACTTAGTGATCGAATGAACCATTAACATACGATACCAATTCCCTTTGTCGTGCGATACTTTACTTATCCGAGGGCAGATCATCAGTATCTCCATACCTTGTTCAACCTCGTTACCGACAAGTAATCTTTACTCGTACCATGGTATGTCATCTCTTGTGACCCAGTCACATGCTTGCAAGCTAATTAGATGACATTCCACCGAGAGGGTATATCTATCCATCATCGGGATGGACAAATCCCACTCTTGACCCATATGCCTCAACTCACACTTTCCGAATACTTAATCCCATCTTTATAACCACCCATTTACGCAATGGCGTTTGATGTAATCAAAGCACCCTTCCGGTGTAAGTGATTTACATGATCTCATGGTCGAAGGACTAGGTAACTATGTATCGAAAGCGTATAGCAAGTTGAACTTAATTACTTGATCTCATGCTACGCTTATTTGGGTGTGTGTCCATTATATCATTCATCCAATGATATAACCTTGTTATTAACAACATCCAATGTTCATGATCACGAAACCATGATCATCTATTAATCAACAAGCTAGTTATACAAGAGGCTTACTAGGGACTCCTTATTGTTTACATAACACACATGTATCAATGTTTCGGTTAATACAATTATAGCATGGTATGCAAACATTTATCACAAACACAAATATATTATAATAACCACTTTATTATTGCCTCTTGGGCATATCTCCAACAGGCCCCACCAGGGCCCCTCCGAGGCTGCCCTTCCGCCTACTTAAAGACTCCGTCGCGAAAACCCTAGGGGAATAAGCCACGATACGAGCAAAGTTCCAGAGCCGCCGCCATCGCGAAGCCAAGATTCAGGGGACAGAAGTCTCTGTTCAGGCACGCCGCCAGGACGGGGAAGTGCCCCCGGAAGGCATCTCCATCGACACCACCGCCATCTTCATCAACGTTGCTGTCTCCTATGATGAGGAGGGAGTAGTTCTCCCCCGAGGCTGAGGGCTCTACCATAGCTATGTGGTTCATCTCTCTCTCCCATGTGATCTTTATGTGATCATGAGCTTTGTATCACTATTAATCTCTGTGCTACTCTAGTGATGCTATTAAAGTAGTCTATTCCTCCTCCATGATGTAAAGTTGACAGTGTGTGCATCATGTAGTACTTGGTGTAGGTTATGATTGTAATCTCTTGTAGATTATGAAGTTAACTATTACTATGATAGTATTGATGTGATCTATTCCCCCTTTCATAGCTATTGTTGACAGTGTGTATGCTATGTTAGTAGTCGGTCTAAATTGCAACGGTCTATTATGCACTCTAGAGGTTACATTAATATGAACTCCGGATGTTGTGGAGCTTGTTTACTCCAGCTTGAGGTGTGCATTTATAGCCCTACACAATGAATGGTGTTCGTTATCCAACAAGAGAGTGTTTGAAGTAGCACAAGTGAAGATAAGTTATTTATTTATGCGATCATTGTTGAGAGTGTCCACTAGTGAAAGTATGATCCCTAGGCCTTGTTTCTAAGCATTGAAACACCGTTTATTTACTGTCCTACGGCATGTTTACTTGCTGCCATATTTATTTCAGATTGTTATTACCACTCATATTCATCCATATCAGTTGCATTTTACTATCTCTTCGCCGAACTAGTGCGCCTATACATCTGACAAGTGTATTAGGTGTGTTGGGGACACAAGAGACTTCTTGTATCGTAATTGCTGGGTTGCTTGAGAGGGATATCTTTGACCTCTACCTCCCACGCCAACCACGCGCCAGTTGTGGACAGCAAGCTATTTTCTGGCGCTGTTGCCGGGGAGGTAAGGTAAACGGCACTCACACTCCGGTCCCCGGCAACTAAGCTATTTTCTGGCGCCGTTGCCGGGGAACGAAGAAAAGCTACACCACAGAGATTTCTACCTCCCTGAGTTCGATAAACCTTGGGTGATTCACTTAAGGGAAACTTGCTGCTGTTCTACAAACCTCTCTGCTCTTGGAGGCCCAACACTCTACAGGAATAGAAGCGTGCGTAGACATCAAGCTATTTTCCGGCGCCGGGGAGGTAAGGTAAAAGGTATTCACATCCTCCGACTACTAAGCTATTTCTTAGCACTGTTGCCGGTGTGTGAGTGCTCGAAGCTATTTCCTTTAGATCCTGCAATTGCATCTTTTTGTTTCTTGTTTACACTAGTTAGGCATAATGGAAAACAACTGTGAGCTTTTTAATCTATTTCCTGAGTTAAGATATGGATTGATTGATGCGAAAATTAAAAAACCTATGGAACCTTGTGTGCATGCTAGTAGCAATGATATTAGTATGAACGCTTTGAACACCATTGTTGCTAATGCTATGGAAAATTCTAAGCTTGGGGAAGCTGGTTTTGATGAGCATGATATTTTTAGTCCCCCAAGCATGGAGGAGAAAATTTACTTTGATGATACTTTGCCTCCCATTTATGATGATTATAATGATAGTGGTATTTTGGTGCCACCTACTATGGAGGATAAGGTTTATTATGATTATACTATGCCTCCTATATTTGATAATGAGAATAATAATGATAGCTACTTTGTTGAATTTGCTCCCATTACAATTAATAAGAATGATTATGCCTATGTGGAGAGTAATGATACTTTTATGCATGTGAATAAGAATGCTTTATGTGATAGTTACATTGTTGAGTTTGTTCATAATGCCACTGAAAGTTATTATGAGAGAGGGAAACATGGTTATATGCATCTTAATAATATTAAGTTTCCCTCTTTATGTTGAGAATCTTGAAGTTGCGTTGGTGTTACTTTTCTGTGCTTGTTGCATTATGCCTACATGACTTGTTTATTTACAAGATTACTTTTCATAGGAAGTGGGTTAGGCTTAAATTTGTTTTAAATTTGCTTTTTGATGCTCTCTTTCGCTTCAACTCTTATTTCTTGCGAGTGCATCATTAAAACTACTGAGCCCATCTTAATGACTATAAAGAAAGCACTTCTTGGGAGATAACCCATGTTTTTATTTTGCTACTGTTTTGTTGTGTCTTGGAAGTTGTTACTACTGTAGCAACCTCTCCTTATCTTTATTTTATTGTATTGTTGTGCCAAGTAAAGTCTTTGATAATAAGGTTGATACTAGATTTGGATTACTGCGCAGAAATAGATTTCTTGCTGTCACGAATTTGAGTAGTATTCTCGGTAGGTAACTCAGAAAAATCTGCCAATTTACGTGATTGATCCTCAGATATGTACGCAACTTTCATTCAATTTGAGCATTTTCATATGAGCAAGTTTAGTGCCCCATAAACATTCGTCTTTACAGACTGTTCTGTTTTGACAGATTCTGCCTTTTATTTCGCATTGCATGTTTTGCTATGTTTGATGGATTTCTTTGTTCCATTAACTTTCAGTAGCTTTGGGCAATGTCCAGAAGTGTTAAAGAATGATTGTGTCACCTCTGAACATGTGAATTTTTGATTATTCACTAACCCTCTAATGAGTTTGTTTTGAGTTTGGTGTGGAGGAAGTTTTCAAGGGTCAAGAGAGCAGGATGATATATGATCAAGAAGAGTGAAAAGTCTAAACTTGGGGATGCCCCTGTGGTTCATCCCTGCATATTTCAAGAAGACTCAAGCATCTAAGCTTGGGGATGCCCAAGGCATCCCCTTCTTCATCAAAAATTTATCAGGTTTCTTCTGTTGAAACTATATTTTTATTCTGTCACATCTTATGTACTTTACTTGGAGCGTCTGTGTGCTTTTATTTTCGTTTTGTTATTCTCTGAATAAATTCATGCCTGTGTGGGAGAGAGACACGCTCCGCTGTTTCATATGAACACGTGTGTTCTTAGCTTTTAATGTTCATGGCGAAGGTTGAAACTGCTTCGTTAATTGTTATATGGTTGGAAACAGAAAATGCTGCATGTGGTAATTGGTATAATGTCTTGAATAATTTGATACTTGGCAATTGTTGTGCTCATATAGATCATGTCTAAGCTCTTGCATCATGTACTTTGCACCTATTAGTGAAGAAATACTGTAGAGCTTGTTGACATTTGGTTTGCATGATTGGTCTCTCTAAAGTCTAGATATTTTCTGGTGAGGGTTTGAACAACAAGGAAGACAGTGTAGAGTATTATAATGCTTGCAATATGTTCTTATGTAAGTTTTGCTGTACTGGTTCATACTTGAGTTTGCTTCAAATAACCTTGCTAGCCTAAGCCTTGTATTGAGAGGGAATACTTCTCGTGCATCCAAAATCCTTGAGCCAAAAACTATGCCACGTGTGTCCACCATACCTACCTACTACATGGTATTTATCTTCCATTCCAAAGTAAATTGCTTGCGTGCTACCTTTAAAATTTCATTCCTTGTCTTTGCAATATATAGCTCATGGGAAAGTAGCTTTAAAAACTATTGTGGTAAAGAATATGTAGTTTATGTATCTTATTTCTTATAAGTTGCTTGTTGAGCGGTAACCATGTTTCTGGGGACGCCATCAACTATTTCACCTTTGTTGAATATCATGTGAGTTTGTATGCATGTTCGTCTTGTCTGAAGTAAGGGTGATTTATCATGATCAAATGGTTTGAGTATGCATATTGTTAGAGAAGAACATTGGGCCGCTAACTAAAGCCATGATACATGGTGGAAGTTTCAGTTCGGACAACAATCCTCAATCTCATATGAGAATAGTATCTGTTGTTGCATGCTTATGCATTAAAGAGGAGTCCATTATCTGTTGTCTATGTTGTCCCGGTATGGATGTCTAAGTTGAGAATAATCAAAAGCGAGAAATCCAATGCGAACTTTCTCCTTATACCTTTGTACATGCGGCATAGAGGTACCCCTTTGTGACACTTGGTTGAAACATATGTTATGCAATGATTATCCATGTAAATCCAAGCTAATTAGGACAAGGTGTGGGCACTATTGGTATACTATGCATGAGGCTTGCAACTTATAAGATATCTTATACATAACACATATGCTTTATTACTACCGTTGACAAAATTGTTTCTATGTTTTCAAAATAAGAGCTCTAGCACAAATATAGCAATCCATGCTTCCGAAGGGCCATTCATTTTACTTTTATGTTGAGTCAGTTTACCTACTTATTTCTATCTTAGAAGCAAACACTTGTGTTAACTGTGCATTGATTCTTACATACTTTCTTATTTGCATTCATCATATTACTTTGTGTTGACAATTATCCATGAGATATACATGTTGAAGTTGAAAGCAACCGCTGAAACTTATATCTTCCTTTGTGTTGCTTCAATGCTTTTACTTTGAATCTATTGCTTTATGAGTTAACTCTTATGCAAGACTTATTGATGCTTGTCTTGAAAGTACTATTCATGAAAAGTCTTTGTTATATGATTCAGTTGTTTACTCATTGTCTTTACCATTGCTTTGAATCGTTGCATTCATCTCATATGCTTTGCAATAGTATGATCAAGATTATGTTGGTAGCATGTAACTTCAGAAATTATTCTTGTTATCGTTTACCTACTCGAGGGCGAGTAGGAACTAAGCTTGGGGATGCTGATACGTCTCCAACGTATCTATAATTTTTGATGTTCCATGCTTGTTTTATGATGATACACACATGTTTTATACACACTTTATATCATTATTATGCATTTTCTGGAACTAACCTATTGACAAGATGCCGAAGTGCCAGTTCCTGTTTTCTACTGTTTTTGGTTTCAGAAATCCTAGTAACGAAATATTCTCGGAATTGGACGAAACCAACGCCCAGTATCTTATTTTTCCACGAAGCTTCTAGAACACCGGAGAGAGACCAGAGGAGAGCTAGGGGGCCCACACGCCAGGGTGGCGCGGCCAAGGCCCTGGGCGCGCCCCCCTATGGTGTGGCCCCACCAGGGCCCCTCCGAGGCTGCCCTTCCGCCTACTTAAAGACTCCGTCGTGAAAACCCTAGGGGAATAAGCCACGATACGAGAAAAGTTCCAGAGCCGCCGCCATCGAAGCCAAGATTCGGGGGACGAAGTCTCTATTCCGGCACGCCGCCAGGACGGGAAGTGCCCCCGGAAGGCATTTCCATCGACACCACCGCCATCTTCATCAACACTGATGTCTCCTATGATGAGGAGGGAGTAGTTCTCCCCCGAGGTTGAGGGCTCTACCGTAGCTATGTGGTTCATCTCTCTCCCATGTGATCTTTATGTGATCATGAGCTTTGTATCACTATAATCTATGTGCTACTCTAGTGATGTTATTAAAGTAGTCTATTCCTCCATAGCTATTGTTGAGCGGTAACCATGTTTCTGGGGACGCCATCAACTATTTCACCTTTGTTGAATATCATGTGAGTTTGTATGCATGTTCGTCTTGTCTGAAGTAAGGGTGATTTATCATGATCAAATGGTTTGAGTATGCATATTGTTAGAGAAGAACATTGGGCCGCTAACTAAAGCCATGATCCATGGTGGAAGTTTCAGTTCGGACAACAATCCTCAATCTCATATGAGAATAGTATCTGTTGTTGCATGCTTATGCATTAAAGAGGAGTCCATTATCTGTTGTCTATGTTGTCCCGGTATGGATGTCTAAGTTGAGAATAATCAAAAGCGAGAAATCCAATGCGAACTTTCTCCTTAGACCTTTGTACATGCGGCATAGAGGTACCCCTTTGTGACACTTGGTTGAAACATATGTTATGCAATGATTATCCATGTAAATCCAAGCTAATTAGGACAAGGTGTGGGCACTATTGGTATACTATGCATGAGGCTTGCAACTTATAAGATATCTTATACATAACACATATGCTTTATTACTACCGTTGACAAAATTGTTTCTATGTTTTCAAAATAAGAGCTCTAGCACAAATATAGCAATCCATGCTTCCCTCTGCGAAGGGCCATTCTTTTACTTTTATGTTGAGTCAGTTTACCTACTTATTTCTATCTTAGAAGCAAACACTTGTGTTAACTGTGCATTGATTCTTACATACTTTCTTATTTGCATTCATCATATTACTTTGTGTTGACAATTATCCATGAGATATACATGTTGAAGTTGAAAGCAACCGCTGAAACTTATATCTTCCTTTGTGTTGCTTCAATGCTTTTACTTTGAATCTATTGCTTTATGAGTTAACTCTTATGCAAGACTTATTGATGCTTGTCTTGAAAGTACTATTCATGAAAAGTCTTTGTTATATGATTCAGTTGTTTACTCATTGTCTTTACCATTGCTTTGAATCGTTGCATTCATCTCATATGCTTTGCAATAGTATGATCAAGATTATGTTGGTAGCATGTAACTTCAGAAATTATTCTTGTTATCGTTTACCTACTCGAGGGCGAGTAGGAACTAAGCTTGGGGATGCTGATACGTCTCCAACGTATCTATAATTTCTGATGTTCCATGCTTGTTTTATGATGATACACACATGTTTTATACACACTTTATATCATTATTATGCATTTTCTGGAACTAACCTATTGACAAGATGCTGAAGTGCCAGTTCCTGTTTTCTGCTGTTTTTGGTTTCAGAAATCCTAGTAAGGAAATATTCTCGGAATTGGACGAAACCAACGCCCAGTATCTTATTTTTCCACGAAGCTTCTAGAGAGACCGAGAGGAGAGCCAGGGGGCCCACACGCCAGGGCGGCGCGGCCAAGGCCCTGGCGCGCCCCCCTATGGTGTGGCCCCACCAGGGCCCCTCCGAGGCTGCCCTTCCGCCTACTTAAAGACTCCATCGTGAAAACCCTAGGGGAATAAGCCACGATACGAGAAAAGTTCCAGAGCCGCCGCCATCGCGAAGCCAAGATTCGGGACGAAGTCTGTTCGGCACGCCGCCGGGACGGGGAAGTGCCCCGGAAGGCATCTCCATCGACACCACCGCCATCTTCATCAACGCTGCTGTCTCCTATGATGAGGAGGGAGTAGTTCTCCCCCGAGGTTGAGGGCTCTACCGTAGCTATGTGGTTCATCTCTCTCCCATGTGATCTTTATGTGATCATGAGCTTTGTATCACTATAATCTATGTGCTACTCTAGTGATGTTATTAAAGTAGTCTATTCCTCCTCCATGATGTAAAGTTGACAGTGTGTGCATCATGTAGTACTTGGTGTAGGTTATGATTGTAATCTCTTGTAGATTATGAAGTTAACTATTACTATGATAGTATTGATGTGATCTATTCCCCCTTTCATAGCTATTGTTGACAATGTGTATGCTATGCTAGTACTCGGTCTAAATTGCAACTGTCTATTATGCACTCTAGAGGTTACTTTAATATGAACTTCGGATGTTGTGGAGCTTGTTTACTCCGGCTTGAGGTGTGCTTTTATAGCCCTACACAATGAATGGTGTTTGTTATCCAACAAGAGAGTGTTTGAAGTAGCACAAGTGAAGATAAGTTATTTATTTATGTGATCATTGTTGAGAGTTTCCACTAGTGAAAGTATGATCCCTAGGCCTTGTTTCTAAACATTGAAACACCGTTTATTTACTGTTCTACTGCATGTTTACTTGCTGCCATATTTATTTCAGATTTTTATTACCACTCATATTCATCCATATCAGTTGCATTTTACTATCTCTTCGCCGAACTAGTGCGCATATACATCTGACAAGTGTATTAGGTGTGTTGGGGACACAAGAGACTTCTTGTATCGTAATTGCAGGGTTGCTTGAGAGGGATATCTTTGACCTCTACCTCCCACGCCAACCACTCGCCAGTTGTGGACAGCAAGCTATTTTCTGGCGCCGTTGCCGGGGAGGTAAGGTAAACGTCACTCACACTCCGGTCCCCGGCAACTAAGCTATTTTCTGGCGCCGTTGCCGAGGAACGAAGAAAAGCTACACCACAGAGATTTCTAACTCCCTGAGTTTGATAAACCTTGGGTGATTCACTTAAGGGAAACTTGCTGCTGTTCTACAAACCTCTGCTCTTGGAGGCCCAACACTGTCTACAGGAATAGAAGCGTGCGTAGACATCATTGCGCGGAGGCGGAGGCGGCGGGCCGTCGTAGGCGGCGAGCTCCTGCTCCCACCGGCGAAGGAAGAAGCTGTTCCACGCCGCCAGGTTGTCGGGGTGGTTGTAACATCCCAAAATTTCAAATAAAGAAAGAAGAACATTTCCAAGTATCCAAAATTCAGAACCAACAAAAACTTTTACTTTGCATATAGTATCATGCATAGGACTTGTGCATTTTGAGTGATATGCCATGATGATTGTTACTTGGTGTATGTGATGAATCCCAAAACCCTAGAGTGAGCAAGTGATCATCATAAACCAAATCCATCAAAAAGAGAAAGAAATCAAAAATTAGAAAAAAACTAAAAACCCTAACATATGGTCTATGGCATTTTTGTAAAATTGACCCTAGGACCATTTGATCTTCACCAATAATTGTAATATGATATTAATAAGTAATTACAACTTTGAGAATCAAAGATATATCAATTTAATCAAATTTAGAATTAAAAATAGGACCACATATGATAATGGTCATTTTTGAGTTTTATAGTCTGGTCACCACTTTGAGCCTCTCTATTTCAAAATTTCTAAACTAAACAAATCCAACTCTTTGCATGTCATCCAAGTACTCAACAAGGTGAACAACTTTTGTAAAGATCATGGTATCAAATTCATTAAGGATCAAGAGATAGGATCAAGCAAAGATGAGACTTTGAAACAGAATCAACAATCCCCATTTTCAAATTGTGATCAAACCTTGCTGCCCCTTGACCATTTCTTGACTAAACCAAGTCCTATGGACATCACTCAACCTAACCCATGCAAGAACACGCCATGGACACGACCAGATCATGGCCAGCCATGACCATGCCGGCCACGTCGCCCTCGACACGCCTCCCCCTTTCTCTCTTCACCATCGCCACGGCCACCATGTCCAGGAGCTCGCCAAGGACCCCAGAAGATCGCCCGTACTCGTCAATGATCGAGAGGACGCCGACAAGCCCCGGACGACGCGCACCCAGTACGTCCCAGGTACGCCGCGAGCGGCATGGGCGACGTCACTGGCGCACGGATGCGCGCGACACGGCCACGCGGCGCCCGCCAAATCCTGCCGTACCCCGACCATATCCGCGCGCCGTAGTACCTCCCTCGCCACGCGGAGCTCGCCGGACAAGCTGACGTCCTGCCTTGGCGACCACGGCCGCCGGAGAGGACGAACGCGCCCGCCACGGCCGCGACAGTACACCCGCCCGCCCGACCATCGTACGCCGCCATTAACCACGCCGTTGACGCTCCAAGGACCGCGGTGACGTCGTGAACACGACCGCGTCGCCGCCTAGCTCCCTAGACCCCCGGAGAAGCCGCGCCCTTGTCGACTTCGCCGCAGCACCACGGCCACCATCGCGCCTATAAAAGGAGGCCTCGCCTCGACCATCTCTTCACACCACCACCCTCCCCTCTTCTTCCTCGACCTCCCCAGCACCTCGCCATGCTCGATTAGCCACTGCCGCCGCTCAATCGACGCATCACCGCCGCGGAAGCCCTGCAGCAATCGCCGGAGAAGGAGGCCGCCCCTGACGACGCCACTGCTACCAGGAGCCTCGCCGTCGTCTACAACCTCATCGAGCATACTGCCAACCCTAGCTGGAGCCACCGTAAGCCCTCCGACCCCCTACCTGCGCCGCCGGCGAGCCTCTCTCGCCGTCGACGACGATGAACGTGCACCGTTAGATCCTGTTCTAATCCAACGCACCGCATCGCTCGTACCGCTTCGGGCGTTATGAGTGACTGACGGGTGGAGCCCACCATCAGACAGCCCACGCGTGCGTGGACGCGTGGTGGGCTGGACTTGGGCTGTTTTATTCCGTTTGGGCCCAGTTAGCTTTCCCGCGTAGCCCAGTAATTCAAATTCGAATTTTCCAAATCCATTTAAGTTCAATACTGGTTCCAACTTTGAAAATCCATAGCATCTGTTTGGCCTGGCCAAATTTAACAAACTTTATATTTTTAGAAAGCTAAGGAAAAGTTCTACAACTTGGCACTGGTCTCACCTTGAGATCTGTTGTAGAAATAATGTGACAAAAAGAGCAAGCCAGAGACTTTTGCACATTCAAACAATTCTTAAAAATCAACTAAAATAGATATTAAGTTAGTTCCAACTCCTATAGCTCACATTTGACTTACACTAATTGTTTCTGCAAGAAAATGGTGTGGTCACTTTGCATGATCATGCTCTAGTTTAATTAATGGACAATAGGGCTAGTTTAGTTAAGTGATATTGTCCAAAACTATTATGTAAATCTCATGAAGTATTTTTACTTCATTTAAATCTTGGCCTCAAATGAATTCATGTGATGTTTGCACCTCTGGTTCAAACTCTCCTATATGAACATTTGGAGATTTAAATCATTTGGAGAGTTTCTTAAATGATATGAGGTGGTCTACCTCATTTAAATCATTTTCTCAAATAATGATAATGAATGTTTGACTTAGGTCAATATGAATTCATGTATGATTATTTGAGAAGTTAAATCTTAAGAAGATTTCAATGAGAGGAAACTATTTCTCTCAAGGACTAAATAGAAATCTATTAACTACATATGCCATGAAAGGAAATCACTTTTCTTTAACAAAGAAAACCAATACACCTAATTATTTCATGTGTGTGCCTAGCCTAGTTTGTGTGAAGTAATGATGTGCTTAGTATAGCTTTTGAGCTTGCTTAGTGATTATACCTCGTATTCAAATTTAGACGCTAGCACTGGAGATTACCAAGAGGAAGGAGAATTCTACCCAGAAGAGGAAGAAGAAAACTTAGAGAACTACCAAGGCAAGCTAATACCCTTGCAAAGTGCAAAGCCCTCCTTGGGCAAGGCACCATGATTCTTATCTTTATTCATTACCATCTTATTCTACCTTTATACTAAACAAGTTTTACTTGTTGGTTTTCACTAAGTTAATATCAAATGGTATAGTGAATATAACTACAAGAGTAGCAAAGTTAGCAAAGCAATGTAGCCCCCCTCATGATTAGTGCTAGTGCTAAATACTAAAAGTTGACTACTCTAGATGGGACATATGACCTGTTGAAACTTTGGAATGGTGAAGCATTCCATTGAATGATGTGAAGTTGATGGTGAACAAGAGAAGATAGTGATTTTTGATAAAACCCTGATATTGGTTTGAATGCGATACCTTTCCAATTTTTGAGTACCCCCACAATACCTGATTATGGGTAGGGCTTAACTGGAAGTTTATAGATTTTAGTATGAGTTCCCTCTGAACACACATCATAGGGGTTATGCCGAGGCTGCCTCCGTTGTTAAGATATGATGTGAATTGAGGTGAAAATTGTAAGGCCAAGCCCTGTGCAGTTCCCAGGTCAACAGTTGGTTTTCACTGGGAGGCCAAGCTCATGGGGAGAGGTGCTCATACTAGGATGTGTAAGTGAAAGGTTACGGTTGATGATCCGCGTACTGTGTTACGGTGACTCGGAGTTATTCCGACGGATGAAATCAAATGTTGTGGCACAAGTGTGCAACCTCTGCAGAGTGTAAATCTATTCGAATAGCCGTGTCCACGGTTACGGACGGTTAGAAGGGCCATACAGTTTCCGGTGTCAGATTCTTGAAAGCTTGAGTAAATATGAATGATGACTTGGTGACTTGTTGGGATATTCAACCAATGATGTGGGAATGACACTAATGTTCCCATTTATGTTAGTTAGCACATGATCCAAGCTTGTGAACTAAAATTTGGCTTATGCAATGTAAACTAGAGCTTAGTACCTTTAAATTGCATCTTACAATAGTATTAGTTTGCAAGTACTTGAAGTACTTACGGTTTTGTCCCTGGCTATTCAAATGGCCAGAGTACGAGGAGGAACAGAACTATCACGAGGATGATCAGCAGGACGCCTACGACAACTAGGAGTTTCTGACGTCAAATGTTGGCCTGTGGACTAGAGAGTCCCGTTATTATTACGCTTCCGCTATGTATGAACTTGTGTATGTTGTTGATTGAAAGATCAACTATTTGTGTAAGATGAATCATGTGATTCAAGATTGTAAGACATTATGGCTTGTAATAAATAATGACTGTGATATTCGACTATTATGCCTCGCAACAACATTATCCTGGGATTGCGATGAATGACATAATAGGCATCTGGACTTAAAAATCCGGGTGTTGACAAGTTGGTATCAGAGCCATTATTTGACCTTAGAAAACCTTAGTTAGAATGGGCGTTCATAAAAACATAACTTTGAGATCCAAATGAAAAGGTTATTTATGAAAAATTATTCGTATTCTTGTCTTGGAGGCTTTTTCGAAATTTGATGAATCATGCTCTCTTTTATGTCTACTTAAAAATTTTGCCACACTTGTTCAAATCTCTAACTTACTCTCCCAACTCACTTTCAGATGGAGCCCAACGCACCCATCAACACCAAGTTTTAACAACTTGGTAACGGAGGCAGCTTGATCTTTGAGCATGATCTCACTGCGGTCTCGAACTTTCTGGGGCGCCTCCAGCCCGAGTTCCATGGGATCCAGATGGATGATCAGCCTGGCGGAGAGCTGCAATGGATCATTACTGCGGATCTAAGGGGAAACATGGAGTCTCCTACCACCGAGAGGATCCTGTTCTCTTTCCGTGAGAGCAACTGGCTCGACGGGCTTGCTCGAGGCCTGCAGGAGGCACTGGCACGCCTCTGCGGACAGAACGCGGTACGCCTGCTTGCGTCCCGTTTCGCTCACCTAGTGAAGCGTGATGCCGCGGGAGTACCCATGGCTCTGCAGTCCCACCCTGAGCTGAGGCATCACGCCGAGCATCTAGACTTCATGCTGTATCATACTCAGCTGGATCTGGATAACGCCCGGATGTATGCGAACCAGACTCACCTCGCCCTGGCCACCCATGGCGATGCTATCAAGATGCTGTCCAGGGACCGCAACAAGCTTCGCCTGAGGTGCGCGAAGAAGGATGTCACTATCACGCGCCTTCGCGCCCAGATATCGTCACTTGAGGCCACAGTGAAGGCTCAGGAGGAGCAGATCCAGGAGATGGAGGAGGACGAAGCCGGTATCGATATTCAGGGAGGAGGAGCCTTCCTGAGTGACGATGACGACTTCGAGGAGGACGAGTTCACTGAGGAGGAGGACTACGCGTTTCTGGAGCCAGGCCCTGATGACGTCGTTCCTATCAACGTTAAGGACGAGGGTAGCTGCACTTGAGCACTGATGTAGGCATGAGTTGTATCCCGACCTTTGTATCGTAGCATGTGAAATGGTTCTTAAAACCATTGGAGTGTTGAAATATTAGTTTGTAATGTGTTATGTGGCATGAATGAATGAATGTTTGTGTGTGTCATCCAAAGCATTCAAGTTTTTACAAGTTTTAAAACTTATTCAAAATAAACCATAGAATTTCCCCCTTATCTTATAATCTTATGTATATCCAGATGGCCCCACCTAATCGCAACAACAACGATGCCATGATGCAACTGCTGCAAACCCTGTTGGCAGACCGGGAGACTGAAAGAGCTGAACGTCAAGCCAACATCACCGCCCTGCAAAACCTCGCCAACCAAGGCCATGGAAATCATGATCATCCCGGATCCAAGCTCAAGAACTTTCAGAATACCAACCCTCCGATGTTCAGCAAGACGGAGGAACCCCTCGATGCCGATGACTGGCTTCAAACCATGGAGAACAACTTGGAAGTAGCTGGAGTGGAAGCCAACGAGATGGTCCTGTTTGCAACCCATTACCTCGCTGGACCAGCCCGAGCATGGTGGACTAGCACCCGTGCCATGAAAGGAGGTCAGTTCATGACTTGGGCAGATTTCAAGCTCAAGTTCAGCAAGTACCATGTACCCCCGGGTCTTATCAAGAAGATGAGGGATGAGTTCCGTGAACTGAAGCAAGGTCGCATGACGGTGGTAGAATACCGCGACAGGTTCCTTACCTTGTCAAGGTACGCCCCCGATGAGACCGACACCACTGAGAAGGCAGGAGAGATTCCTGAACGGACTGCATGATGAGATGCAGACGGTTCTCCTCAACATCCCTTTTGCCGATCTTGAAGCCCTTGTTGACTCTGCCATCCAGATGGAAGGCAAGCTGAATCAGGCCAATGAGAACCGCAAATGCCGCATGATGCACCAGAGTGGGCCTAGCAATGTTCCGAAGTATCGTCCCAGCCCAAGTGGAAGTTTCACCCCAAGGAACAACAACAAGCTCCCGATGCAGAATTCGCGCCCCGGTTATCAGAACCGGAGTGGAGGAAACTCCAGGCCAGGAGGCCACAACACCAACAACCACTACAACAACAACAACTTCAACCGCGCTCCGCCCAGAGCCCCCAACCCCAACAACAACAACACCAACACTGCCCCCAGAACCGGAAGCAATGCCGTCCCCGTCGCCCCCAAGGACAAGTCTACCATCACCTGCTATGAGTGTGGAGTGGTGGGACACTACTCCAACGAGTGTCCCAAGAGACTCGCCAAGCTCGCCGGCAACACCGCTACACCTGCTCAGCAGCAACGTCGTGTGTCCACCGGAAAGAAGTTCGCCCCCAACAACCCCAATAACCGCAACGGCCGTCTCTTCCACATGAACGCCGAAGAAGCTCAGGAAGCACCAGATGTTGTACTGGGTATGTTTCTGTCAACTCATACCTGAGTGTTGTTTGATTCTGAGCATCTCATTCTTTTATCACCGAAGACTTTGCATCAACAAGTAAAATTCAACCTCTCAGTTTGAAACATGTCATGATAGTTCAAATTCCCGGATCAACTACCAAAGCCAGAAAATTTTGCAAAAATGTACCCATCGTAATCCATGAAGTAGAGTTCCATGCCAACCTGATAATTTTGGGAACCAAAGGTTTGGAAGTAGTGCTGGGAATGGATTGGATGGCAAAACATCATGGAATGATTGACTGTGCCAAGAAAGCCATCACCATGACCAGTAGCACCGGTATCTTAGTAGAACATGTCTCTGAACTGCTACCCAGAAAATTTACCTGCAACCAAGGTGTAGCCAAGCCAACTCTGGATCAAATCAGGGTCGTTTGTCGATATCCTGATGTGTTTCCCGATGGTTTACCCGGTATGCCCCAGACCGGGATATCGAGTTTATCATTGAGTTAATCCTGGAACCGGACCTATAGCCTAGAGAGCATATAGCATGAACCCAGCAGAACTAGTGGAGCTGAAGAAGCAACTGGATGGCTAGCCAAAGGTCGATTCGACCAAGTGCGTCGCCTTGGAGATCCCCTTTTGTTTGTGGATAAGAAGGACGGTGCCAGTCGTTTATGTACGGATTACCGTAAGCTTAACGATGTGACCATCAAAAACAAATACCCCTTGCCGAAGATAGAAGATTTGTTTGACCAGCTGACCGGTGCCGTAGTTTTCTCAAAAATTGACCTCAGGACTGGATACCATCAGTTAAAGATTCGTGCATCGGACATTCCTAAGACTGCCTTTACCACCAGATATGGATTGTACGAGTACAATGTCATGTCATTTGGATTGACCAATGCCCCCGCTTATTTCATGAACCTCATGAATAAGATCTTCATGAACTTTCTGGATAAGTTTGTTGTCGTTTTCATCGACGACATTCTCATCTACTCCAAGTCTGAGGAAGAACATGAACAACACCTAGAAGCTGTCCTGGAGACCCTTAGAGAGCATCAGCTGTATGCTAAGTTTAGCAAATGTGAGTTTTGGTTAAAGGAAGTTGGATTCCTGGGACATATCTTGTCGGCAGGAGGAATTGCTGTAGATCCCGCCAAGATCAAGACTGTTGCAGAATGGAAAGCCCCAACCACCCAGACCGAGGTCCGCGCTTTTCTTGGATTAGCCGTATATTACCGCCGATTTGTAGAAGGCTTTTCGAGTATCGCTCGACCAATGACCCAACTGCTGAAGAAGGACAAGAAGTTCGAATGGACTGACAAATGTGAGGAGAGTTTCCAACAACTCAAGCTTAGACTAACCTCAGCCCCAATTCTGATCATGCCGGACATCACCAAACCCTTCGACGTTTACTGCGATGCATCCAAGATTGGTCTCGGATGTGTGCTTATGCAAGAAGGCAAAGTGATCTCTTATCTGTCCCGGCAACTGAAGCAGCATGAGCAGAACTACCCCACCCATGACCTCGAGCTCGCAGCCGTAGTTTTAGCACTGAAGGTGTGGCGTCATTACCTCATGGGTAATCGCTGCGAGATCTATTCAGATCATAAGAGCCTGAAATATATCTTTACCCAGAAGGAGCTGAACATGAGGCAAAGAAGATGGTTAGAACTGATTAAGGATTATGATATGGAGATCCACTACCACCGGCAAGGCCAACGTGGTAGCGGATGCGTTGAGTAGACTGCCGTGTCAGTTGAACTCAATGATAGCAGAAGAGCTTGTATCAGGAGTTTGAGCAATTTAGAATGGAGTTAGTCAGTAAAGGATTCCTAGCCAGCATGGAGCTACAACCCACCTTGATTGGTCAAATCAAGGAAGCTCAGAAGGGAAACGCTAGCATTGATGGAATCAAGAACCAGATAGTCGCAGGAAAAGCACCAGGATTCACCGTAGATGAAGCCGGAGTTCTTTGGTATAAAGGACGTCTCTGCGTACCATCGGACTCCGACTTAAAACAAGTCATTCTGAAGGAAGCCCATGACACCCTATATTCTATTCACCCCGGAGGTACCAAGATGTACCAAGATCTGAAGGAACAATTTTGGTGGCATGGAATGAAGAGAGAGATCGGAAGCTACATCGCCAAGTGTGATATCTGTCAGCGAGTCAAGGCAGAACATCAGCGACCCGCAGGACTGCTGCAGCCCCTACAGATTCCGGAATGGAAGTGGGACTCTGTAGGAATAGACTTTATCATAGGTTTGCCCAAATCCAGCAAAGGCAACGATTCTATATGGGTAGTGGTGGATAGGTTGACCAAGGTAGCCCATTTCATCGCTGTCAAGACCACCTACCAAGGACCAAAGTTAGCTGAACTGTACATCTCCAGAATAGTCGCCCTGCACGGAACCCCGAAGTCTATAGTGTCAGATAGAGGATCACAGTTCACCTCAAGATTCTGGCAGAAGGTGCACGAAGGACTAGGAACCCGTCTGAATTTCAGCACCGCCTATCACCCCCAGACTGATGGACAGACCGAGAGAGTCAATCAAATATTGGAAGACATGCTGAGAGCATGTGTACTGGAGTACGGATCCAAGTGGGAAGATTGTCTGCCTTATGCAGAATTCTCCTACAACAACAGTTACCAAGCCAGCTGCAGATGGCCCCCTTTGAAGCTTTGTACGGAAGGAAGTGCCGTACCCCCTGAATTGGTCGGAAGTCGGAGAAAGCCAAGTCTTTGGACCTGATGTTCTTCGTGAAGCCGAAGAGAAAGTGCACAAGATTCGCGAGTACATCAAGACAGCGCAATCAAGGCAGAAGAGTTACGCTGACAAGAGACGCCATGAGATGACCTTCGAGATTGGAGATTTTGTCTATCTTAAAGTATCCCCCTGAAAGGAATGCAGAGATTCCAATTGAAAGGAAAGCTTGCACCCCGATATGTCGGACCCTTCAAAGTTCTGAGTCGCCGAGGTGAAGTATCCTATCAACTGGAGTTACCTGAAGAAATGTCGGCTGTGCACGACGTGTTTCACATCTCACTCCTTCGGAAGTGTCTGGAAGTCCCCGAGAAGACGGAAGTGTTCAAGAACATCGATCACCGTTCGGTGGATATCAACCAAGACCTGACATACCGCGAAGTGCCGATTCGCATCCTGGAAGAAGCATACAGAACCACCCGCACCCGAAGCATCAAGTTTCTGAAGATACAGTGGAGCAATCATACCGAAGATGAAGCCACCTGGGAACGAGAGGAAGATATGAAGAAGGAGTACCCAGATCTCTTTAGTACCTAATTTTATTTAAGATCTCGGGACGAGATCTTTTGTAAGGGGGAAGGGTTTGTAACATCCCAAAATTTCAAATAAAGAAAGAAGAACATTTCCAAGTATCCAAAATTCAGAACCAACAAAAAACTTTTACTTTGCATATAGTATCATGCATAGGACTTGTGCATTTTGAGTGATATGCCATGATGATTGTTACTTGGTGTATGTGATGAATCCCAAAACCCTAGAGTGAGCAAGTGATCATCATAAACCAAATCCATCAAAAAGAGAAAGAAATCAAAAATTAGAAAAAAACTAAAAACCCTAACATATGGTCTATGGCATTTTTGTAAAATTGACCCTAGGACCATTTGATCTTCACCAATAATTGTAATATGATATTAATAAGTAATTACAACTTTGAGAATCAAAGATATATCAATTTAATCAAATTTAGAATTAAAAATAGGACCACATATGATAATGGTCATTTTTGAGTTTTATAGTCTGGTCACCACTTTGAGCCTCTCTATTTCAAAATTTCTAAACTAAACAAATCCAACTCTTTGCATGTCATCCAAGTACTCAACAAGGTGAACAACTTTTGTAAAGATCATGGTATCAAATTCATTAAGGATCAAGAGATAGGATCAAGCAAAGATGAGACTTTGAAACAGAATCAACAATCCCCATTTTCAAATTGTGATCAAACCTTGCTGCCCCTTGACCATTTCTTGACTAAACCAAGTCCTATGGACATCACTCAACCTAACCCATGCAAGAACACGCCACGGACACGACCAGATCATGGCCAGCCATGACCATGCCGGCCACGTCGCCCTCGACACGCCTCCCCCTTTCTCTCTTCACCATCGCCACGGCCACCATGTCCAGGAGCTCGCCAAGGACCCCAGAAGATCGCCCGTACTCGTCAACGATCGAGAGGACGCCGACAAGCCCCGGACGACGCGCGCCCAGTACGCCCAGGTACGCCGCGAGCGGCATGGGCGACGTCACTGGCGCACGGACGCGCGCGACACGGCCACGCGGCGCCCGCCAAATCCTGCCGTACCCCGACCATATCCGCGCGCCGTAGTACCTCCCTCGCCACGCGGAGCTCGCCGGACAAGCTGACGTCCTGCCTTGGCGACCACGGCCGCCGGAGAGGACGAACGCGCCCGCCACGGCCGCGACAGTACACCCGCCCGCCCGACCATCGTACGCCGCCATTAACCACGCCGTTGACGCTCCAAGCACCGCGGTGACGTCGTGAACACGACCGCGTCGCCGCCTAGCTCCCTAGACCCCCGGAGAAGCCGCGCCCTTGTCGACTTCACCGCAGCACCCTGGCCACCATCGCGCCTATAAAAGGAGGCCTCGCCTCGACCATCTCTTCACACCACCACCCTCCCCTCTTCTTCCTCGACCTCCCCAGCACCTCGCCATGCTCGATTAGCCACTGCCGCCGCTCAATCGACGCATCACCGCCGCGGAAGCCCTGCAGCAATCGCCGGAGAAGGAGGCCACCCCTGACGACGCCACTGCTACCAGGAGCCTCGCCGTCGTCTACAACCTCGTCGAGCATACTGCCAACCCTAGCTGGAGCCACTGTAAGACCCCCTACCTGCGCCGCCGGCGAGCTGTCAACACCCGGATTTTTAAGTCCAGATGCCTATTATGTCATTCATCGCAATCCCAGGATAATGTTGTTGCGAGGCATAATAGTCAAATATCACAGTCATTATTTATTACAAGCCATAATGTCTTACAATCTTGAATCACATGATTCATCTTACACAAATAGTTGATCTTTCAATCAACGACATACACAAGTTCATACATAGCGGAAGCGTAATAATAACGGGACTCTCTAGTCCACAGGCCAACATTTGACGTCAGAAACTCCTAGTTGTCGTAGGCGTCCTGCTGATCATCCTCGTGATAGTTCTGTTCCTCCTCGTACTCTAGCCATTTGAATAGCCAGGGACAAAGCCGTAAGTACTTCAAGTACTTGCAAACTAATACTATTGTAAGATGCAATTTAAAGGTACTAAGCTCTAGTTTAACTTGCATAAGCCAAATTTTAGTTCACAAGCTTGGATCATGTGCTAACTAACATAAATGGGAACATTAGTGTCATTCCCACATCATTGGTTGAATATCCCAACAAGTCACCAAGTCATCATCCATATTTACTAAAGCTTTCAAAAATCTGACACCGGAAACTGTATGGCCCTTCCAACCATCCGTAACCGTGGACATGGCTATTCGAATAGATTTACACTCTGCAGAGGTTGCACACTTGTGCCACAACATTTGATTTCATCCGTCGGAATAACTCCGAGTCACCGTAACACAGTACGCGGATCATCAACCGTAACCTTTCACTTACACATCCTAGTATGAGCACCTCTCCCCATGAGCTTGGCCTCCCAGTGAAACCAACTGTTGACCTGGGAACTGCACAGGGCTTGGCCGTACAATTTCACCTCAATTCACATCATACTTTAACAACGGAGGCAGCCTCGGCATAACCCCTATGATGTGTGTTCAGAGGGAACTCATACTAAAATCTATAAACTTCCAGTTAAGCCCTACCCATAATCAGGTATTGTGGGGGTACTCAAAATTGGAAAGGTATCGCATTCAAACCAATATCAGGGTTTTATCAAAAATCACTATCTTCTCTTGTTCACCATCAACTTCACAGCATTTAATGGAATGCTTCACCATTCCAAAGTTTCAACAGGTCATATGTCCCATCTAGAGTAGTCAACTTTTAGTATTTAGCACTAGCACTAATCATGAGGGGTGCTACATTGCTTTGCTAACTTTGCTACTCTTGTAGTTATATTCACTATACCATTTGATGTCAACTTAGTGAAAACCAACAAGTAAAACTTGTTTAGTATAAAGGTAGAATAGGATGGTAATGAATAAAGATAAGAATCATGGTGCCTTGCCCAAAGAGGGCTTTGCACTTTGCAAGGGTATTAGCTTGCCTTGGTAGTTCTCTAAGTTTTCTTCTTCCTCTTCTGGGTAGAATTCTCCTTCCTCTTGGTAATCTCCAGTGCTAGCGTCTAAATTTGAATACGAGGTATAATCACTAAGCAAGCTCAAAAGCTATACTAAGCACATCATTACTTCACACAAACTAGGCTAGGCACACACATGAAATAATTAGGTGTATTGGTTTTCTTTGTTAAAGAAAAGTGATTTCCTTTCATGGCATATGTAGTTAATAGATTTCTATTTAGTCCTTGAGAGAAATAATTTCCTCTCATTGAAATCTTCTTAAGATTTAACTTCTCAAATAATCATACATGAATTCATATTGACCTAAGTCAAACATTCATTATCATTATTTGGGAAAATGATTTAAATGAGGTAGACCACCTCATATCATTTAAGAAACTCTTCAAATGATTTAAATCTCCAAATGTTCATATAGGAGAGTTTGAACCAGAGGTGCAAACATCACATGAATTCATTTGAGACAAAGATTTAAATGAAGTAAAAATACTTCATAAGATTTACATAATAGTTTTGGACAATATCACTTAACTAAACTAGCCATATTGTCCATTAATTAAACTAGGGTATGATCATGCAAAGTGACCACACCATTTTCTTACAGAAACAATTAGTGTAAGTCAAATGTGAGCTATAGGAGTTGGAACTAACTTAATATCTATTTTGGTTGATTTTTAAGAATTGTTTGAATGTGCAAAAGTCTCTGGCTTGATCTTTTTGTCACATTATTTCTACAACAGATCTCAAGGTGAGACCAGTTCCAAGTTGTAGAACTTTTCCATAGCTTTCTAACAATATAAAGTTTGTTAAATTTGGCCAAGCCAAACAGATGCTATGGATTTTCAAAGTTGGAACCTGTATTGCAATTAAGTGGATTTGGAAAATTCGAATTTGAATTACTGGGCTACGCGGGAAATGCTAACGGGCCAAGTTTTTAAACTAACGGCCTGCTCAGCCCAACAGCGCATCCAGTGCGAGTGGGCCGCCTGACAGCGTGGGTCCCGCATGTCAGCGGCTCTTTAAACCCGAAACGGTATGGAGCATTGCTGTGCGTTGGATTAGAACGAGATCGAACGGCACAGGGCCGTCGTCGTCTCCGGCGAGATCAGGTCACTGGCACGGCGGCGGTAGGGGGTCGGGGGCTCACCGTGGCTCCAGCTAGGGTTGGTCAGTGTGCTTGGGGACGTTGTAGACGGCGGCGAAGCAGCCTGTAGCAGTGGCGTCGCTTGGGGAGGCCTGGATCGACGGCGATTGCTGCAGAGCTTCCACGGCAGTGAGGCGTCGATTGGCCTTGCTCCAGCGACGATTGAGGTGGCTACTGGTGCTGAGCGAGGCGGTGGTGAGTGGTGATCATGGTGGTGTGTCGAGGGGAGGCCTCCTTTTATAGGCGCGTGAGGGTGCTGCGGGTCAGTGAGGTGGTCGACATGCGCGCGGCTTCTACGGCGAGCTAGGAGGCTAGGCGACGACGGGGTCGTGTTCACCGCATCACCGCAGTCCTTGGAGCGTCAACGGCGCATTAAATGGTGGCGTACGGTGGTCGGGAGCGTCCGTGTACTGTCGCGGCCGTGGCGGGCGCGTTCGTCCTCTCCGGCGGCCGTGGTCGCCAAGGCAGGACGTCAGCTTGTCCGGCGAGCTCCGCGTGGCGAGGGAAGTACTACGGCGCGCGGATGTGGTCGGGTACGGCGAGATTCGGCGAGCGCCGCGTGGCCGTGTCCGTGCGCCAGTGACGTCGCCCATGCCGCTCGCGGCGTACCTGGGACGTACTGGGCGCGCGTTGCCCGGGCCTTGTCGGCGTCCATCCGACCAACGGCGGATACTGGCGATCTTCTGTGATCCTTGGCGAGCTCCTGGACATGGTGGCCGTGGCGATGGTGAAGAGAGAAAGGGGGAGGCGTGTCGAGGTGGAACGGGGCCGGCATGGCCATGGCTAGGCCATGTTTGGCCGTGTCCAGGTCGAATTCTTGCATGGGCTAGGTAGGTTTAGGTCTGGGGAGTAGTGCTAGGTCAAGTAGTGGTCAAGGTTTGGCCAGGTTTGATCACATTTTCAAATTTGGGAATCTTACATATGTTTCAATGTCTCATCTTCTCTTGATCATTACCATTGATCCTTAATGAATTTGATACCATGATCTTTACCAAAGTTGTTCACCTTGTTGAGTACTTGGATGACATGCAAAGAGTTGGGTTTGTTTAGTTTAGAAATTTTGAAATAGAGAGGCTCAAAGTGGTGACCAGACTATAAAAGTCAGAAATGACCATTATCATATGTGATCCTATTTTCAAATTTGAATTTGGTTTAAATGCTATATCCTTGATTCTCCAAGTTGTAATTACTCATTAATATCATATCACAATTATTGGTGAAGATCAAATGGGTCTAGGGTCAAATTTACAAAAATGACATAGACCATATGTTAGGGTTTTTAGGGTTTTAATAATTTTTGATTTCTTTCTCTTTTTGATAGATTTGATTTAGGAGGATCACTTGATCACTTTAGGGTTTTGGAGTTCATCACATACACTAAGTAACAAACATCATGGCATATCACTCAAAATGCACAAGTCCTATGCATGGTACTATATGCAAAGTAAAAGTTTTTGTTGGTTCTGAAATTTGGATAATTGGAATTGTTCTTCTTCCTTTATTTAAAATTTGGGATGTTACAAACCCTTCCCCCTTACAAAAGATCTCGTCCCGAGATCTTAAAGAAAATTAGGTACTAAAGAGATCTGGGTACTCCTTCTTCATATCTTCCTCTCGTTCCCAAGTGGCTTCAGCTTCGGTATGATTGCTCCACTGTATCTTCAGAAACTTGATGCTTCGGGTGCGGGTGGTTCTGTATGCTTCTTCCAGGATGCGAATTGGCACTTCGCGGTATGTCAGGTCTTGGTTGATATCCACCGAACGGTGATCGATGTTCTTGAACACTTCCGTCTTCTCGGGGACTTCCAGACACTTCCGAAGGAGTGAGATGTGAAACACGTCGTGCACGCCGACATTTCTTAGGTAACTCCAGTTGATAGGATACTTCGCCTCGGCGACTCAGAACTTTGAAGGGTCCGACATATCGGGGTGCAAGCTTTCCTTTCAATTGGAATCTCTGCATTCCTTTCAGGGGGGATACTTTAAGATAGACAAAATCTCCGATCTCGAAGGTCATCTCACGGCGTCTCTTGTCGGCGTAACTCTTCTGCCTTGATTGCGCTGTCTTGATGTACTCGCGAATCTTGTGCACTTTCTCTTCGGCTTCACGAAGAACATCAGGTCCAAAGACTTGGCTTTCTCCGACTTTCGACCAGTTCAGGGGTACGGCACTTCCTTCCGTACAAAGCTTCAAAGGGGGCCATCTGCAAGCTGGCTTGGTAACTGTTGTTGTAGGAGAATTCTGCATAAGGAAGACAATCTTCCCACTTGGATTCGTACTCCAGTACACATGCTCTTGTGGGGACCCCGGACTAGCTGTCCGAAATACCCTGTTATGCATTTAACTCACGACCCCATGATCATTGCATCGTGAGCACATAACCGAACTGAATATCCAGAATTACATCATCCATTACAGTACCGAATAAAAAAAGTCTTACAAAGCGGGTCACATGACCGAGCTTACATAATGCCTCGATGGGCAAGTTCACCAAACACATGCAGCGGATACACATCAACGTCGTCGGGCCCAAGTCATGCCTTAGACCTATAGGCGACTGACTTGGAGAGCGTCCTAGGTCGCATAGTCGTCATGATATCCTCCATCGTCTTCATAGTCCTCCTCAAAGTCTGGCCAAGTTAATAGCCAGGGACAAAGCCGTAAGTACATTTGGAATTGTACTTGCAAACCATCATAAGAGGGGTGCAACAATCTAACTAAAGGAGACACGAGAGTGTGACAAGTTTCTCTTGTGGGTATAGCATGTTCCTTCTTTTATTGTTTACTTAGCCTTCCGACTTCTCAAGTGAAGGGGATACTAAGATTGTCCTATGACATCTCTATATCTTTGTTAAGGAAGAGTTGCATTTCTCCATCTCAATTGATGGGTATGCGAGGGAAAATCCTATGACATCTCTATATCTTTGTTAAGGAAGAGTTGCATTTCTCCATCTCAGTTGATGGGTATGCGAGGGAAAATCCTATGACATCTCTATATCTTTGTTAAGGAAGAGTTCCTCTACATGAAACACTAGGGAAGAGTTCCCCACTTGGTCTCAATTTTTCCCACGACCATCTCCATATGGTCGACACACGCCCACTTTCCGTACCCTTCCGGTACATAAAACACAACACTTTCTTTGCAAAGCCTTTGTCAAAACAAAACGCAAGCCCCGGTAAAGGTAGACCATTGCAACCCGTCCATGACCGCGGACGCGGCTATTCGAATAGATTTAACTCGCAGTGTGCGCACTTTCCCCACAAGAACTGATAAATCCGCCGGGATCATCCCCGGATCGTCATACGAGAGTATGCGAGTCTCGGATAACCAGTCATAGTCTTTCGCCCGTCTCCTTTGGCACAAGTCCTTCCCTGAGGGTTTACCCCTCCCCGGCACCCCGGCAGCATACCTCCTTTTGAGCGTATCTCCGGCGCCACATCGGAAGACCCTCAGTAATCGTTCGGCTATCAGTTAAGACAGTGTATTGCCTCCTCCAGAGCGCAACCCGGCGTCGGAGGTCATCTTGACCCTCCCTAGAGAGTTGCGAAGGGGGCTTATGCCAATCTCAACGAACTACGGACTAAGCCCGTGCCCATATTGGATAATGTGGTTGCGCGAATAAAAGTTGGGCTGGTGTACACATATACGCAGTGCCCCTTTTTAGAAACCCTTTCCTTCTTCCCACAACACCTTGGTGTTCCACGAACAGCCATACACACCTTTCCCAAACATCCTTATCAAGATCCTTTGTTTTTCTTAAACCATACACTTGGGGTAATTCACCCAAGGTTTTTTTATAAATATTTACAACAAGGTAAACCTTGAGGGGTTCCCAACCTATAATTTCACGAGAAGGAACTACTATAGTACCATGGCCGAGATGAAGGTCATCATACCATGAGAGCATAAGTGAGTGGCATAAAGGGGGTTCTACTTGCTTAAGGTAAGCATGTAAGATGATAACAAAAGGGTGAATCAAACTTTCAGTTTTGGGGGTGCTACTATACAACTTGGGTGGTATAGGTGTATTACCCATCCTTCATTTAAGGGGGGGGGGGTACACGGCATAATTCCCTCAATTTGAGAAATATACCAAGCATCATGACTTTGATACCTCTATAGTCAACAAAGTAGGGGTGTTGTGTAAAACTCTAATTTTGGAATAGTACATGCTCGATTTGAGCACTCATGAGACCCAAAGGAGTGGCACGGCAGTGATACCATGCATCTCTCCCACGTGTGAACCAAGATGAAAAACCACCACAAGTAACTACTCCTATTACCACCATACATAGACCAACATAGAGAGATCATCACATAAAGAGATAAGATGCTTAGGGATATCAACAAATGACATCCAACACCACATCATTCAGAGTTCAAAGATGGCTTGCCTTGGTTGGCTTGTCCCTGGTCTTCCTCAAGTTCTTCACCAAAGTCCTCCCCTTCCACTTCTCCCTCGTTTGTATCTAGCGTCGCAAAAGTAAACGATGCACACAATCAACACATAGTTCAAGAAACAAGAGCAAATAAATGAAAACAAATAAATATGCAGGGGAGTTGTTTGACAGTAACAAAACATGATTTGGCCATTTTTATAAACAATGCATCGAGATTTAATTAAAAACATCAAATTCTAAACCTATCATTGCATGTGGCACACATATAAACATAACCAGAGACTAAACATTACTAACAGAGGCTTCTGGTATTTATTCTAGATGCACAGTAACAATATAAGATTAACCCAGCTGGAAACAGTTAAAAATATTAATTTTTCAATTTTAGGAATTAGGAATACTAACCAGAAACAGAGATCTTGTTATAATTATTAAAAATCGCACAAAAATCCTAAAAATACAAGGCCAGTGGCAGCTGAAAGATAATTTCACGCCGGTGCTAATGCAACTGGAATCAATTTAATCCGAGTTACCAAACTAACTTAATTAGCAAAACAGTATACTGGCAGTTTTTCATTTTTATTTTCTATTTAACAAACTTTCAAACAAAAGAAAAGGGCGGGAACGCCCTGGGCCGTGCAGATGCTGTGCCGAATGGGCCGGCCCAGTGGGGCTCTCCGGTGGCCGGTGAAAAAAAAGAAAAGGAAAAACGGCCGGGGGCCCGTGGCGGGCCAGGCAGGCCGACGTGGCCATGCACGCCGACGTGGCCGTGCATGCGCCATGCGCCCGTCAGATCTGGATCCGACGGCCCAGATCTGGCGCAGGCGATCGACGTCCGGGCGCTCGCCGGCGCAGAGGGAGAAAGGGGCGGCGCGACGGCTTACCAGAGGCTGGCAATGGCGAGGCTCGACGCAGGCGGGTTGGCGGTGTGGGTGTGCGGCTCGGGGATGTCCTGGCGAAGCTCGGACGCGTCGACGTCGCCTGACTTGGCGGCTTCGGCGTCACGGGCGTTGCCGGTGCGTCATCGGTGTCGTCGCTCCGCTGCGGATCTGCAAGGCAGGGGCAACGGAGAGGGGTTAGGAGAGGCGAGAGGTGGTGCTGATGATGGGGGAGAGAAGAGGGAGGCGTCGACGGCGTCGTGGCGGTGACCACCTGCGCGTCACCCACGCGGTGACCGTGGTGCGCGTCTCGGCGCGTCTCAGCAGGGGCTCGGCTGCCGCTCGAGCAGCCGAAGGAGTAGCGGGGCAGCCTAACGGCGTAGTGGGAGGGGGAGCTGAAGGGAGAGGAGTGGCGCACGGGGGGGTTTTATAGGCAGGGGAGGGAGCGGTAGTGGCGTGGGCGGTGGCGTCGGCCAACGGGCGCGCAAGGGCTGGCGTCACTGGCCGGGCCCAGTGTGACGTCGCCTTGAGCCGTCAGCGAGGGGAGGGAAACGAGGAGGCGCGCGGCAGGCGAGGCTGATGGCGTTTCGATCGAGAGGCGCCATCATGCCCTCTGACCCGTCGCGTCGCGCGCGTGCGTTTAGGGCTGGGGTTTGGCGCGGGAGAGGGGTGCTGGTGAGGTTTGGGCCAAAAGAGAGGGGGTGGTGCGAGGTAGGGTTGGGCCAGAGTGAGAGAGAGAGTGGTGGTGGTGTCCACGGCCCAAAAACAGAGAAGAAAAGAGAGGGAAGAGAGAAAGAAAAAGAGAGGGGGAGGTTTCCCCTCTTGTCTCTCGGCCAAAACCCAAGAGAGAAAAGAGAGAAAAGAGAAAGGGGCAGGGGTGAAAAAGAGAGAGACCATACCAAGAACATGTGCCCAAGTGTGACAAGGGAGCATGTGCACAAATGTGAACACATAAAAAGGACAAGAAAAAGATGATGATGGTGTTTAAGGTGCAAACCCTAGGTGAGATGGTGGTGGGGGGGGTAGAGAAGGGAGTAGGGTGTTTCTCCCATCCAAAAGTGGTGCTTACCACCCTAGGGTTAGGATCTCTGAGGGCAAGGTGCATAAGAGGTGGTGCCAAACAATTAAGAAGAGCAAATCCTAAAATTTTAAAGAAGGTGTAAAATAAATTAACCTAAGGTGAGGTGTCACACACAACAAACCAAGGAAGTAATTAAGCTAACCCAAGCAAGAATTCTAACCTACACTCAATCAGAAGTGTTAAATAAATTTTTTTTGTTGGCTCAAAATTTTAACTTGGAGAAATATGCAGGTTTTGAAAAAAAAATGGGGTGTTACAGACCTTCCCCCCTTAAAAGAATCTCGTCCCGAGATTCCACGGCTAAGAGCTTGAACAGGTGTGGGAATTCCTGTCTCAGATAATCCTCCCGCTCCCATGTGGCTTCATCTTCAGAGTGGTTGCTCCACTGGACCTTGAAGAATTTTATCTTCCTTCGGCGGGTGACTCTAACGATTTCATCCAGAATGCGAATAGGGTTCTCTCGGTAGGTTAAGTCGTGATTGAGGTCGATGGCACGGTAATCAATATCCTTAAAAACTTCAGGCTTGCTTGGTGCTTGGAGGCATCTTCGAAGTTGGGAGACATGAAAAACGTCATGGAACTCAGACAATTCGGGAGGTAACTCCAGCTGGTAAGATACTTCTCCCTTTCGTCCTAGCACCTTGAAAGGACCAATGTATCTTGGCGCAAGCTTGCCTTTAACATGGAAACGTTTCATTCCTTTGAGAGGGGTTACCCGGAGATAGGCGAAATCTCCGGTGCCGAAAGTTAATTCCTGACGCTTGTTGTCGGCGTAACTCTTCTGGCGGGACTGTGCAGCCTTGAGACGGTCACGGATAAGCTGAACTTGTTCCTCTGCTTCTCGAAGTATGTCTGGACCGAACACTTGGCTTTCTCCGGTCTCGGTCCAGTTGAGAGGGGTCCGGCATCTCCTCCCATAGAGGGCTTCAAAAGGTGCCATCCGAAGACTGGCCTGATAACTGTTGTTATAAGAGAACTCGGCGAATGGCAGGCAATCCTCCCACTTGGTTCCATAAGCGAGAGCGCATGCGCGGAGCATGTCTTCCAGAATCTGGTTCACCCTTTCGGTCTGTCCTCCGGTCTGAGGATGGTAGGCTGTGCTGAAAGATAGTTTGGTGCCCATGGCTTCGTGAAGCTGTTTCCAGAAATGAGAGGTAAACTGGGTTCCTCGATCGGATACGATGACCTTGGGAACTCCATGAAGACTGACGATCCTTGAGATGTACAGATCGGCTAACGCTCTTCCGCGATCGGTGGTCTTGACAGGTAGGAAATGAGCGACTTTGGTGAGACGATCGACTATCACCCAAATGGAATCATGTCCACGGCTAGATCTGGGAAGTCCGGTGATAAAATCCATTCCCACTTCTTCCCATTTCCACACCGGTATCTTCAAAGGTTGCAGTAATCCGGCGGGACGTTGGTGTTCAGCTTTAACTTTCTGGCAGACATCACATCGAGCGATAAAGAAGGCAATATCCCTCTTCATCCCATGCCACCAAAAAGTGTCCTTCAAATCTTGATACATTTTAGATCCTCCAGGGTGAATAGAATAAGGAGTAGTATGGGCTTCCTCCATTATAAGATTCTTCAATTCTGGAACGTTTGGCACGCAAAGACGTCCATTGTACCACAGTACTCCATTGGAATCTATTGAGAATCCTTCTACTATTTCTTTATCCAGGCGGCGTTTGATCCCTTCTATACTCTTATGTCCTACTTGGGCTTCCTTGATCTGATCTCGTAGGGTAGGTCTGGCTTCCATGGCAGCAAGGAATCCATGGCTAACCAATTCCAATCCAAATTCTTCAAACTCTTGATAAAGCAGGGGTTGCTCGACTTTCAAACGGTAGTTGAGGGAACAGGGTTCTCTGCTGAGGGCGTCGGCAACTACATTGGCTTTTCCAGGGTGATAATGGATACTAAGATCATAGTCCTTGATGAGCTCAATCCATCTCCTCTGTCGCATGTTCAACTCCCTCTGGGTAAAGATATACTTGAGACTTTTGTGATCGGTATAAATATCACACCTGTTTCCTATGAGATAATGGCGCCAAGTCTTGAGAGCGTGAACTACGGCGGCTAACTCCAGGTCATGGGTGGGGTAATTAGCCTCGTGAGGTTTAAGTTGTCGGGAGAGGTAAGAGATCACCTTTCCTTCCTGCATTAAGACACTTCCAAGACCAAGTTTGGAAGCATCACAATAGATCACGAAATCCTTGGTGACGTCGGGCATGGTTAGGATGGGGGCTGAAACAAGTCGTCTCTTGAGCTCTTGAAAACTTTCTTCACACTTTTCTGTCCATTCAAACTTCTTACCCTTTTTAAGTAGGAGGGTCATTGGCTTGGCGATACTCGAGAATCCTTCAACGAACTTGCGGTAATATCCCGCCAATCCGAGGAAAGACCTCACTTCTGTAACATTCTTAGGGGGTTGTCGGTCCACAATGGACTTGATCAAAGAGGGGTCAACTGAGAGTCCTTCGGCTGACAATACGTGGCCAAGAAATCCAACTTCCTTGAGCCAGAATTGGCATTTGCTGAACTTAGCATACAGTCGGTGATGCCTAAGGGTACCTAAAACGAGTCGCAGATGCTCTTCATGTTCTTCCTCAGTTTTGGAGTAAACCAAGATGTCATCGATAAACACCACAACAAACTTGTCTAGGTATTCCATGAAGACCTTGTTCATGAGATTCATGAAGTAGGCGGGGGCATTGGTGAGTCCAAAAGACATTACGGTGTACTCATACAATCCGTAACGGGTAGTGAAGGCAGTCTTGGGAATGTCGGATTCTCTAACCTTGAGTTGGTGATACCCAGTGCGGAGGTCTATCTTGGAGAAAAATTTGGCTCCATTCATCTGATCAAACAAATCATCGATCTTGGGTAGAGGATACTTATTCTTAATGGTAACATCATTGAGCCTCCGGTAATCCACACATAAGCGAATGGTTCCGTCTCTTTTGTCTACGAAGATCACAGGCGATCCCCATGGTGAAGCACTAGGTCGGATCAGACCTTTGGCCAACATGTCGTCCAATTGTCTTTTTAACTCGATTAGTTCTTGGGGATTCATACGGTAAGGTCTCTGGGCTATGGGTGCTGTACCCGGGATCAATTCTATGATGAACTCGATGTCACGGTCTGGGGGCATACCGGGCAATTCCTCCGGAAAGACATCAGGGTACTCACAGACAATAGGGACTTGTTCAAGGTTGGGTCCAGAGACGCTTTTCCTGCAGAAAGCTTTGGATGAATGTATGGTGGCGGTGTATTTTACTGGTAGGCCTTGATCATTGGTGAGAGTAATGGATTTCTCGACGCAGTCAATGTGCCCCTTATACTTGGTCATCCAATCCATTCCAAGTATTACCTCTAAACCTTGGGCTCCTAAGATTATGAGTTCTGCCTGGAAAGGTACTCCGTGTATAATAATGGGAACTTGTTTGCAAGATAAGCGGGTTTTAGCGGTGGATCCAGGAATTTGGACTAACATGAGGCGTTTCATAATGGTTGGTTTTAGTCCACTTTTCTTAACGAAGGGTTCGGTAACAAAAGAATGAGATGCGCCGGAATCAAAAAGAACTCGGGCAGGAGTGGAGTTGACTAGAAACGTACCCATCACGATATCCGGAGCTTCCTCTGCCTCTTCAGCGTTGGCATGGTTCAGATGTCCATGGGCGGCATTGGCCTGCTTCTTGACCATGGGCTTCTTTCCTGACGCCGTCCTAGCTTGAGCTTGATTGGGTCTGGGTGCGTTGGCGCGCTGAGGTGTCCTCATCTTGGTAGGACACTCACGAGAGAAGTGTCCAGGCTTCCCACAAGTGAAACATCCATCGCCTTGAGGGCGAGCTGGCGGGTTGGGGCGGGGGTTGGTGTTGAATCCTCCAGAACGGGGCTGCTGAGCTGAACGATTGGGGGCATAGTTGTTGGAACGGTAAGCTGGTGCTGGCGAAGGGTTCCTCTGGGGTGGGTTGACGGGTCTTGATGGGGGCGGACTGCGGTACTTGGGGTTGCTGGGCCCACCCTGCTGCTGTTGCATCTTGCGCTTCCTGGTTTCATAGGCAGCCTTGCGCTTAGACTCCACCAAAATAGCGGCATCCACAAGCGCTTCTAAGTCGGGGTAGGGTACAGCCACTAGGATACTCTGGATTTCTTCATGCAGACCATTCATGAAACGGTCGCGCTTCTTCTCGTCAGTGTCAACATCTTGCGGGGCATACCTGGCCAGGGTGTTGAACTTCTCAAGATAATCCACCACGTTGGAGTTGTTCTACTTCAGGTTGAAGAATTCATCACGCTTCATCTTGATCAGACCAGTGGGAATGTGAGCCTTACGGAACTTGGCGGTGAATTCTGCCCAGTTGATGACATGATCCGGAGCTTGCATGGCCTTGACATTCTCCCACCATGCTCGGGCGGGTCCCGAGAGAAAATGAGTGGCGAGAAGAACTTTCTCGAGATCTCCTACCGCGGCGACTTCAAGGTTGTTTTCAATGGTGCGGAGCCAATCATCCGCGTCGAGGGGAGCGACACATTTGGAGAACACGGGCGGGTTGGTATTCTGAAAGTCCCTAAGGCGTGACCTTGGTGCTTCCTCGCCGTGTCCTTCTCCTTCTTCATTGTTGCGGTTTCCCGCGGCGGCTTGAGCGATTTGCCGAAGCGCGGCAATGTTAGCTTCACTCTCCTGGCGGGCACGCTGGCGATCCTCCATCAAGAGGCGTAGGATCTGAGCCATGTTGGGATCCGGAGGTGGTGGTGGTGGTGGGTTTCCGGAAGTGGAACCTCCATGGCGAGTTTCAACCATCTGGGGAGGTGAAGATGACATACATGGAAATGAGATGATGAAAAAGTTCGTGGGTTCAAGTGCTCGTTGAATAAGGGGAAGGAATGTGCATGCATAAAAAGAAAACTCCAAAATAAAGGGAAATAAAAACCAACACAAATACTAACATGCACCCACAAACATTGGTACCACCAAAAGCATCAAGTTCACATCCAACATGGTCACACACGGACCAACAAGTTCATCGCATCAAAGGGGACATCCTATCATCAACCAAGTCTCGAAGGTGCCCAACTATCAAGTGGTGCGGAAGGGCCATCGAACGGGGGCTCCTCGGGATCCTCCTCATCATCCGGAGTAGCCTCCACGGTGTGAAGTGGTGCGGGCTCTTCGATCGCGTCGTTGATGAAGGCGCGGTCTTCGTCATCTTCATCATCAAGCCCATCAAGTCCTTCTTCCTCCATGTAGTCCTCATCGTCGCTCACAAGGGCGGTGCTCTCCTTGCGGATATCTTCGCCGTCGTCCTGAGTCTCCTCGAGCTTCTCCTCGGCTTCGCGGAGGGCGGCCTTGAGGTGCATAACCTTGACCTTGAGCATGTAGTTGGACTCGCGGACACGGAGGGTCTTCTTCTGTTGGCAGCGATGCTTGAGCTTAGCCAACTTCAAGTCCATCTTGAGCCCCTCCATCTCATGCTTCAACACCTCATTCTCCATCCTGTTGGAGTCAAGGCTAAGCTGAGTCTTGAACAACAAGTTCTCCATCTGGCTCACTTGGCGTCCAAGGGGGCAAAAGTAGGGGATCATAGTAGGAACCCCCTCCTCATTGCGGCGTCCCAAGAAGGCGTGAGGAAGTCCCTTGGCCTCCAACTCGACACGGTGGTGAAAGACAAGACGAGAGAGGGCCGCTTGGAGCACCCTCACAAGTCCATCCTCCCACGTGCGGTCAAAGACCTGGACCTCTATCTCCTCAAGCTGCTTCATATGAGAGCCACGAAGTGTGCAAACCACCATCCAGGACATCTCACCGTCCTTGGTGCTCTCCATCTGTCCTCCCTTCACTTCGGGCGCCAGGCGTCCAACGGCCCGGGACACCTCGACAAGGGAGGTCTCAAACAGGTAGGGAGGCTTCTTGAAGCCAAGCTGGATGCTCTCAGTGAACATCGGTGGATCCATCTACAAAAATTTTTAAGTTCTTAATTAGTATGATGATCAAAGTGTGCCAAATTTTAAGTGCATAAAGTAAAAACATTAATAATTAATGCAAGTAAAGTTACTATCCAAGAGAAAGTAGGGGAGAGACTAGGCATTATTTCAGCATATAGTCATCTCGTTTTTATTATAGAAAATAGTTTTTGCACTATCTTAGCGTCCATGCTAACTAGGGCTTCCTATGGTCAGGATGGCTCTGATACCAGCTCTGTGGGGACCCCGGACTAGCTGTCCGAAATACCCTGTTATGCATTTAACTCACGACCCCATGATCATTGCATCGTGAGCACATAACCGAACTGAATATCCAGAATTACATCATCCATTACAGTACCGAATAAATAAGTCTTACAAAGCGGGTCACATGACCGAGCTTACATAAATGCCTCGATGGGCAAGTTCACCAAACACATGCAGCGGATACACATCAACGTCGTCGGGCCCAAGTCATGCCTTAGACCTACAGGCGACTGACTTGGAGAGCGTCCTAGGTCGCATAGTCGTCATGATATCCTCCATCGTCTTCATAGTCCTCCTCAAAGTCTGGCCAAGTTAATAGCCAGGGACAAAGCCGTAAGTACATTTGGAATTGTACTTGCAAACCATCATAAGAGGGGTGCAACAATCTAACTAAAGGAGACACGAGAGTGTGACAAGTTTCTCTTGTGGGTATAGCATGTTCCTTCTTTTATTGTTTACTTAGCCTTCCGACTTCTCAAGTGAAGGGGATACTAAGATTGTCCTATGACATCTCTATATCTTTGTTAAGGAAGAGTTGCATTTCTCCATCTCAATTGATGGGTATGCGAGGGAAAATCCTATGACATCTCTATATCTTTGTTAAGGAAGAGTTGCATTTCTCCATCTCAGTTGATGGGTATGCGAGGGAAAATCCTATGACATCTCTATATCTTTGTTAAGGAAGAGTTCCTCTACATGAAACACTAGGAAAGAGTTCCCCACTTGGTCTCAATTTTTCCCACGACCATCTCCATATGGTCGACACACGCCCACTTTCCGTACCCTTCCGGTACATAAAACACAACACTTTCTTTGCAAAGCCTTTGTCAAAACAAAACGCAAGCCCCGGTAAAGGTAGACCATTGCAACCCGTCCATGACCGCGGACGCGGCTATTCGAATAGATTTAACTCTGCAGAGTGTGCGCACTTTCCCCACAAGAACTGATAAATCCGCCGGGATCATCCCCGGATCGTCATACGAGAGTATGCGAGTCTCGGATAACCAGTCATAGTCTTTCGCCCGTCTCCTTTGGCACAAGTCCTTCCCTGAGGGTTTACCCCTCCCCGGCACTCCCAGCATACCTCCTTTTGAGCGTATCTCCGGCGCCACGTCGGAAGACCCTCAGTAATCGTCCGGCTATCAGTTAAGACAGTGTATTGCCTCCTCCAGAGCGCAACCCGGCGTCGGAGGTCATCTTGACCCTCCCTAGAGAGTTGCGAAGGGGGCTTATGCCAATCTCAACGAACTACGGACTAAGCCCGTGCCCATATTGGATAATGTGGTTGCGCGAATAAAAGTTGGGCTGGTGTACACATATACGCAGTGCCCCTTTTTAGAAACCCTTTCCTTCTTCCCACAACACCTTGGTGTTCCACGAACAGCCATACACACCTTTCCCAAACATCCTTATCAAGATCCTTTGTTTTTCTTAAACCATACACTTGGGGTAATTCACCCAAGTTTTTTTTATAAATATTTACAACAAGGTAAACCTTGAGGGGTTCCCAACCTATAATTTCACGAGAAGGAACTACTATAGTACCATGGCCGAGATGAAGGTCATCATACCATGAGAGCATAAGTGAGTGGCATAAAGGGGGTTCTACTTGCTTAAGGTAAGCATGTAAGATGATAATAAAAGGGTGAATCAAACTTTCAGTTTTGGGGGTGCTACTATACAACTTGGGTGGTATAGGTGTATTACCCATCCTTCATTTAAGGGGGGGGGGGTACACGTCATAATTCCCTCAATTTGAGAAATATACCAAGCATCATGACTTTGATACCTCTATAGTCAACAAAGTAGGGGTGTGGTGTAAAACTCTAATTTTGGAATAGTACATGCTCGATTTGAGCACTCATGAGACCCAAAGGAGTGGCACGGCAGTGATACCATGCATCTCTCCCACGTGTGAACCAAGATGAAAAACCACCACAAGTAACTACTCCTATTACCACCATACATAGACCAACATAGAGAGATCATCACATAAAGAGATAAGATGCTTAGGGATATCAACAAATGACATCCAACACCACATCATTCAGAGTTCAAAGATGGCTTGCCTTGGTTGGCTTGTCCCTGGTCTTCCTCAAGTTCTTCACCAAAGTCCTCCCCTTCCACTTCTCCCTCGTTTGTATCTAGCGTCGCAAAAGTAAACGATGCACACAATCAACACATAGTTCAAGAAACAAGAGCAAATAAATGAAAACAAATAAATATGCAGGGGAGTTGTTTGACAGTAACAAAACATGATTTGGCCATTTTTATAAACAATGCATCGAGATTTAATTAAAAACATCAAATTCTAAACCTATCATTGCATGTGGCACACATATAAACATAACCAGAGACTAAACATTACTAACAGAGGCTTCTGGTATTTATTCTAGATGCACAGTAACAATATAAGATTAACCCAGCTGGAAACAGTTAAAAATATTAATTTTTCAATTTTAGGAATTAGGAATACTAACCAGAAACAGAGATCTTGTTATAATTATTAAAAATTGCACAAAAATCCTAAAAATACAAGGCTAGTGGCAGCTGAAAGATAATTTCACGCCGGTGCTAATGCAACTGGAATCAATTTAATCCGAGTTACCAAACTAACTTAATTAGCAAAACAGTATACTGGCAGTTTTTCATTTTTATTTTCTATTTAACAAACTTTCAAACAAAAGAAAAGGGCGGGAACGCCCTGGGCCGTGCAGGTGCTGTGCTGAATGGGCCGGCCCAGTGGGGCTCTCCGGTGGCCGGTGAAAAAAAAGAAAAGGAAAAACGGCCGGGGGCCCGTGGCGGGCCAGGCAGGCCGACGTGGCCATGCACGCCGACGTGGCCGTGCATGCGCCATGCGCCCGTCAGATCTGGATCCGACGGCCCAGATCTGGCGCAGGCGATCGACGTCGGGGGCGCTCGCCGGCGCAGAGGGAGAAAGGGGCGGCGCGACGGCTTACCAGAGGCTGGCAATGGCGAGGCTCGACGCAGGCGGGTTGGCGGTGTGGGTGTGCAGCTCGGGGATGTCCTGGCGAAGCTCGGACGCGTCGACGTCGCCTGACTTGGCGGCTTCGGCGTCACGGGCGTCGCCGGTGCATCGTCGGTGTCGTCGCTCCGCTGCGGATCTGCAAGGCAGGGGCAACGGAGAGGGGTTAGGAGAGGCGAGAGGTGGTGCTGATGATGGGGGAGAGAAGAGGGAGGCGTCGACGGCGTCGTGGCGGTGACCACCTGCGCGTCACCCACGCGGTGACCGTGGTGCGCGCCTCGGCGCATCTCAGCAGGGGCTCGGCTGCCGCTCGAGCAGCCGAAGGAGTAGCGGGGCAGCCTAACGGCGTAGTGGGAGGGGGAGCTGAAGGGAGAGGAGTGGCGGACGGGGGGGTTTTATAGGCAGGGGAGGGAGCGGTAGTGGCGTGGGCGGTGGCGTCGGCCAACGGGCGCGCGAGGGCTGGCGTCACGGCCGGGCCCAGTGTGACGTCGCCCTGAGCCGTCAGCGAGGGGAGGGAAACGAGGAGGCGCGCGGCAGGCGAGGCTGATGGCGTTTCGATCGAGAGGCGCCATCATGCCCTCTGACCCGTCGCGTCGCGCACGTGCGTTTAGGGCTGGGGTTTGGCGCAGGAGAGTGGTGCTGGTGAGGTTTGGGCCAAAAGAGAGGGGGTGGTGCGAGGTAGGGTTGGGCCAGAGTGAGAGAGAGAGTGGTGGTGGTGTCCACGGCCCAAAAACAGAGAAGAAAAGAGAGGGAAGAGAGAAAGAAAAAGAGAGGGGGAGGTTTCCCCTCTTGTCTCTCGGCCAAAACCCAAGAGAGAAAAGAGAGAAAAGAGAAAGGGGCAGGGGTGAAAAAGAGAGAGACCATACCAAGAACATGTGCCCAAGTGTGACAAGGGAGCATGTGCACAAATGTGAACACATAAAAAGGACAAGAAAAAGATGATGATGGTGTTTAAGGTGCAAACCCTAGGTGAGATGGTGGTGGGGGTAGAGAAGGGAGTAGGGTGTTTCTCCCATCCAAAAGTGGTGCTTACCACCCTAGGGTTAGGATCTCTGAGGGCAAGGTGCATAAGAGGTGGTGCCAAACAATTAAGAAGAGCAAAGCCTAAAATTTTAAAGAAGGTGTAAAATAAATTAACCTAAGGTGAGGTGTCACACACAACAAACCAAGGAAGTAATTAAGCTAACCCAAGCAAGAATTCTAACCTACACTCAATCAGAAGTGTTAAATAAAATTTTTTTGTTGGCTCAAAATTTTAACTTGGAGAAATATGCAGGTTTTGAAAAAAATGGGGTGTTACAGCTCTCAACATGTCCTCCAATATTTGATTTACTCTCTCGGTCTGTCCATCAGTCTGGGGGTGATAGGCGGTGCTGAAATTCAGATGGGTTCCTAATCCTTCGTGCACCTTCTGCAGAATCTTGAGGTGAACTGTGATCCTCTATCCGACACTATAGACTTCGGGGTTCGTGCAGGGCGACTATTCTGGAGATGTACAGTTCAGCTAACTTTGGTCCTTGGTAGGTGGTCTTGACAGCGATGAAATGGGCTACCTTGGTCAACCTATCCACCACTACCCATATAGAATCGTTGCCTTTGCTGGATTTGGGCAAACCTGTGATAAAGTCCATTCCTACAGAGTCCCACTTCCATTCCGTAATCTGTAGGGGCTGCAGCAGTCCTGCGGGTCGCTGATGTTCTGCCTTGACTCGCTGACAGATATCACACTTAGCGATGTAGCTTCCGATCTCTCTCTTCATTCCATGCCACCAAAATTGTTCCTTCAGATCTTGGTACATCTTGGTACCTCCGGGGTGAATAGAATATAGGGTGTCATGGGCTTCTTTCAGAATGACTTGTTTTAAGTCGGAGTCTGATGGTACGCAGAGACGTCCTTTATACCAAAGAACTCCGGCTTCATCTACGGTGAATCCTGGTGCTTTTCCTGCGACTATCTGGTTCTTGATTCCATCAATGCTGGCATTTCCCTTCTGAGCTTCCTTGATTTGACCAATCAAGGTGGGTTGTAGCTCCATGCTGGCTAGGAATCCTTCACTGACTAACTCCATTCTAAATTGCTCAAACTCCTGATACAAGCTAGGTTGTTCTTCTGCTATCATTGAGTTCAACTGACACGGCAGTCTACTCAACGCATCCGCTACCACGTTGGCCTTGCCGGGGTGGTAGTGGATCTCCATATCATAATCCTTAATCAGTTCTAACCATCTTCTTTGCCTCATGTTCAGCTCCTCTGGGTAAAGATATATTTCACTTATGATCTGAATAGATCTCGCAGCGATTACCCATGAGGTAATGACGCCACACCTTCAGTGCTAAAACTACGGCTGCGAGCTCGAGGTCATGGGTGGGGTAGTTCTGTTCATGCTGCTTCAGTTGCCGGGATAGGTAAGAGATCACTTTGCCTTCTTGCATAAGCACACATCCGAGACCAATCTTGGATGCATCGCAGTAAACGTCGAAGGGTTTGGTGATGTCCGGCATGATCAGAATTGGGGCTGAGGTTAGTCTAAGCTTGAGTTGTTGGAAACTCTCCTCACATTTGTTAGTCCATTCGAACTTCTTGTCCTTCTTCAGCAGTTGGGTCATTGGTCGAGCGATACTCGAAAAGCCTTCTACAAATCGGCGGTAATATCCGGCTAATCCAAGAAAAGCGCGGACCTCGGTCTGGGTGGTTGGGGCTTTCCATTCTGCAACAGTCTTGATCTTGGCGGGATCTACAGCAATTTCTCCTGCCGATAAGATATGTCCCAGGAATCCAACTTCCTTTAACCAAAACTCACATTTGCTAAACTTAGCATACAGCTGATGCTCTCTAAGGGTCTCCAGGACAGCTTCTAGGTGTTGTTCATGTTCTTCCTCAGACTTGGAGTAGATGAGAATGTCGTCGATGAAAACGACAACAAACTTATCCAGAAAGTTCATGAAGATCTTATTCATGAGGTTCATGAAATAAGCGGGGGCATTGGTCAATCCAAATGACATGACATTGTACTCGTACAATCCATATCTGGTGGTAAAGGCAGTCTTAGGAATGTCCGATGCACGAATCTTTAACTGGTGGTATCCAGTCCTGAGGTCAATTTTTGAGAAAACTACGGCACCGGTCAGCTGGTCAAACAAATCTTCTATCTTCGGCAAGGGGTATTTGTTTTTGATGGTCACATCATTAAGCTTATGGTAATCCATACATAAACGACTGGCACCGTCCTTCTTATCCACAAACAAAACTGGGGATCTCCAAGGCGACGCACTTGGTCGAATTAGACCTTTGGCTAGCAGTTCATCCAGTTGCTTCTTCAGCTCCACTAGTTCTGTGGGTTCATGCTATAGGCTCTGGGCTATAGGTCCGGTTCCGGATTAACTCAATGATAAACTCGATATCCCGGTCTGGGGGCATACCGGGTAAACCATCGGGAAACACATCGGATATCGACAAACGACCCTGATTTGATCCGAGTTGGCTTGGCTACACCTTGGTTGCAGGTAAATTTTCTGGGTAGCAGTTCAGAGACATGTTCTACTAAGATACCGGTGCTACTGGTCATGGTGATGGCTTTCTTGGCACAGTCAATCATTCCATGATGTTTTGCCATCCAATCCATTCCCAGCACTACTTCCAAACCTTTGGTTCCCAAAATTATCAGGTTGGCATGGAACTCTACTTCATGGATTACGATGGGTACATTTTTGCAAAATTTTCTGGCTTTGGTAGTTGATCCGGGGATTTGAACTATCATGACATGTTTCAAACTGAGAGGTTGAATTTTACTTGTTGATGCAAAGTCCTCCGGTGATAAAAGAATGAGATGCTCCAGAATCAAACAACACTCTGGCAGGTACTGAGTTGACAGGAAACATACCCAGTACAACATCTGGTGCTTCCTGAGCTTCTTCGGCGTTCATGTGGAAGAGACGGCCGTTGCGGTTATTGGGGTTGTTGGGGGCGAACTTCTTTCCGGTGGACACACGGCGTTGCTGCTGAGCAGGTGCAGCGGTGTTGCCGGTGAGCTTGGCGAGTCTCTTGGGACACTTGTTGGAGTAGTGTCCCACCACTCCACACTCATAGCAGGTGATGGTAGACTTGTCCTTGGGGGCGACGGGGATGGCGTTGCTTCCGGTTCTGGGGGCAGTGTTGATATTGTTGTGGTTGGGGTTGGGGGCTCTGGGCGGAGCGCGGTTGAAGTTGTTATTGTTGTTGTAGTGGTTGTTGGTGTTGTGGCCTCCTGGCCTGGAGTTTCCTCCACTCCGGTTCTGATAACCGGGGCGCGAATTCTGCATCGGGGGCTTGTTGTTGTTCCTTGGGGTGAAACTTCCACTTGGGCTGGGACGATACTTCGGAACATTGCTAGGCCCACTCTGGTGCATCATGCGGCGTTTGCGGTTCTCATTGGCCTGATTCAGCTTGCCTTCCATCTGGATGGCGGAGTCAACAAGGGCTTCAAGATCGGCAAAAGGGATGTTGACGAGAACCGCATCTCATCATGCGTCCGTTCAGAATCTCTCCCGCCTCTTCTCGTGGTGTCGGTCTCATCGGGGCGTACCTTGACAAGGTAAGGAACCTGTCGCGGTATTCTACCACTGTCATGTGACCTTGCTTCAGTTCACGGAACTCATCCCTCATCTTCTTGATAAGACCCGGGGGTACATGGTACTTGCTGAACTTGAGCTTGAAATCTGCCCAAGTCATGAACTGACCTCCGTTCATGGCACGGGTGCTAGTCCACCATGCTCGGGCTGGTCCAGCGAGGTAATGGGTTGCAAACAGGACCATCTCGTTGGCTTCCACTCCAGCTACTTCCAAGTTGTTCTCCATGGTTTGAAGCCAGTCATCGGCATCGAGGGGTTCCTCCGTCTTGCTGAACATCGGAGGGTTGGTATTCTGAAAGTTCTTGAGCTTGGATCCGGGATGATCATGATTTCCATGGCCTTGGTTTGCGAGGTTTTGCAGGGCGGTGATGTTGGCTTGACGTTCAGCTCTTTCAGTCTCCCGGTCTGCCAACAGGGTTTGCAGCAGTTGCATCATGGCATCGTTGTTGTTGCGATTGGGTGGGGCCATCTGGATATACATAAGATTATAAGATAAGGGGGAAATTCTATGGTTTATTTTGAATAAGTTTTAAAACTTGTAAAAACTTGAATGCTTTGGATGACACACACAAACATTCATTCATTCATTCATGCCACATAACACATTACAAACTAATAGTTCAACACTCCAATGGTTTTAAGAACCATTTCACATGCTACGATACAAAGGTCGGGATACAACTCATGCCTACATCAGTGCTCAAGTGCAGCTACCCTCGTCCTTAACGTTGATAGGAACGACGTCATCAGGGCCTGGCTCCAGAAACGCGTAGTCCTCCTCCTCAGTGAACTCGTCCTCCTCGAAGTCGTCATCGTCACTCAGGAAGGCTCCTCCTCCCTGAATATCGATACCGGCTTCGTCCTCCTCCATCTCCTGGATCTGCTCCTCCTGAGCCTTCACTGTGGCCTCAAGTGACGATATCTGGGCGCGAAGGCGCGTGATAGTGACATCCTTCTTCGCGCACCTCAGGCGAAGCTTGTTGCGGTCCTTGGACAGCATCTTGATAGCATCGCCATGGGTGGCCAGGGCGAGGTGAGTCTGGTTCGCATACATCCGGGCGTTATCCAGATCCAGCTGAGTATGATACAGCATGAAGTCTAGATGCTCGGCGTGATGCCTCAGCTCAGGGTGGGACTGCAGAGCCATGGGTACTCCCGCGGCATCACGCTTCACTAGGTGAGCGAAACGGGACGCAAGCAGGCGTACCGCGTTCTGTCCGCAGAGGCGTGCCAGTGCCTCCTGCAGGCCTCGAGCAAGCCCGTCGAGCCAGTTGCTCTCACGGAAAGAGAACAGGATCCTCTCGGTGGTAGGAGACTCCATGTTTCCCCTTAGATCCGCAGTAATGATCCATTGCAGCTCTCCGCCAGGCTGATCATCCATCTGGATCCCATGGAACTCGGGCTGGAGGCGCCCCAGAAAGTTCGAGACCGCAGTGAGATCATGCTCAAAGATCAAGCTGCCTCCGTTACCAAGTTGGTAAAACTTGGTGTTGACGGGTGCGTTGGGCTCCATCTGAAAGTGAGTTGGGAGAGTAAGTTAGAGATTTGAACAAGTGTGGCAAAATTTTTAAGTAGACATAAAAGAGAGCATGATTCATCAAATTTCGAAAAAGCCTCCAAGACAAGAATACGAATAATTTTTCATAAATAACCTTTTCATTTGGATCTCAAAGTTATGTTTTTATGAACGCCCATTCTAACTAAGGCTTCTAAGGTCAAATAATGGCTCTGATACCAACTTGTCAACACCCGGATTTTTAAGTCCAGATGCCTATTATGTCATTCATCGCAATCCCAGGATAATGTTGTTGCGAGGCATAATAGTCGAATATCACAGTCATTATTTATTACAAGCCATAATGTCTTACAATCTTGAATCACATGATTCATCTTACACAAATAGTTGATCTTTCAATCAACGACATACACAAGTTCATACATAGCGGAAGCGTAATAATAACGGGACTCTCTAGTCCACAGGCCAACATTTGACGTCAGAAACTCCTAGTTGTCGTAGGCGTCCTGCTGATCATCCTCGTGATAGTTCTGTTCCTCCTCGTACTCTGGCCATTTGAATAGCCAGGGACAAAGCCGTAAGTACTTCAAGTACTTGCAAACTAATACTATTGTAAGATGCAATTTAAAGGTACTAAGCTCTAGTTTAACTTGCATAAGCCAAATTTTAGTTCACAAGCTTGGATCATGTGCTAACTAACATAAATGGGAACATTAGTGTCATTCCCACATCATTGGTTGAATATCCCAACAAGTCACCAAGTCATCATCCATATTTACTAAAGCTTTCAAAAATCTGACACCGGAAACTATATGGCCCTTCCAACCGTCCGTAACCGTGGACACGGCTATTCGAATAGATTTACACTCTGCAGAGGTTGCACACTTGTGCCACAACATTTGATTTCATCCGTCGGAATAACTCCGAGTCACCGTAACACAGTACGCGGATCATCAACCGTAACCTTTCACTTACACATCCTAGTATGAGCACCTCTCCCCATGAGCTTGGCCTCCCAGTGAAAACCAACTGTTGACCCGGGAACTGCAGGGCTTGGCCGTACAATTTCACCTCAATTCACATCATACTTTAACAACGGAGGCAGCCTCGGCATAACCCCTATGATGTGTGTTCAGAGGGAACTCATACTAAAATCTATAAACTTCCAGTTAAGCCCTACCCAAAATCAGGTATTGTGGGGATACTCAAAAATTGGAAAGGTATCGCATTCAAACCAATATCAGGGTTTTATCAAAAATCACTATCTTCTCTTGTTCACCATCAACTTCACAGCATTTAATGGAATGCTTCACCATTCCAAAGTTTCAACAGGTCATATGTCCCATCTAGAGTAGTCAACTTTTAGTATTTAGCACTAGCACTAATCATGAGGGGTGCTACATTGCTTTGCTAACTTTGCTACTCTTGTAGTTATATTCACTATACCATTTGATGTCAACTTAGTGAAAACCAACAAGTAAAACTTGTTTAGTATAAAGGTAGAATAGGATGGTAATGAATAAAGATAAGAATCATGGTGCCTTGCCCAAAGAGGGCTTTGCACTTTGCAAGGGTATTAGCTTGCCTTGGTAGTTCTCTAAGTTTTCTTCTTCCTCTTCTGGGTAGAATTCTCCTTCCTCTTGGTAATCTCCAGTGCTAGCGTCTAAATTTGAATACGAGGTATAATCACTAAGCAAGCTCAAAAGCTATACTAAGCACATCATTACTTCACACAAACTAGGCTAGGCACACACATGAAATAATTAGGTGTATTGGTTTTCTTTGTTAAAGAAAAGTGATTTCCTTTCATGGCATATGTAGTTAATAGATTTCTATTTAGTCCTTGAGAGAAATAATTTCCTCTCATTGAAATCTTCTTAAGATTTAACTTCTCAAATAATCATACATGAATTCATATTGACCTAAGTCAAACATTCATTATCATTATTTGGGAAAATGATTTAAATGAGGTAGACCACCTCATATCATTTAAGAAACTCTTCAAATGATTTAAATCTCCAAATGTTCATATAGGAGAGTTTGAACCAGAGGTGCAAACATCACATGAATTCAATTGAGACAAAGATTTAAATGAAGTAAAAATACTTCATAAGATTTACATAATAGTTTTGGACAATATCACTTAACTAAACTAGCCATATTGTCCATTAATTAAACTAGGGTATGATCATGCAAAGTGACCACACCATTTTCTTGCAGAAACAATTAGTGTAAGTCAAATGTGAGCTATAGGAGTTGGAACTAACTTAATATCTATTTTGGTTGATTTTTAAGAATTGTTTGAATGTGCAAAAGTCTCTGGCTTGATCTTTTTGTCACATTATTTCTACAATAGATCTCAAGGTGAGACCAGTGCCAAGTTGTAGAACTTTTCCATAGCTTTCTAACAATATAAAGTTTGTTAAATTTGGCCAAGCCAAACAGATGCTATGGATTTTCAAAGTTGGAACCTGTATTGCAATTAAGTGGATTTGGAAAATTCGAATTTGAATTACTGGGCTACGCGGGAAATGCTAACGGGCCAAGTTTTTAAACTAACGGCCTGCTCAGCCCAACAGCGCATCCAGTGCGAGTGGGCCGCCACGTGGGTCCCGCATGTCAGCGGCTCTTTAAACCCGAAACGGTATGGAGCATTGCTGTGCGTTGGATTAGAACGAGATCGAACGGCACAGGGCCGTCGTCGTCTCCGGCGAGATCAGGTCACTGGCACGGCGGCGGTAGGGGGTCGGGGGCTCACCGTGGCTCCAGCTAGGGTTGGTCAGTGTGCTTGGGGACGTTGTAGACGGCGAAGCAGCCTGTAGCAGTGGCGTCACTTGGGGAGGCCTGGATCGACGGCGATTGCTGCAGAGCTTCCGCGGCAGTGAGGCGTCGATTGGCCTTGCTCCGGCGACGATTGAGGTGGCTACTGGTGCTGAGCGAGGCGGTGGTGAGTGGTGATCATGGTGGTGTGCTGGGATCGTCGAGGGGAGGCCTCCTTTTATAGGCGCGTGAGGGTGCTGCGGGTCAGTGAGGTGGTCGACATGCGCGCGGCTTCTACGGCGAGCTAGGAGGCTAGGCGACGACGGGGTCGTGTTCACCGCGTCACCGCGGTCCTTGGAGCGTCAACGGCGCATTAAATGGTGGCGTACGGTGGTCGGGAGCGTCCGTGTACTGTCGCGGCCGTGGCGGGAGCGTTCGTCCTCTCCGGCGGCTGTGGTCGCCAAGGCAGGATGTCAGCTTGTCCGGCGAGCTCCGCGTGGCGAGGGAAGTACTACGGCGCGCGGATGTGGTCGGGTACGGCGAGATTCGGCGAGCGCCGCGTGGCCGTGTCCGTGCGCCAGTGACGTCGCCCATGCCGCTCGCGGCGTACCTGGGACGTACTGGGCGCGCGTCGCCCGGGCCTTGTCGGCGTCCATCCGACCAACGGCGGATACTGGCGATCTTCTGTGATCCTTGGCGAGCTCCTGGACATGGTGGCCGTGGCGATGGTGAAGAGAGAAAGGGGGAGGCGTGTCGAGGTGGAACGGGGCCGGCATGGCCATGGCTAGGCCATGTTTGGCCGTGTCCAGGTCGAATTCTTGCATGGGCTAGGTAGGTTTAGGTCTGGGGAGTAGTGCTAGGTCAAGTAGTGGTCAAGGTTTGGCCAGGTTTGATCACATTTTCAAATTTGGGAATCTTACATATGTTTCAATGTCTCATCTTCTCTTGATCATTACCATTGATCCTTAATGAATTTGATACCATGATCTTTACCAAAGTTGTTCACCTTGTTGAGTACTTGGATGACATGCAAAGAGTTGGGTTTGTTTAGTTTAGAAATTTTGAAATAGAGAGGCTCAAAGTGGTGACCAGACTATAAAAGTCAGAAATGACCATTATCATATGTGATCCTATTTTCAAATTTGAATTTGGTTTAAATGCTATATCCTTGATTCTCCAAGTTGTAATTACTCATTAATATCATATCACAATTATTGGTGAAGATCAAATGGGTCTAGGGTCAAATTTACAAAAATGACATAGACCATATGTTAGGGTTTTTAGGGTTTTAATAATTTTTGATTTCTTTCTCTTTTTGATAGATTTGATTTAGGAGGATCACTTGATCACTTTAGGGTTTTGGAGTTCATCACATACACTAAGTAACAAACATCATGGCATATCACTCAAAATGCACAAGTCCTATGCATGGTACTATATGCAAAGTAAAAGTTTTTGTTGGTTCTGAAATTTGGATAATTGGAATTGTTCTTCTTCCTTTATTTAAAATTTGGGATGTTACAGAGCCTCTCTCTCGCCGTCGACGATGATGCCTGTGCACCGTTAGATCCTGTTCTAATCCAACGCACCGCATCGCTCGTACCGCTTCGGGCGTTATGAGTGACTGACGGGTGGAGCCCACCATCAGACAGCCCACGCGTGCGTGGACGCGTGGTGGGCTGGACTTGGGCTGTTTTATTCCGTTTGGGCCCAGTTAGCTTTCCCGCGTAGCCCAGTAATTCAAATTCGAATTTTCCAAATCCATTTAAGTTCAATACTGGTTCCAACTTTGAAAATCCATAGCATCTGTTTGGCCTGGCCAAATTTAACAAACTTTATATTTTTAGAAAGCTAAGGAAAAGTTCTACAACTTGGCACTGGTCTCACCTTGAGATCTGTTGTAGAAATAATGTGACAAAAAGAGCAAGCCAGAGACTTTTGCACATTCAAACAATTCTTAAAAATCAACTAAAACAGATATTAAGTTAGTTCCAACTCCTATAGCTCACATTTGACTTACACTAATTGTTTCTGCAAGAAAATGGTGTGGTCACTTTGCATGATCATGCTCTAGTTTAATTAATGGACAATAGGTCTAGTTTAGTTAAGTGATATTGTCCAAAACTATTATGTAAATCTCATGAAGTATTTTTACTTCATTTAAATCTTGGCCTCAAATGAATTCATGTGATGTTTGAACCTCTGGTTCAAACTCTCCTATATGAACATTTGGAGATTTAAATCATTTGGAGAGTTTCTTAAATGATATGAGGTGGTCTACCTCATTTAAATCATTTTCTCAAATAATGATAATGAATGTTTGACTTAGGTCAATATGAATTCATGTATGATTATTTGAGAAGTTAAATCTTAAGAAGATTTCAATGAGAGGAAATTATTTCTCTCAAGGACTAAATAGAAATCTATTAACTACATATGCCATGAAAGGAAATCACTTTTCTTTAACAAAGAAAACCAATACACCTAATTATTTCATGTGTGTGCCTAGCCTAGTTTGTGTGAAGTAATGATGTGCTTAGTATAGCTTTTGAGCTTGCTTAGTGATTATACCTCGTATTCAAATTTAGACGCTAGCACTGGAGATTACCAAGAGGAAGGAGAATTCTACCCAGAAGAGGAAGAAGAAAACTTAGAGAACTACCAAGGCAAGCTAATACCCTTGCAAAGTGCAAAGCCCTCCTTGGGCAAGGCACCATGATTCTTATCTTTATTCATTACCATCTTATTCTACCTTTATACTAAACAAGTTTTACTTGTTGGTTTTCACTAAGTTAATATCAAATGGTATAGTGAATATAACTACAAGAGTAGCAAAGTTAGCAAAGCAATGTAGCCCCCCTCATGATTAGTGCTAGTGCTAAATACTAAAAGTTGACTACTCTAGATGGGACATATGACCTGTTGAAACTTTGGAATGGTGAAGCATTCCATTGAATGATGTGAAGTTGATGGTGAAAAAGAGAAGATAGTGATTTTTGATAAAACCCTGATATTGGTTTGAATGCGATACCTTTCCAATTTTTGAGTACCCCCACAATACCTGATTATGGGTAGGGCTTAACTGGAAGTTTATAGATTTTAGTATGAGTTCCCTCTGAACACACATCATAGGGGTTATGCCAGGCTACCTCCGTTGTTAAGATATGATGTGAATTGAGGTGAAAATTGTAAGGCCTGTGCGTTCCCAGTCAACAGCTTGGTTTTCACCGGGAGGCAAAGCTCGTGGGGAGAGGTGCATACTAGGATGTGTAAGTGAAAGGTTACGGTTGATGATCCGCGTACTGTGTTACGGTCGAGTTATTCCGACGGATGAAATCAAATGTTGTGGCACAAGTGTGCAACCTCTGAGTGTAAATCTATTCGAATAGCCGTGTCCACGGTTACGACGGTTGGGGCCATACAGTTTCCGGTGTCAGATTCTTGAAAGCTTGAGTAAATATGAATGATGACTTGGTGACTTGTTGGGATATTCAACCAATGATGTGGGAATGACACTAATGTTCCCATTTATGTTAGTTAGCACATGATCCAAGCTAGTGAACTAAAATTTGGCTTATGCAAGTTAAATTAGAGCTTAGTACCTTTAAATTGCATCTTACAATAGTATTAGTTTGCAAGTACTTGAAGTACTTACGGCTTTGTCCCTGGCTATTCAAATGGCCAGAGTACGAGGAGGAACAGAACTATCACGAGGATGATCAGCAGGACGCCTACGACAACTAGGAGTTTCTGACGTCAAATGTTGGCCTGTGGACTAGAGAGTCCCGTTATTATTACGCTTCCGCTATGTATGAACTTGTGTATGTTGTTGATTGAAAGATCAACTATTTGTGTAAGATGAATCATGTGATTCAAGATTGTAAGACATTATGGCTTGTAATAAATAATGACTGTGATATTCGACTATTATGCCTCGCAACAACATTATCCTGGGATTGCGATGAATGACATAATAGGCATCTGGACTTAAAAAAATCCGGGTGTTGACAGTGGTAGTGCGGCTCAGCGCGGTCCTGGTCCGACAACGTTAGTCGGACCTCCTCGATGGAGGCTTCGAGGTAGCGTCCCTGGGGCGGCGACGGGATTGGCACGCCGCCCGCACTTAGCCGCCACCCGCCGCCGGGAGGCCTCATGTCCGGCGGGCAGGGGTACCCCACCTGGTGGAGGAGGTGCCCCTCCCACGCGTGGAGCGACCGGCGAGGGAAGCCGTTGTTGGCGGCGGCTTCTTCGTCGTTGTAGGCCATGGATCTCGGCGAGGTCGAGGAAGAGGAAGAAGAAGAGTGGTGCGTGATACGTCTCAAACGTATCTATAATTTCTTATGTTCCATGCTAATTTTATGATGATACTCACATGTTTTATACACATTATATGTCATTATTATGCATTTTCCGGCACTAACCTATTAACGAGATGCCGAAGAGCCAGTTTTTCTCTGTTTTTGGTTTCGGAAATCCTAGTAAGGAAATATTCTCGGAATTGGACAAAATCAATGCCCAGGGTCCTATTTTTCCACGAAGCTTCCAGAAGACCGGAGGAGAGACGAAGTGGGGCCACGAGGTGGCTAGACACCAGGGCGGCGCGGCCCAGGCCCTGGCCGCGCCGGCCTGCGGTGTGGGGCCCCCGTGAGGCCCCCTGACCTACCCTTCCGCCTACTTAAGCCTTCGTCGAAGATAATTCCAGTACCGAGAGCCACGATACGGAAAACCTTCTAGAGACGCCGCCGCCGCCAATCCCATCTCGGGGGATTCAGGAGATCGCCTCCGGCACCCTGCCGGAGAGGGGAATCATCTCCGGAGGACTCTTCACCGCCATGGTCGCCTCCGGATTGATGTGTGAGTAGTTCACCCTGGACTATGGGTCCATAGCAGTAGCTAGATGGTCGTCTTCTCCTCATTGTGCTATCATTGTTAGATCTTGTGAGCTGCCTAACATGATCAAGATTATCTATCTGTAATGCTACATGTGCGTTTGTTGGGATCCGATGAATAATGAATACTATGCTATGTTGATTATCAATCTATCATCTATGTGTTGTTTATGATCTTGCATGCTCTCCGTGCTAGTAGAGGCTCTGGCCAAGTCAGTGCTTGTAACTCCAAGAGGGAGTAATTATGCTCGATAGTGGGTTCATGCCTCCATTAAATCTGGGGGAGTGACAACAACCTCTAAGGTTGTGGATGTGATGTTGCCACTAGGGATAAAACATCAATACTATATCTAAGGATGTATTTGTTAATTACATTACACACCATACTTAATGCAATTGTCTGTTTTTGCAACTTAATACTGGAGGGGGTTCGGATGATAACCTGAAGGTGGACTTTTTAGGCATAGATGCATGCTGGATAGCGGTCTATGTACTTTGTCGTAATGCCCAATTAAATATCACACTACTCATCATAACATGTATGTGCATTGTTATGCTCTCTTTATTTGTCAATTGCCCAACTGTAATTTGTTCACCCAATATGCTATTTCTTATGGGAGAGACACCACTAGTGAACTGTGGACCCCGGTCTATTCTTTTACATCGAATACAATCTACTGCAATACTGTTCTTTTTTGCAAACAAACATCCTCTTCCACACTATACATCTAATCCTTTGTTACAGCAAGCCGGTGAGATTGACAACCTCACTGTCACGTTGGGGCAAAGTAATTTGGTTGTGTTGTGCAGGTTCCACGTTGGCGCCGGAATCCCTGGTGTTGCGCCGCACTACACTCCGCCGCCATCAACCTTCAACGTGCTTCTTGGCTCCTACTGGTTCGATAAACCTTGGTTTCTTACTGAGGGAAAACTTGCTGCTGTACGCATCACACCTTCCTCTTGGGATTCCCAACGGACGTGTGTTTACACGCCATCAAGCATATTTTCTGGCGCCGTTGCCAGGGAGATCAAGACACGCTGCACTAAAACAAAACACAAAAAAATTAGTTGCTAGTTTTACTTTATTCACTGTCTTGTTTGCTATATCAAAAACACACAAAAAAATAGTTACTTGCATTTACTTTATTTAGTTTACTTTATTTACTACTGTTAAAATGAATACTCTTGAGAACACTAAGTTGTGTGATTTCACTAGTTAGGCTTAATGGAAAACAACAAAAATATTAGAGATCTTTATAGTATTTATCTTGAGTTAGGACATGATGTGTTTGAAGAGAAAATTAAAAAACCTATGGAACTTTATATGCATGATAATGGCAATGTTATTAGTATGAATGTTTTGAACACCATTGTTGCTAATGCTATGGAAAATTCTAAGCTTGGGGAAGCTGGTTTTGATAAGCATGATATTTTTAGTCCCCCAAGCATGGAGGAGAAAATTTACTTTGATAATACTTTACCTCCTATATATGATGATTATGGTGATGAGAATAATAATGATAGCTATTTTATTGAATTTGCTCCCACTACAATTAATAATAATGACTATGCTTATGTGGAGAGTAATAATTTTATGCATGTAGCTCATGATAAGAATGTTTCATGTGATAGTTATATTGTTGAGTTTGTTCATGATGCTACTGAATATCTTTATGTGAGAGGAAAATATGGTTGTAGAAATTTTCATGTTACTAAAACACCTCTCTACATGCTGAAAATTTTGAAGTTACACTTGTTTTATCTTCCTATGCTTGTTGCATTATGCTTCATGAATTTGTTTATCTACAAGATTCCTTTGCATAGGAAGTGGCTTAGACTTAAATGTGTTTTGAATTTGCTTTTTGATGCTCTCTTTTGCTTCAATTCTTATTTCTTGGGAGTGCATCATTGAAATTGCTGAGCCCATCTTAATGGCTATAAAGAAAGCACTTGTTGGGAGATAACCCATGTGTTTATTTTACTACAGTACTTTGTTTTGTATTTGAGTCTTGGAAGTTGTTACTACTGTAGCAACCTCTCCTTATCTTATTTTTATTGCATTGTTGTGCCAAGTAAAGTACTTGATAGTAGAGTTGATAGTAGATTTGGATTACGCGCTAAAATGATTTCCTGTCACGAATTTGGGTTGAATTCTCTGTAGGTAACTCAGAAAATTATGCCAATTTACGTGCGTGATCCTCAGATATGTGAACTTTCACTTGTTTTGAGTTTTCTCATTTGAGCAAGTCTGGTGCCCCAGAAAAATACGTATTTACGTACTATTCTGTTTTGACAGATTCTGTCTTTTATTTCGCATTGCCTGTTTTGCTATGTTTGATGGATTTCTTTGTTCCATTAACTTTCAGTAGCTTTGTGCAATGTCCAGAAGTGTTAAAAATGATTGTGTCACCTCTGAACATGTGAATTTTTGGTTATGCACTAACCCTCTAATGAGTTTGTTTTAAGTTTGGTGTGGAGGAAGTTTTCAAGGATCAAGAGAGGAAGATGATACAATATGATCAAGGAGAGTGAAAGCTCTAAGCTTGGGGATGCCCCGGTGGTCCCTGCATATTTCAAGAAGACTCAAGCGTCTAAGCTTGGGGATGCCCAAGGCATCCCCTTCTTCATCGACAACATTATCAGGTTCCTCTAGTGAAACTATATTTTTATTCCATCACATCTTATGTGCTTTACTTGGAGCGTCTTTATGTTCTTGTTTTTGTTTTGTTTGAATAAAGTTGGATCCTAGCATTCATTGTGTGGGAGAGAGACACGCTCCGCTGTTGCATATGGACACATATGTCCTTAGGCTTTACTCATAATATTCATGGCGAAGGTTGAACTGCTTCGTTAAATTGTCATATGGTTGGAAACGGGAAATGCTACATGTGGTAATTGGTATAATATCTTGAATAATGTGATACTTGGCAATTGTTGTGCTCATGTTTAAGCTCTTGCATCATATACTTTGCACCTATTAATGAAGAAATACATAGAGCTTGCTAAAATTTGGTTTGCATCATTGGTCTCTCTAAGGTCTAGATATTTTCTAGTAAGGGTCGAACAACAAGGAAGACGGTATAGAGTCTTATAATGCTTACAATATGTCTTTTATGTGAGTTTTGCTGTACCGGTTCATACTTGTGTTTGCTTTAAACAACATTGCTAGCCTAAACCTTGTATCGAGAGGGAATACTTCTCATGCATCCAAAATCCTTGAGCCAAAAACTATGCCACTTGTGTCCACCATACCTACCTACTACATGGTATTTCTCCGCCATTCCAAAGTAAATTGCTTGAGTGCTACCTTTAAAATTTCCATTCTTTATCTTCGCAATATATAGCTCATGGGACAAATAGCCTAAAAACTATCGTGGTATTGAATATGTACTTATGTATCTTATTTCTTATAAGTTGCTTGTTGTGCGATAACCATGTTCCTGGGGACGCCATCAACTATTTCTTTGTTGAATATCATGTGAGTTGCTATGCATGTTCGTCTTGTCTGGAGTAAGGGCGATTTACCATGAGTTGAATGGTTTGAGTATGTGAAAGATCGAGATGTCGCCTAGAGGGGGGGTGTGAATAGGCAATTAAAAACTATTACGGATTTGTCTTGTAAGAATGCGGAATTAAACTATCGTTTAGTTTACAAGCACAAACCCTAAATATGCTAAGCTCAACTAAGTGTAACAATAGCAACTAGAGCTAAGCAAGATAGGCACAAGATATATGTAGCACGAGTGATAGCAAGATATATGAACTTCAAGCACGATGGCTATCACAAGGAAAGAGAGCTCGGGTATAGAAATAACCGAGGCACGCGGAGACGAGGATGTATTCCCGTGTTCCCTTCCTTTGCAAGAAGGTACGTCACGTTTGGAGGAGTGGAGGTCCCACGAAGGATTCCCCGCACCACGAAGGCTCACCCTATTCTCCGAACCACACCCACGAAGGATAATGGCCCTTTCCTTATGGTTAGCTTTTCCTACGCTCCGGAGATGGCAAGCTCCACAACCACTTCACAAGCTCCACGAAGGAGAAGCCCGGGCCTCTTCACAATCTTCTTGAAGAGATCACCGGAGCACCAATCACCAAGCCAACTAGGAGGTCTCCCTCCAAGAGTAACAAGCTCACGGTCTCTCACTCGAACTAATCGTGGTGGAGAGCTCAACACTATGCAATGATGCAAAGCAAGAACACTAGAGGTGTTCAAGTCCTTCACACTCAAATCCCACCAAAGCAACGAATGCTAGGATGAGATTGGAGAGGAAGAACAAAGGGGAAAGTCAACCAAAGACTCCAAGATCTAGATCCCAAGAGATTCCCTCACTTAGAGAAGAAATGGATTGGTGGAAGTGTAGATCTAGATCTTCTCTCTCAAATCCTCAAATATGAGCAAGAATGGTTGGAGGAATCAAGGGGGAGAGCAAGTTCTTCAAATAGCAACAATGGAGGTGAGATAATAAGAAGAACTAAGTTGCTCAAGTTGGAAGAAGGGTCTATTTATAGCTAGGAGCAAATAAAACCGTTGGGGGGAAAAAGACAAGAAAACTGCAGGAAAAACGGGCCAGAAAATCGCCCCAGCCGGCTGCCAGGCCGGCTGACCGGAAATGGCGCTGAGGAGGTCGGCAGCCCGTCCGGTCCGGCCGGCCCAGCAGCCGGGTGAGGCTGGGCGCGCGCTGTGCGGCGGAATAGGCCTGGGGCGCGCGGGGAGGCGGGCCGGCGGGGCAGCGGCCCAGCGGCGGGGCGGCCGGCCAGGCGCGGGGCGGGAGCCGGGCGGGCCGGGGCTGGGCCCGTGGGCCGGCCGGCCGGGAGGGAGGCGGCCCCGGAGGCCCGGCTGGCCGGTGGGCCGGCGGGCCGGGCCGGCCGGTCACGGGCCCAAGGCCACTGGACCTGGTCCGAATGGCACCAGCGCCGGGTCCGACGCGAACCGGGTGGGCCGGTGACCGGACCGGTCAGGCCGGCCGGCTTGCCTCCACTTTTTCTTTTTTCCTTTTATTCTTTTCCCCTTTTCTTTAACAACAAATGCTCCCGAACTCCGATTCAAATGAAACCAATTTTGTTTGGAAGATAACAACAAATGCTATCCAATAGAAAGTGAAAAACCAAGAATCTATAGGAGGAGATTTTATCATGAATATAAAAGGTAGAACCTTATATCATGAATAACCGGTAAAATCACCCAACCTTGAAAACGCAATAGAAGATGCATGCGAACTCCATTTTCGATGAACTTGGGCTTGTTGTAAAGCTAGCAACAAGCTCAAGAACCTCACACCGAGAAATACCAAGAAGCAATAAGAATATGCAATGCATGCAAGGATTGAGCTCCCTAAGACGATGTGATCAAGTTACCCAACCGAAAGCCCCTCTTAATAGTGCGGCTATCTATCCTATAATCCGGTCTCCCATCAACCACCTCGAGACCGGTAAAAGGAAAACCTATCAAGGTCATACCTTTGCCTTGCGCATCCCGCTTGATCTTGATGATAACACTTCAAGCTCCACACAAGCCGGAATGCCTCACTTGATCATTGTCGCTTCGTGTATACTCACAAATGCTCCCCCATACACCATGATGGGAAAACTCCATTGATGCACATCTTCACATGTCCACTATCACCAAATGGACGACAAGCTTCAAGCATGTGATCCACTCAAGATGCTCATCTTGAACTTGCCCAACTCAACCTTGTATCTTCTCATACTCACTTAAGATAGAGCATGGCTAATATTGAGTTCCACATAAGAACTCCATCTTCATTTCTTCTTCTTGATCATATCACATATATATCTTCATACCGATGATCTTGATGCCAATACACAATGTATATCTTTATCTTCATGGCATCCATACTTGAATCCAACACATGGAGAGCAAGTAGTACCTATGGAATATTCCTTCATATAAACTCAATGAAAACATTAGTCCATAGGGGTTGTCATTGATTACCAAAACCACACATAGGGGCAATATACCCTTACAGTATGCATATTGTTAGAGAAGAACATTGGGCCGCTAACTAAAGCCATGATTCATGGTGGAAGTTTCAGTTTTGGACAAATATCCTCAACCTCATATGAGAATATTATTTGTTGCTAAATGCTTATGCATTAAAGAGGAGTCCATTATCTGTTGTCTATGTTGTCCCGGTATGGATGTCTAAGTTGAGAATAATCAAAAGCGAGAAATCCAATGCGAACTTTCTCCTTAGACCTTTGTACAGGCGGCATGAGGTACCCCTTTGTGACACTTGGTTAAAACATATGTATTGCGATGATAATCCAGGTAATCCGAGCTAATTAGGACAAGGTGCGGGCACTATTGGTATACTATGCATGAGGCTTGCAACTTGTAGGATATAATTTACATGATACATATGCTTATAACTACCGTTGACAAAATTGTTTCTTGTTTTCAAAATAAAAAGCTCTAGCACAAATATAGCAATCCATGCTTCCCTCTGCGAAGGGCCTTTCTTCTACTTTTATTGTTGAGTCAGTTTACCCATTTCCTTCTATCTCAAGAAGCAAACACTTGTGTTAACTGTGCATTGATTCCTACATACTTGCATATTGCACTTGTTATATTACTTTATGTTGACAATATCCATGAGATATACATGTTACAAGTTGAAAGCAACCGCTGAAACTTAATCTTCCTTTGTGTTGCTTCAATGCCTTTACTTTGAATCTATTGCTTTATGAGTTAACTCTAATGCAAGACTTATTGATGCTTGTCTTGAAAGTACTATTCATGAAAAGTCTTTGCTATATGATTCGGTTGTTTACTCATTACATTTACCATTGCTTCGAATCGCTGCATTCATTACATGTGCTTACAATAGTATTGATCAAGATTATGATAACATGTCACTTAAGAAATTATCTTTGTTATCGTTTACCAACTCGGGACGAGTAGGAACTAAGCTTGGGGATGCTTGATACGTCTCAAATGTATCTATAATTTCTTATGTTCCATGCTACTTTTATGATGATACTCACATGTTTTATACACATTATATGTCATTATTATGCATTTTCCGGCACTAACCTATTAACGAGATGCCGAAGAGCCAGTTGCTGTTTTCTGTTTTTGGTTTCAGAAATCCTAGTAAGGAAATATTCTCGGAATTGGACGAAATCAACGCCCAGGGTCCTATTTTTCCACGAAGCTTCCAGAAGACCGGAGGAGAGACGAAGCGCCGGCCTGTGGTGTGGGGCCCCCGTGAGGCCCCCTGACCTACCCTTCCGCCTACTTAAGCCTTCGTCGAAGATAGTTCCAGTACCGAGAGCCACGATACGGAAAACCTTCCCAGACGCCGCCGCCGCCAATCCCATCTCGGGCGATTCAGGAGATCGCCTCCGGCACCCTGCCGGAGAGGGGAATCATCTCCCGGAGGACTCTTCACCGCCATGGTCGCCTCCGGAGTGATGTGTGAGTAGTTCCATAGCAGTAGCTAGATGGTCGTCTTCTCCTCATTGTGCTATCATTGTTAGATCTTGTGAGCTGCCTAACATGATCAAGATCATCTATCTGTAATGCTACATGTGCGTTTGTTGGGATCCGATGAATAATGAATACTATGCTATGTTGATTATCAATCTATCATCTATGTGTTGTTTATGATCTTGCATGCTCTCCGTTGCTAGTAGAGGCTGGCCAAGTCATTGCTTGTAACTCCAAGAGGGAGTAATTATGCTCGATAGTGGGTTCATGCCTCCATTAAATCTGGGGGAGTGACATCAACCTCTAAGGTTGTGGATGTGTTGTTGCCACTAGGGATAAAACATCAATACTATATCTAAGGATGTATTTGTTGATTACATTACGCACCATACTTAATGCAATTGTCTGTTGTTTGCAACTTAATACTGGAGGGGGTTCGGATGATAACCTGAAGGTGGACTTTTTAGGCATAGATGCATGCTGGATCGCGGTCTATGTACTTTATCGTAATGCCCAATTAAATCTCACACTACTCATCATAACATGTATGTGCATTGTTATGCTCTCTTTATTTGTCAATTGCCCAACTGTAATTTATTCACCCAATATGCTATTTCTTATGGGAGAGACACCACTAGTGAACTGTGGACCCCGGTCCATTCTTTTACATCGAATACAATCTACTGCAATACTCGTTCTACTGTTTTCTGCAAACATCCTCTTCCACACTATACATCTAATCCTTTGTTACAGCAAGCCGGTGAGATTGACAACCCACTGTCACGTTGGGGCAAAGTAATTTGGTTGTGTTGTGCAGTTCCACGTTGGCGCCGGAATCCCTGGTGTTGCGCCGCACTACACTCCGCCGCCATTAACCTTCAACGTGCTTCTTGGCTCCTACTGGTTCGATAAACCTTGGTTTCTTACCGAGGGAAAACTTGCTACTGTACGCATCACACCTTCCTCTTGGGGTTCCCAACGGACGTGTGTTTACACGCTATCAGTGCGACGCGTCGCGGCGAGCGGGGTATTTAGGTGAGCCAGGAGCCGGCGATTTATTGCCGCGTGGATGCTACGCGTCCGCGGCGAGCTGACCGGCGGTAGCCTTTACTCCGCGCAGAAGATGATGTGTCTATCGCTGACCGGCCAGGTCCATCTCTCGCGCGGAAGCCGAAGCGAAAGCGCGGGAGAGAAATCTCAGCGTTTGGCGCGCGCCGTCCGGAGTCCCCGAGCGCGCCTCGGGGGACCGGTGATGGCGTGGGTTCGCTGGACGTATTTTGGCCCAAATCCGGAGAAAAACGAGGACTCGGAGGCGCGATTAGGCCAAAATTCGCCGTCCGGATGAGAAAAACGGCGCTCGAGACCAAGTCGGGGAGACGAGTGGGGGTGCTCTAAGCACGGCCCTCGCCAGAGTTGTCGTCTCGCTGGAGTGGCCGCCTGCCGCACGAGTCATCGCCTCAGCAACGCTCGCGGTCCACCCACGTGGACTAGAAGCCTTGGTTGTGGCTCATCCAGTTTGCAATCTTTCCATGTCCTGTCCGCAAAGACCATGGCAAAGGCATTTTTTTCCTTCTCAAGTTAGAGGATTCTGCGCTGGATTAAAGTCCCAGGAAGAAGCTGTTTTGTCTCGCGTTGAGCAGACTGGCAGATTGCAGCTCGACAAAAATTCAAGGGAAGAAGATTGTGAACACCTAAACAGACCGCGTGTATTTTCAGATCCTTCAAAAAAAATTAGTGGATCTGGCAACCGCGGCTGGCTGCGGCCAAGATCCGTCCTCGCTTGCCTCTGGCTGGTCGATCCGGCGCTGGATTCGTCATCTACCTCTCGGCGTTCTGCGACGCGAGGGCTGCGCCAGTTGCAGAGGCCGGAGAGATAAAAACTGTCGCGCAGGAGCAGCTGGAATATATGCCCACCAAAGACGATGATGGGCCGTTGCTGGCCTTCAGTAACTGACATAGGCATCCCAATGGGCCTGCCGAAGATGGTACCCGGGATTTATTCAAGGCCCATGACTCGAAGAAAGAGAAGATTCGGAAGCCCAAGATACTATTATGGAAAGATAGAGTTGTAATAGGAAGTGTAATTTGTAATCTTACGGGCGGGTCAGAAACCCTCCCCTGAACTTTGTATACGAATCCCTCGGCTCCACCTCCTATATAAGGGGAAGTCGAGGGACAAAGAAAGGATCGAGTCATTGTTCTCTAGACCTTAGCTTTTACATCGTCGAGTACTTTTCGGCTGAAACCTTCAAGATCTACTTGCCCTCTACATCCAACGAAACCCTAGTCTACTACTTGTAGGCATTGACAAGTTGATACCTTGTCAATTGGCGCCGTCTGTGGGATTTAGAGGCGACAAGGAGCTGATCTCGATGGCACGCTCAAGATCGTCGACTTCGTCGATAGCAAGCAACATCATGGACAGAGGTAAACGGATCGAAACTGGTCTCGTTGATTTTGTTCCTCACCCGCCCTCCCGTTTGGATGCATGTGCGTATCTGGAGGAGCCCATGGAGATGACGTTCGGGAGGTTTCACTTCCGCGTCGAGAAAGAAGGAACGTACCGTCTCGAAATTCCAATCTCATCGGGATTATCGGCGGTCGATCCCGAATTTTCAAGCTCATCATCATCCGTTGAGTTAGGCGATGAAGAAATTTCATCGCCACGCTTCATCAGCACCAGGGCAAGCGAAAAACTCGCCAAGATCTTCAACGACATATCTTTCGAGTCATCTGCAGACTCCTATATAAGCGATGACTCGAGTAGCGTCGACAGCTTCGATTTCATCGACAAGTCCATTATTGTGGGAAAGGTCTTCACCAATCTCTATGATGGTGTCACCAAAACCAGCAAGGTGCAGAATCCAAAATATCATCAAATCTATGCCATCGGAGAAGCAAGTCGCAATCAGGAGGAAACGTCGGAGGCTTTCGACGATCTGGGAAATCCATATGTCGATCCCTCTGACCTAAGGCGAGGTCTAGGCACCAAATACGTTGGGCCTACACCACGTGTTAGAATTCAACTACCACAATCAGCATGGGATAGAGCCGCAAGAGCTATGGATGGTTCAGAACCAATGGCGACAACTGCCACGACCGAAGAATTGCAAGCTTATCAATATAGGCTCGCTCGAGCTGCAAGAGAGTTGGAAAAACAGACAGCGGCTCTGAACAGGAGAAAGGAGGCAGCTTCAGCGTCAAGTAGGCGAAGAGCGGATTTGAGTCGACAATCCGGAACTTCGGGAGATAGTCACAGGGAAGCCCGGAGGAGAGCAAGATCTCGGTTGCAAAACATACCTGAAGCGGAAAGAGAAACTTTAGTTCAAAACCTCGACATGTCTTTTATGTCGATAGATACGAGAGGGAACATTATCCCCAAAACACCAGAAGCTGGGTATATGGCGACACAAGCCTTTATCCTCGCATCTAGGCCACCTCCCGGAGACCCAAGAGAGGCGTTGTACAACATGGCCATGGCAGGATGTGGAGCCATGGGAGCAGCATTCGCAGCCACACCTCCCGAAGAACCTGCAAGACAAAATAGCCCGAGACCTACGGCAGCAGTGCAAGATACACCAGGAGCAAGTGGTGCCAGAGATACGGCGGCCCAGGCGAGGGTAGATAGAGCGCGACAAGAGAGAAGAGAACATCGGCGTTCACCAGAACTCGCCGAAGAAGATATGTGTGGACTCTCGTGTTTTACACGACGGGTCCGAAAAACTCGAGTCCCGTCGGGATTCAAGTTACCCGACAACTTCAAAAAGTTCGACGGCCTTCAAGATCTAGAGGATTGGTTAATCGACTACCTCGAGACGGTGAAGCTGATAGGAGGAACCAGAGCAACAGCCATGCAAAGCATCCAAGTACGCTTGAGTGGAGCTGCGAGGTCTTGGATAAAGAAACTCCCCCTAGGTTCCATCGATAGCTGGGACAGTTTTGAAGATGTATTTGTCAAAAACTTCCGATCAACTTGCAAAAAGCCTGCGACACTTGAGGAATTGAGATCATGTTGACAGAAGCATGATGAATCAATGAGGAAGTACATCCAAAGATGGAACATCATCAAAAACTCGGCAGAAAACATATCTGACGAAAGAGCGATAGACGCATTTGTCGCAGGAGTTCGACGAGGAGATTTTGTGGAGGACTTGGGAAGAACTAACCCAAGGACAGTATCAGCATTAATGGAAATAGCAAACAGATGGGCAGATGGCGAGGATGCTGTGCATAATAAAAGACACAGGTCACCAGAGGAGGACCGCAGTCGAAATTTTCAGAATAGGCGACGATTTTCTCGACAATTTTCGGGTTATGATGCACCTGGCCAAATTTCGGCTGGGTTTCGAGCAAGCGCAGGAGGAAACAATAGAGATGAGTACCAAAGGAGCAACGAGCAGCGAGGCGACAATAGAGATGATCCCCGAAACAATAGGCCAAACAATGGACCTAGGTTTCAGAGACCCTTCGTGTCCCCTGAGGATATGATGAACGGCCCGTGCCAGATGCATTTCTATGTCGACAATAATGGCAAGAGGCAGTCGGGACATTTGCAGAAGGATTGCCGGAACTTTCAAGCAATGATGAGATTCGTCGGACAAGCCAACGCTCAGGAAGTGAGTCGAAACCCTCAGGGACCTAGGAGTGAGATCCACTTACCACCCCTCCCGCAATTACGGACGAAAATCGACACCAGCTCAGAATTGCGGCAGCACCAGCACCACCACCCTACGTTGATCCCAACTCCCATGGAGCGGTCTCGATGATTCAGAAAGGCAGGCCATCCAACAGAGCGCAGAAGGTAATCTCGCGACAGGTGTTCATGGCAGAGAAGATGCCTCCACCAACAGTCGAGTACCTCAATTGGTCGGGACAAGATATTGGCTTCACAATTGCGGATCACCCGCAGCAAGTTCCTCGACCAGGGCAGTCAGCACTTATCTTACCAGCAGTAATTGCAGGATTCGACGTATCTCGAGTATTCATTGATGGAGGTAGTAGTCTAAACCTTATGTACGCAGATACACTAAGGAAGATGAACATATCCTTGGCAAACTTAAAGCCAACGGACACACGTTTCCACGGTATCACACCAGAAAAACCAAGCTACCCACTGGGGAAGATCAATCTTGATGTTCAGTTTGGTACTCGAGAGAATTACAGGATAGAGAGGCTGGAGTTTGAAGTCGTGGATTTCCCATCACAATACCACGCTTTGTTGGGGCGCCCAGCATATGCTAGGTTTATGGCGGTACCACATTACACATATTTGTTGTGGAGGATGCCTGGACCCAAGGGGCCAATCACAGTAAAAGGGAGCTTCGCGTTAGCCGATAAATGTGACAAGGATTTTCATCGGCTTTCGGAAACCTTCGGGATGCAAGCAGAGTACATGGCATCAAGGCTTACGACTGATTACGATGTGTTGCCAGATGTAGGGAGGCCTAATAAGGAATCAACTTTTAATACTGCAAAGGACTCAAAGGAAGTACAGATCCACCCGACAGATCCGAAGAAAATGACGTCCATCGCGACAAATATGGACCTCGCATAGGAAAGCGCGCTCGTCGAGTTCCTCCATGAGCACTGGAAAATCTTCGCATGGTGTCCAGCTGACATGCCAGGAGTACCCAGGGAACTTGCCGAGCACCACCTAAGTTTGGATCCAATAGCAAGACCAATCAAACAACCCTTGCGGCGTTTTTCGGAACCAAACCGCAAGGCTATGCTGTCAGAAATTGATAGACTCAGAGAAGCTGGTTTCATCAAGGAATTGCATACAGAAGCCACATGGGTAGCCAACCCAGTGATGGTGCCGAAGAAAAACACGAAAGTCCTTCGCATGTGCGTCGACTTCACGTGTCTCAATAAACATTGTCCAAAGGATCACTTTCCCCTCCCGAGGATCGATCAAATTATCGACTCTACGGCAGGATGCGAACGTCTTTCCTTCCTGGATGCTTACTCTGGCTATAACCAGATCAGATTGAAAGAAGAAGACGAGGTCAAAACAGCGTTCATCACACCTTACGGCGTGTTTTGCTATCGAAGAATGCCTTTCGGTTTGAAAAACGCGGGAGCAACGTACCAGCGGATGATGCAGAAGTGCTTAGCAACACAGATCGGGAAAAACGTACAAGTATACATCGACGACGTTGTCATAACATCAAAAAAGGGGGACACGCTGATCCAAGACTTGAAGGAAACTTTTGACAATCTCGATAAATACTGTCTCAAGTTGAACCCGACAAAGTGTTCTTTTGGCGTTCCTGCAGGAGAACTTCTCGGGTTCCTAGTTTCGGCAAGAGGGATTGAAGCAAATCCCGAAAAAATCCAGGCCATCGTAACAATGAGAAAGCCAAAAAAGTTGAAAGAAATACAACAATTAACCGGGCGAGTCGCAGCTTTAAGCAGATTCGTCGCCAGGTTGGGAGAAAAGGCGTTACCATTTTACGCCTTGATCAAACAGGGAGAGAAGTTCCAGTGGAATGAAGAAGCAGACAAAGCCTTTGAGGATCTCAAACGCAAAATCTCGACACCACCAATCCTGGTGGCGCCGAAAGAGAAGGAACCTTTGTTGTTATACATTGCGGCCACACCTCAGGTGGTAAGCACGGTACTTGTCGTTGAAAGAGAGGAAGAAGGAAAACTTCATGGAGTACAGAGGCCAGTATACTTCGTCGAAGTTTTATCGCCTTCAAAACAGAGATATCCTCAGTATCAAAAGCTAGCATATGGAGTGTTTACAACCGCAAGAAAATTGCGGCACTATTTTTCGCACACCCGATAATAGTGGTCAATGAGGCGCCTTGTCCAATATACTCAACAATCCAGAAGCTACGGGTCGTGTCTCCCTTTGGGGAATAGAACTTTCCCCTCGGGACATCACGTATGAAAAAAAAAGGCAATAAAGTCGCAGATTCTACCAGACTTCATCGCAGAGTGGATGGAGCTACAAAATATGGGACCTCCGGATCTATCGAGAACTTGGACTATGAACTTTGACGGATCCAAGAGATTAGAGGGAGCTGGAGCAGGCGTGATACTAATATCACCGGAGGGCGACAAGTGGAAGTATGTATTGAGGATGACGTTCTCAAACGCATCCAACAATGAGGCAGAATACGAAGCTCTCATACACGGGATGAAGATGGCAAAAGCTTGTGGCGCAACTCGACTAAAAATCTTTGGCGACTCGCAATTGGTGGCTCAGCAAGTCATGAACCAATGTGATGCAATCAATGACAGTATGATAGCATACAAGGAATTGTATAATGAGCTGGAGAAGTTATTTCATGGGTGCGAAGTAAACCACATCAGCAGGTTGAGCAATGATGAAGCCGACGTTCTCGCAAACATCGGGTCACAATGCCTCGTAATTCCACCAGGCGTATTCTGGGAAGAGATAGCAGAGAGATCTACGAAGTCCACAAAACCAAAGAAGAAGGAGAAAGACAAGAAACCCTCGGGGGCTAACAAGGAAGCACCAGAGGAAGACGAGGAAGAGGAACAAGACTTGGTGATGATGGTGCGAGTACCTTGGAGATACCCGACGATCCAGTGGAAGCAAGGCGAGTTATTAGACGATCAAAAGCCTTTACTGTGATTAAAGGGGAGCTATAAAAACGGAGTATTTCGGGAGTACTACAAAGGTGCGTTACACCCGAAGAAGGAAGGATGATGTTGAAGGATGTACACGAAGGAATCTGCGGCCATCACGCAAGCAGTCGAGCTATTGCAGCCAACGTTTTCAGAGCCGGAAGCATAGAGGATGCAAAGGAGATAGTACGAACTTGTGACGCATGCCAGAGATTCGCCTCGAAACCTCATTCTCCGGCAGCAGATCTGATGCCAATACCACTATCTTGGCCCTTTGCTCAATGGGGCCTCGATATGGTGGGGAAGTTACATAAAGCTTCGCCAGGAGGATACGAGTATATGCTCATCGCTGTCGACAAATTCACCAAATGGATAGAGGCCAAGCCGATAAATTCACCAGATGGAGCGTCTGTCGTCAAATTCGTGCAAGGCATCGTCTTCAAGTTTGGAGTACCTCATAGCATCGTCATGGACAATGGCAGTAATTTCACATCCAAAGAATTCAAAGCATATTGTGCAGAGGTGGGCATCAAACTACACTTTGCATCAGTTGCACACCCGCAAACCAACGGCCAAGTCGAAAAAGCCAATGGGATCATCTGCAACGGTATCAAGAAGCGCTTGTTAGGACCACTAGAAAAAGCTCGACACACCTGGCCGGAGGAGTTGCCAAGCGTATTATGGAGTATCCGAACAACACCAAATACAGCGACACAGGAAACCCCGTTTTTCCTGGTCCATGGAGCTGAGGCAGTACTGCCAATCGAAATAGAACATGATTCCCCGAGAGTCACAGAATATGACGAGGAAACCTCAAGAAAAGCATTGGAGGATGACGTCGATGCGTTAGATGAAGCTCGAGATGAAGTACTATCGAGGGTCACCAAATATCAGCAAGACTTGAAAAACTATCATAGTCGACGCTTGAGACCAAGGTCCTTTCAGGTGGGAGATCTAGTTCTGCGACTCAATCAACAGGGTACTGAAAAACTCGAGTCACCATGGCTCGGTCCTTACATCGTCACAGAAGTCATCGCAGGAGGAACATATAGAATCAAAGACAAGAAGACGGGGGCTCCCGAGAAAAACCCCTGGAACGTGGCACAGCTAAGGCGCTTTTACGCTTAGCGTCGAAATATAGTCCTCCTTGAAAAAATACAATGTACTGAAACACCCGCGAGTTTTCTGACGCACTCTTTTCCTTTTTCGGGGCACCGAGTGGGGCCGGGAAAGGTTTTTAATGAGGCGGACTCGCGGGGCTGCAATATAATAAAGATAGTTGAGATACATATTTATTCGACATGCTCGGTGGCTTGTGCTTCAGACTTGCAATATATATATTTCCGAAAAATATTTCGCCTTGGTGTACAAACACCTCGCAAAACAAACATAGATACAAGATAGCAATCAACAACAAGACACGGGGGCTCATACTCAATATAACTTAGCTGCTTTGGTTCAAAACCTCGCACATACAATATAGAAATTCGGCACCACAACACCTGGAAGCATGATAAAGAAATTTATGGGCTTTACAATATAGAACATATTTACAACATACATGATACAATTCTTGAGAAAAATTCAAATAAAAATAAAAATCAATGATGGCCTAGTATATTATCTATGGTCAACCGATTTGAAGTGCGAGTACTATGTTCAGCATAGCTGCCCTTCACGAAGAACTCAGAATCCATCCGAAGAAGTTCATCCATCATATCTTCGGCTACAGGGGTTACATAATCGTCAATTTTGCTAACATCCCTTTTCTTTTTCGCCATCTTCGCCAAGCACTTGGTGACAATTTGGCTCATATCAAACTTAGGATGGCAGATTTTGATCATCATCATAGCAAACCTGGCGCCAGCAGAGAGCTCCGCCCGAATAAAGCCATGGATCTTCGGAGCATCTCGAAATTTCTCCATCAACTCAAGAAGAGTATCGGGAGCTTCATTCCGAGGAAACATTATTTGTAAACCAATGACAAGGTTCTAGTACAGAAATCCAAGAAATCGCGAACCTGACAAGCGCGATCTTGAAATCTGACAATCTGTCGGGTCCTTTCTGGAGTGGCCCAGAACAAACAGCCATGGTCAAGGGAAAGATTGACGAGCAGGTTGGTCCTCGTGTTTACCCTTTCATCTTCAGCCGCAGCATCGAGAAAGGAACCTATTTGACGACAGCACGAAAATCTCAAAAAGGATACAGCAGAAAGATAGAAGGAGCTTTGGTTCGAAATAAAATACCAGATATATCGGCAGCGGCCTCATTCATCAACTCAAGCATGGAATTCTCTCGAGAAGTTGCTTTCTCAGCTTCAGAAACGGCGGCTTCTTTGGCAGCCATGGCCTCTTGAGCTTGTTGGAGAGCAATTTTTTCAGCTTCGGAGGCCTTGCGAGATTTCTCCATCAACACAAGTGTTTGCCTCTTTGCATATTGAAGCTGCTGTCGAAGTTCTTCCAAATCTTGCGACAAACTCTCACTCGAGGAATTTCCACCGAGCTCAGTATTAATGAGAACTTTCTTCGAGTGAGAAGTAGTAGGCAAAATATCGGAAGGAGCATGAGTTGGAGTATAGTTATCAAATATCAACTGAAATTAAAAAGAGTCGACATCAATCATCAAGCAAAAACAGAATTCCATTGATCTTCAGAATAATTACAAAGACATTACAAGGGAGCTAGCGGGAAAAGTGTCGCCAAAAGCTACTTTGGCGACATCATCAAAAGGGAAAAAGAAAAAGAAGAGGGGAGGTAAGACAAGGCGATCTACTGGACCTCCGGTTTGGATGAACTTGGAGCCGGAGTTGGCTTGCACCCAAGATAGGCGAGGACCTTCTTCGAATTTGGTTTTGCAGCCTTGATCAGCGACTGCCACCTTTTGGTCTCCATCTCTTGCGTGTCGCCAACCTTGGTCCAGTCAACACTCTGTTGGCTATCGGCAATCAAGGCAATGGTGCTCTCCACGCCAACCTTCAAACTTTCTTGGCGAAGTTTGAGCCCAAGATTTTCGACAGTATTGAAGCACTTGGCCAGGGCAAGGAACGGCGTGGGTTGCTCCTTCTTCGGGAAGAAGTAGGGATAAAGTCGCGACAACCCCGCTTCAGCTTCGGCAAGGCCGTCGCGTGCTTCGTCTCCATGAATCTCCAGAAGAGAAAGCGCATCAAGAAGAGGATCATTTTCGGGATCACTAAGTTCATATTCTTGACCCGTCTTTCCTGCTAAGACAAAAGTTTATCGATAAGCAAGCAAGATAGAAGAAGTTCGAAGCAGTCAAAATAGTTTGGGTACTTACTGACGAAACGACGACTTTGCGACGCCAGGCGCTTGATAATCGCCTCCTCGCGAGCAGATTGTTCAGAAATGCGCTCGCTTAGAGAATTTTCCGCCTCATGAAGTCTCTTTCGAAGATCTTCGACGGTGGCGGCCTCTGCCTTAGCCTTTTTGGCATCTGCTTCAGCCTCCTTGCGAGCTTTTTCACTTTGCTCCAGTTTAAGAGCAAGTGCGTCAGCACGATTGTTAGCTTCCGCAAGATCGGCTGAAAAAGCATCGACAACATTGAGTATGGCGACAAGAATTAAGAGGAAAGAAATGCAATTGAGAAAAAGAGAGCAAGATAGTACCTTTCAACTGGTTGGAAAGATCACGGTACCCGACGAATTGGGTACCGAGGCGAAAAAACTCCTTCATCAAGGGCTATTGAAAGCAAAAGAAAGAAAAGTCAAAATATAGTGCGGGGAAATTCAGAGGCAACAAGGAAAAATGAGGCAACAAACAAAAGAGTAATGGATAAAACTTACGTCGTTCAATGAAGAAGTCGTGAAACCACCACTTAATTGGGTGGATTCTTCGACTGGTTCAATTCTGGCCCTCTTCGGTGAAGGGGCTCGGGGGCTTGAAGGTGGAGTCGGATGATCGATGATATGTTGAGGAGGCGAAGTTTCCTCCACCTCAGGTTGAGCATCCGACACAACGAAAGTACGTGACGTACTCGTTCGAGCAGCCACGTCAATAGCCGGATGCTCTTCCTCGTCGTCACTGCAATAAAACGTCGACAATATAAGCAAAACGACGACAAGTATTTTGCAAGATAACCAACAAAGAATAGTGACTTACGAACTGATGAGGGCATCCACAAAAGGGTCGAAAGCTTTCTTTCCTTCAGAAGGACCAGCTTCTTCGGCTTTGGAGGTGCCGGAATCTTCGACTTCATTCCTTTTCCTTTTGTTCTTTGGAGAAACAGCAGGAGGAGGAGAAGGAACTGAGGCAGTACCCTCAGATTCAGTCTCTTTTTCAGAGGATGCCGCAGATTTTCGGGAAACTGCGGCTTCACTCTCAGGGCGAGAAGTACCCTGGTTGTCGTCGGTGACAACGGCCCGTTCTTCGACTTCTCCACCTTCAGGAAGGGGAGGAAGAGAAACCAAATCTGGATGGTTCTACAAAACAGAAGAATGTCGACAAAAGTCATAAAGAGTGTCAACAAGAACAAAAGAAAACGGCATCGATAAAAATAGTGCACCCGAAGAAATTACCTCAGGGAGAGGGTTGGTGGCGCTATACGGCTCCACGCGGCAAGATGAGGGAACTGGATCTTTCTTGTTGAGGGAGGAGATTTTTCGGACAAGTTTTTCTAAGTCCTTGACCGGCAAATCCACTGACAAGCGATCCACATCTTCATTGCCAGCATACTTCCAGAGGGGATTTTTGCGAGTTTGCAGAGGCTGCACTCTAATCCTAAGGAAATACGCCGTGATTTGGATACCCGATAATTCTTGGCCACGAGTATTCTGAAGTTCGCGGATGCGAGTCATCAGTGCCTCTGTCGCCGTTTTTTCTTCGGCGGTAGCCTCTGCATCCCAGGAACGGCGGCGATAGATTTTCTCGGCACCATCAAAAGGAGGGATGTTGTCTTCAGCACATCCATGATTTTCCTCATGGATGTACAGCCACTTCTTGCGCCACCCTTGAACTGAGTCAGGGAATTTGACATTGAAGTAATCGACATCAGGGCGCACGCAGATAACAACGCCGCGTATGTTAGAGGCGACATTGGGAGAGCCATTGCGGCGGCAAAAGAAGATGCGCTTCCACAACGCCCAGTTAGGCTGGACGCCGAGGAAGGATTCGCAAAGGGTGATGAAGATAGAAATATGGAGGATAGAGTTGGGTGTGAGGTGATGAAGTTGTAGACCATAAACAAAAAGCAACCCCCGAAGAAAAGGGTGAATGGGGGCAGAAAGGCCACGGATGAGATGATCGACGAAACTAACCCGATACTCCATTGGAGGGGTTGGGTAGCTCTCTTCGCTGGGGAAGCACAGTGCCTTGGGCTTCTTGCTGATCCCCAGTTTCTTCAGGAGGTTGATGTCTTGGGCAGTGATTTTGGATCTCTCCCACTCAGCGCTCCCCAGATCTGCGGAAGCCATCATTGATTCCGGCGTGCTGTGCCTGGTTAGTCTGCGCGGTGGCATCAACAATGGCGCAGGAGTGTGGCTTGAGAGAAGTTGAGCTCAGGGAACTGTGGGGCGCAAGAGGAGATTTTTGCAGAGGAGAGCAGGAGAGCGGCGCGAGCGAAAGCGCTGGAGGAAGAAGAAGGGGACCTTAAATAGAGGTGCGGTGAAGCGGCGTACCGTTGGATGAAAAAAGTGTGCGGCAGATGATGTACACGTGGGACAGGGATAAAAAAGTAATTTCACTCTGGAGGAGTTACAGTGCGTGCGCCAGGAAAAGCGGAGGACGTGTGTCCCCCACTTGCACGACGTGTCAACATGGTAGGAACTTTGGACCCACAAGACAGGGACAGCAGTACTCGAATTTCTCGGATGCAAAGATCGCGGCTATCGTCAAACATTGAGTTCATTTTGACCAAGGGGAAAATCCCGACAACTATGAAATAAAAAGATCGGCGGCAAGAAAATTATTCCTCGGGAGCCTTTGATCAAATACAAGTTTTTGCCCAAATGCTCGGGGGCTACTTTGGAAAAAAGTAAAAATTAGAGTATGACAACATAGAAATTGCGGGAGCCTATGATCAAACGCAAGCATTTGTTCATAGCCTCGGGGGTACTCCTGTTCGCGCACCCGGTAAATATAAAAGCTCGAGAAGGAACGACAATATAGCGGCATAAAGTGTGGAGCCTACAACCAAGTCCAAATCCTTGGCTGTAGCCTCGGGGGCTACTCCCATCGGGAACGCTGTTTGCGTGCCCGATGAAATTATAACAAGAGAGAGAAAAAGAAGAGAAAAGGAGCATATTTCGAGTTATGTAAATAACTCTACATATACTCCCATCGGGAAAACAATATAAGTCATCCGTTGACTCAATAAAATGTGCTATTCCAGCAGCCGAATAAGCACTCGACAATATATTCTCAGAACGCCAAAGTTGCGGACAAATTCTGAATACCGCAAAATTTTGCGAAGGTAAGACCCCAGATCCATTCTGCGTGGCGTGGCACCGTCTCTGACGTTGGTTTGCTACTTTTTTCCGTATCAATAGATACGAAGAAAAATCCTAACGGACGCGTTAGGTACCCGATAAATATGACTGGGACTCGACAGAATGGTAAGACCTTAAGCGGCGCCTGTCGAAGTTTATCCCGAGATCATGTCCAGGGACGTGATCTTGAAGTAGGTTTTGCGGATTGCCACTAGAGCAGTTAACTAGTACCTGATCCGTCAGATGAACTAGCCCCAACTACCATTATCCCTGTACAATATAGAAATTTATATGCAAAGAAATATGGTGAAATTCAAGGTTGTTGAATAAATATAAAGGTGGAGATTTTCCTTGACTCTACGATTCAAACAAAATCTCGGGGGCTACTGACATAGGCATTGATACGTCTCAAACGTATCTATAATTTCTTATGTTCCATGCTACTTTTATGATGATACTCACATGTTTTATACACATTATATGTCATTATTATGCATTTTCCGGCACTAACCTATTAACGAGATGCCGAAGAGCCGTTGTCTGTTTTTGGTTTCAGAAATCCTAGTAAGGAAATATTCTCGGAATTGGACGAAATCAAAGCCCAGGGTCCTATTTTTGTACGAAGCTTCCGAAGACCGAGGGGAAGGAAGTGGGGCCACGAGGCGCCGCCACAACAGGCGGCGCGGCCAAGCCCTAGGATGCGCGGCCCGGCGTGTGGGGCCCCCGTGTGGCCCCCGACTCTGCTTCCGCCTACTTAAAGCCTCCGTCGCAAACCCCAGTACCGAGAGCCACGATACGGAAAACCCTCGAGACGCCGCCGCCGCCAATCCCATCTCGGGGGATTCAGAGATCGCCTCCTGACGGAGAGGGGAATCATCTCCGGAGGACTCTACACCGCCATGGTCGCTTCGGATTGATGAGTGAGTAGTTCACCCCTGGACTATGGGTCCATAGCAGTAGCTAGATGGTTGTCTTCTCCTCATGTGCTTCATTGTCGGATCTTGTGAGCTGCCTAACATGATCAGGATCATCTATCTGTAATGCTATATGTTGTGTTTGTTGGGATCCGATGGATAGAGAATACTATGTTATGTTGATTATCAATCTATTACCTATGTGTTGTTTATGATCTTGCATGCTCTCCGTTGTTAGTAGAGGCTGGCCAAGTTTTTGCTAGTAACTCCAAGAGGGAGTATTTATGCTCGATAGTGGGTTCATGCCTCCATTAAATCTGGGACAGTGACAGAAAGTTCTAAGGTTGTGGATGTGCTGTTGCCACTAGGGATAAAACATTGATGCTATGTCCGAGGATGTAGTTATTGATTACATTACGCACCATACTTAATGCATTGTTGTTGTTTGCAACTTAATACTGGAAGGGGTTCGGATGATAACCTGAAAGTGGACTTTTTAGGCATAGATGCATGCTGGATAGCGGTCTATGTACTTTGTCGTAATGCCCAATTGAATCTCACAATATTCATCATATCATGTATATGCATTGTTATGCCCTCTCTATTTGTCAATTGCCCAACTGTAATTTGTTCACCCAACATGCTATTTATCTTATGGGAGAGACACCTCTAGTGAACTGTGGACCCCGGTCCATTCTTTTAATCGAATACAATCTACGCAATACTTGTTTTACTGTTCTCTGCAAACAATCATCATCCACACTATACATCTAATCCTTTGTAACAGCAAGCCGGTGAGATTGACAACCTCACTGCGTTGGGACAAAGTACTTTGGTTGTGCAGGTTCCACGTTGGCCGGAATCCCTGGTGTTGCGCCGCACTACATCTCGCCGCCATCAACCTTCAACGTGATTCTTGGCTCCTACTGGTTCGATAAACCTTGGTTTCTTACTGAGGGAAAACTTGCTACTGTACACATCATACCTTCCTCTTGGGGTTCCCAACGGACGAGTGCTTTACCGTCACAAAGAAGCTACTACGCCACATCAACTGCGCAAGCACTCTTTTCTCGGCGCCGTTGCCGGGAGATCAAGACACGCTGCAAGGGGAGTCTTCACAATCCAATCTCTTTACTTTGTTTTTGTCTTGCTTTATTTTATTTACTACTTTGTTTGCTGCACTAAATCAAAAGACAAAAAAATTAGTTGCTAGTTTTACTTTATTTACTATCTTGTTTGCTATATCAAAAACACAAAAAAATTAGTTACTTGCATTTACTTTATCTAGTTTACTTTATTTACTTTGCTAAAATGAGTAATCCTGAAGTTGAAGTTCGTTCTTTTAAACAACAAGGTGGAGAAAGTTTTAAAGATGCTTGGTATAGAATTAGTGATGCTCATCATAGGTGCACTAAGAAACACTCCACTATTATCCTACTTAGGAACTTTTATGTTGGTATATCTAGTTGGAATAGGTATGTTCTTGATACTCTTTCGGGGGTAATTTCCTAGGTACTCCTGCTTTAGAAGCTAGTTGAATCATTGAGAGTCTAGTTGGAATACCACCTGTTAATGAAACTAAAAGCGAAATCTCTCTTGAGGACGTTATGAAAAAATTGGAAACCATAGAGAAAATTTTTCCAAGCGTTGAAACTAAATTGGAAATGTTGCTTGATAAAACTGATGAACTTGATAAATCCTTAGGAGGAATTGATGAAAGAATTAGTGTTCTAGGAACTTGTGTTGTCCATGATAATCAAATCAATAGGATTGGTGAACTTGAAGAAGCTATGGGAACCTTAGGTTCAACTTTTTCTTCTCTTAAGTATAAGGAGAAATCTTATGTGGGTAAGGAGCAAAAGTTTATGTATGTCTCTAAGGTGCCTAAACCAAAAAAATATTATTATAGGCCTAAAATTCCTTAGTACCACTACAAATGGGGGAGCTAATGATATCAATGCACCATCTCTTGATAATACTTGATACACACTTTCTGCGCCTAGCTGAAAGGCGTTAAAGAAAAGCGCTTATGGGAGACAACCCATGTTTTTACTACAGTAATTTTGTTTTATATTTGAGTCTTGGGAGTTGTTTACTACTGTAGCAACCTCTCCTTATCTTAGTTTTATTGCACTGTTATGCCAAGTAAAGTCTCTAATAGAAGTAAGATACTAGATTTGGATTACTGCGCAGAAACAGTTTTTCTTTGCTGTCACGAATCTGGGTAAAATTCTCTGTAGGTAACTCAGAAAATTATGCCAATTTACGTGAGTGATCCTCAGATATGTAAGCAACTTTCATTAGTTTTAAGTTTTCTCATCTGAGCAAGTCTGGTGCCTGTTAAAAATTCGTCTTTACGAACTGTTCTGTTTTGACAGATTCTGCCTTTTATTTTGCATTGCCTGTTTTGCTATGTTAGATGGATTTCTTTGTTCCATTGACTTTCAGTAGCTTTGTGCAATGTCCAGAAGTATAAAGAATGATTGTGTCACCTCTGAATGTGTGAATTTTGATTATGCACTAACCCTCTAATGAGTTTGTTTCGAGTTTGGTGTGGAGGAAGTTTTCAAGGATCAAGAGAGGAGGATGATATACACTATGATCAAGGAGAGTGAAAGCTCTAAGCTTGGGGATGCCCCGGTGGTTCACCCCTGCATACATCAAGAAGACTCAAGCGTCTAAGCTTGGGGATGCCCATCCCCTTCTTCATCGACAATCTTATCAGGTTCCTCTAGTGAAACTATATTTTTATTCCATCACATCTTATGTACTTTTGGAGCGTCTGTTTATTTTTGTTTTTGTTTTGTTTGAATAAAATGGATCCTAGCATTCATTGTGTGGGAGAGAGACACGCTCCGCTGTTGCATATGGACAAATATGTCCTTAGGCTTTACTGGCGAAAGTTTCTTCTTCGTTAAATTATTATATGGTTGGAATCGAAAAATGATATATGTGGTAATTGGTATAATATCTTGAATAATGTGATACTTGGCAATTGTTGTGCTCATGTTTAAGCTCTTGCATCATATACTTTGCACTTATTAATGAAGAAATACATAGAGCATGCTAAAATCTGATTTGCATGTTTGGTTTCTCTAAGGTCTAGATAATTTCTAGTATTGAGTTTGAACAACAAGGAAGACGGTATAGAGTCTTATAATATTTACATATGTCTTTTATGTGAGTTTTGCTGCACCGCTTCATCCTTGTGTTTGTTTCAAACAACCTTGCTAGCCTAAGACTTGTATCGAGAGGGAATACTTCTCATGCATCCAAAATCCTTGAGCCAACCACTATGCCATTTGTGTCCACCATACCTACCTACTACATGGTGTTTCTCCGCCATTCCAAAGTAAATTGCTTGAGTGCTACCTTTAAAATTTCCATTCTTTATCTTTGCAATATATAGCTCATGGAACAAATAGCTTAAAAACTATCGTGGTATTGAATATGTACTTATGCACTTTATCTCTTATTAAGTTGCTTGTTGAGCGATAACCATGTTCCTGGGGACGCCATCAACTACTCTTTGTTGAATATCATGTGAGTTACTATGCATGTCCGTCTTGTCTGAAGTAAGGGAGATTTACCACTCATTTAATGGTTAGAGCATGCATAATGTTAGAGAAGAACATTGGACCGCTAACTAAAGCCATGAATCATGGTGGAAGTTTCAGTTTTGGACATATATCCTCAATCTCATATGAGAACATTAATTGTTGCTACATGCTTATGCATTAAAGAGGAGTCCATTATCTGTTGTCTATGTTGTCCCGGTATGGATGTCTAAGTTGAGAATAATCAAAAGCGAGAAATCCAATGCGAACTTTCTCCTTAGACCTTTGTACAGGCGGCATAGAGGTACCCCTTTGTGACACTTGGTTAAAACATGTGTATTGCGATGATAATCCCGGTAATCCAAGCTAATAGGACAAGGTGCGGGCACTATTAGTATACTATGCATGAGGCTTGCAACTTGTAGGATATAATTTACATAACACATATGCTTTATTACTACCGTTGACAAAATTGTTTCTTGTTTTCAAAACTAAAGCTCTAGCACAAATATAGCAATCAATGCTTCCCTCTGCGAAGGGCCTTTCTTTTACTTTTATTGTTGAGTCAGTTCACCTTTCTCTCTCCACCTCAATAAGCAAACACTTGTGTGAACTGTGCATTGATTCCTACATACTTGCATATTGCACTTGTTATATTACTCTATGTTGACAATATCCATGAGATATACATGTTACAAGTTGAAAGCAACCGCTGAAACTTTATCTTCCTTTGTGTTGCTTCAATACCTTTACTTTGAATTATTGCTTTATGAGTTAACTCTTATGCAAGACTTATTGATGCTTGTCTTTAAGTACTATTCATGAAAAGTCTTTGCTTTATGATTCAATTATTTACTCATGTCATTTACCATTGTTTCAAATCGTTGCATTCATTACATGTGCTTACAATAGTATTGATCAAGATTATGTTGGTAGCATTGTCACTAAGAAATTATCTTTGTTATCGTTTACCTACTCGGGACGAGTAGGAACTAAGCTTGGGGATGCTTGATACGTCTCAAACGTATCTATAATTTCTTATGTTCCATGCTACTTTTATGATGATACTCACATGTTTTATACACATTATATGTCATTATTATGCATTTTCCGGCACTAACCTATTAACGAGATGCCGAAGGGCCAGTTGCTGTTTTCTACTGTTTTTTGTTTCAGAAATCCCAGTAAGGAAATATTATCGGAATTGGACGAAATCAAAGCCCAGGGTCCTATTTTTGCACGAAGCTTCCAGAAGACCGAGGGGAAAGGAAGTGGGGCCACGAGGCGCCGCCACAACAGGGCGGCGCGGCCAAGCCCTAGGCCGCGCGGCCCTGGCGTGTGGGGCCCTCGTGTGGCCCCCGACTCTGCCCTTCCGCTTACTTAAAGCCTCCGTCGCGAAACCCCCAGTACCGAGAGCCATGATACGGAAACCCATCGAGACGCCGCCGCCAATCCCATCTCGGGGGATTCAGGAGATCGCCTCCGGCACCCCGCCGGAGAGGGGAATCATCCGGAGGACTCTACACCGCCATGGTTGCCTCCGGATTGATGAGTGAGTAGTTCACCCTGGACTATGGGTCCATAGCAGTAGCTAGATGGTTGTCTTCTCCTCATGTGCTTCATTGTCGGATCTTGTGAGCTGCCTAACATGATCAAGATCATCTATCCGTAATGCTATATGTTGTGTTTGTTGGGATCCGATGGATAGAGAATACTATGTTATGTTGATTATCAATCTATTACCTATGTGTTGTTTATGATCTTGCATGCTCCGTTGTTAGTAGAGGCTCTGGCCAAGTTTTTGCTAGTAACTCCAAGAGGGAGTATTTATGCTCGATAGTGGGTTCATGCCTCCATTAAATCTGGACAGTGACAGAAAGTTCTAAGGTTGTGGATATGCTGTTGCCACTAGGGATAAAACATTGATGCTATGTCCGAGGATGTAGTTATTGATTACATTACGCACCATACTTAATGCAATTGTCTGTTGTTTGCAACTTAATACCGGAAGGGGTTCGGATGATAACCTGAAAGTGGACTTTTTAGGCATAGATGCATGCTGGATAGCGGTCTATGTACTTTGTCGTAATGCCCAATTGAATCTCACAATATTCATCATATCATGTATATGCATTGTTATGCCCCTCTATTTGTCAATTGCCCAACTGTAATTTGTTCACTCAACATGCTATTTATCTTATGGGAGAGACACCTCTAGTGAACTGTGGACCCCGGTCCATTCTTTTAATCGAATACAATCTACTGCAATACTTGTTTTACTGTTCTCTGCAAACAATCATCATCCACACTATACATCTAATCCTTTGTAACAGCAAGCCGGTGAGATTGACAACCTCACTGTTTCGTTGGGACAAAGTACTTTGGTTGTGTTGTGCAGGTTCCACGTTGGCGCCGGAATCCCTGGTGTTGCGCCGCACTACATCTCGCCGCCATCAACCTTCAACGTGCTTCTTGGCTCCTACTGGTTCGATAAACCTTGGTTTCTTACTGAGGGAAAACTTGCTGCTGTACACATCATACCTTCCTCTTGGGGTTCCCAACAGACGAGTGCTTTACCGTCACAAGGAAGCTACTACGCCACATCAACTGTGCGCAAGCAGGCATCCCCAATGGGCCTGCCGAAGATGGTACCCGGGATTTATTCAAGGCCCATGACTCGAAGAAAGAGAAGATTCGGAAGCCCAAGAAACTATTATGGAAAGATAGAGTTGTAATAGGAAGTGTAATTTGTAATCTTACGGGGCGGGTCAGAAACCCTCCCGGAATCTGTAAACTTGTGTATACGAATCCCTCGGCTCCACCTCCTATATAAGGGGAAGTCGAGGGACAAAGAAATGATCGAGTCATTGTTCTCTAGATCTTAGCTTTTACATCGTCGAGTACTTTTCGGCTGAAACCTTCGAGATCTATTTGCCCTCTACATCCAACGAAACCCTAGTCTACTACTTGTAGGAATTAACAAGTTGATACCTTGTCAGTAACGAGGCAAAGTCTTAGTTCATTAATTGCATCGGAGGTTTTGTTCTTGAATTTCTGGATGCGGCCGTGTTCGCAACATCGCTCTTCCAGCATAGAATATGAAAACAAATAAACACCTTGAAAGCAAAGTCACCAATGCTAGCTAGATGTCTAGTATTATCTCTGTCCATAAAAAGATGTCACAAATTAATCTAAATTTAGTTGTATCTAGATACTTTTTAGCGTATAATTACATCTAAATTTAGAGAAATCTTTGATATACTTTTATAGACTAAGGGAGTGCTAGTTTTCAAACATGCAATGAATTTTTTTATTCTCCGAGGCAAAGATAGTATTTCTGAACTTGGTTTTTCTAGCGTTTCAATCATTTACTATAACTGCTATATGAAAACTGCTAACAAAGGGGACTATATGAAAATTGTAATTTTTTTATTTTTTCATTTTAAAGTCTAATATATTTTCTCAGCCGCAGCACGTTGGGCATTGTCCTAGAATACCTAATAATAAAGGGAGAAGCGTTTCCGTGGTTCGATCCGTTTGTTCTGTCTTGGTACGTGAAATTTCGTCCGTCCGGACCGCTCCGTGCGTGCAATTGAAACTAAGGGCATCTCCAACCGGGCGACCCAAACGGACGCGCTGGGCCGTCCGTTTTGGGCCGTTTGGGTGGCCGAACGGACATCCGGACAGCGCCCGGGTCCGCGTGTCCGTTTGGGTCGCACGCTGCGCCCAACGCGCGGACGCACCGCATATGTAATTAAAATAACAAAAATAAAAATAAAAAAGGAAAAAAAAAAAAAAAAACATTAAACTAGTGGTTAATTAAACTTAGCCCTATTTTGGGCAATTTTTACACAAAAGAAAGCCCTATATGGGCTTTAAACTAAAAAAAAAGAAACCCTACACAGGGTTTGCGAGCACGGTGGCCGCCGGCAGTACTACCCCCAGTAGTACTCGTCATCGTCGGCGTCGATGACGACGACGCCCCCCGGCGGCGACGCGCTGTTCCGGCTCGACACGCCGGAGGGCACCGGGGACTCCGGCCAGGGCTCCCACTGCGCCCTTTCCCAGGCGGAGTGCGGGTTCGGCGGGCTCGCCGGCCTGCGCAGCCGTGCCCTGCGCGCGGACTCCTGCCGGAGCTGCTCCTCCTCCGCCAGGCGCTCCTCCTCCGCCAGGCGCGCGGCCCGGCGCTCCTCCTCCCGGAGCGCCGCCTGACGCGTAGCCTCCTCCTGACGGCGCGCCAGCTCGAGGAAGGCCCACGCCTCCGCCTGGGCGTCCTCCTGGGCCTTCCTGGCCGCCTCCTCCAGCGCGGAGGTGCGCAGCGCCTCGGCGAGGTGCGGCCATTTGGCCAGCTCGTCGAGGTCCTGCTGCTCGCGGGACGCCGCGAGCGCCGCCTGCAGCTCCGGGTCGTCCTCCTCCTCCTGGGGCTGCGGCTGGGGCTGGGGCGCGGGCTCGTTGATGTAGAGGCCGCCGGGGCGGCGGCCAGCCCGCCTAGCAGGTGTGGCTGGCTGCGCGCGAGGCCGCGCCGTCGCGGATGTGAAGCATGTGCGCCGGCGCGCATCGTGCTCCACCTCGAACCACAAGTCCCAGTTGGGACTTGCGTCGCCGTACGCGGGGTCCTGCCGGAGGTCCGCCGGCAGCTGAGCGCGGCGCCTCCGGATCTCGGCGTAGCGGGCGCGGCCGGAGCCCGGGATGGGCGGCACCGGAACCCGATCTGGGCTCAGGTGCCAGCCGTGGGGGAGGTGCACGTCCCCCCACGGCATTGGGACGCCGGCGTCCCAGAACATCTGCGCCACCGCTACGGTGACGTAGATCCGGTCGCGTCTGGGAGGCGCCGGCGGCCCCATTGCGAACGCCGGCGGCGCGACTTGCCGGCTGCTGCCGGCCTCGTGGTCGTTGGCGGACGGCTCGAACTCGCGCTTCGGGGCCATGGTGGCGCGGAAGCTTCGAGCTCGCGCGTGCGGCCGGAGTGGAAAGTGCAGGGCCGGCCCTAGTGGGTGGGCAGGGTGTGCGGCCGCCCAGGGCCCAAAAAATATGGGGGGCCCATCCCAGGTATATGTACATGTATAAATATACGCTTGCTAGGCCAGCTGAAAGGAAAGGCCCTTGGAATTTGAGTCTTTGACGTGAACTAATGAATAACTGACTAAAAACCGATTGGTGGATCTAGGAAGTAATTCGCTCTTTCCTTCGTATTCCACGCACACCCTGGTTCCAAGACGACTCAACGAGAGCAGCCGTTTTTCCTCCTCGTCTCGGCAGGGATCGATCGATCATGTACGGCCCCTGATCCTGAATTCCTGATTAATCTTGTCCTCTTCGGCTCTTCCTGCTATCCGCACCGATCAGCGATCGTCCGATACCCATCGCCGTCCGCCGCCGCCCGCCACCGGTAACAGACTAACAGTTCGTGACTGCCCACTAAAATTACTCTTTTATTTCTAAGTATTTTTTTCTCTAATTCTGAATTTTTGGTGGTCAGTTCATCGTCTCGTCGATTTTATTTCCCGACTATAGAAGCGCAGCGGTACGCACATATATCTTTAACTCCTAGTCAATTTGAAGGAAGTTGCAGAAAATTTGCACAAACTTTCTCTCTCGAAGGTGGTTCATGTGATGTTGAGGTATATGATCTTATATCTGAATTAAAGATGATGAGAAGTGGATTGTTATCCTAATATCTTTATTGCTTATCGCATCTTATTTACTATGCCCGTGACTGTCGCATCTGCTAAAAGGAGTTTTTCAAAGTTGAAATTATTGAAGAACTATTTGAGGTCAACAATTACTTAACAGAGGTTAAATGGTTTGGCAACATTATGCACCGAGAAGAAATTATTGGATAACATCGACATCGGTCCCATCATTAGTGACTTTGCATCAAGAAATGTTACAAGAAAATTTTAAGGTAATATGTATAAATTATTACATACGCTATTGCAATGGTAAGGAAATCGGTAATCGTTAACTGCTCGGTCGGCTTGGGAGTAGCGATTAATCGGAATTCGGACGATTAACTGATTTAATCGGTCGGCTATTAATCGGTGTAACCTACACAAATTAGCACGTAAAAAACAGTTTATATAAGAAAAATAATAGTATATGAGCCTCTATATGTCTGGTCCTACTTCTCTAGAGCCTAAAATCCTAGAAAAACATGTATGCTTCTCCTCCGTGACCTAATCTTCAAGGTCACAAGCCAATCAGGATCCACTAGTCGAAGCCGCGTTTTTTCCTTCCACTTCTTATCCTCTCACCTCTGAAGTTTATCTTCTCCCACCACCTACCTAGCTAGGGTACGACCCCTCTTACACCTCAACCACCTAACCTATCGAAGGCGCCCTTGAGCTCCTGCACGAGCTACTCAAGGTGGTCGAGCTCCTGTATCTAGGCAACTGAGAGTAACTGGTCTGGGAGGGCAAGGAACTAGTTGGCGACAGCGGAATTCGAGCTGTTGGAGGCTGCAATCAAGCGGGAGCTTTGCAAAACCTACTTTATTGGGGAGGGGTAGCGCCTGTACTAGCTATATGCATTGAAAAGTTTATAATTTTTTTGACCAAGTGCATTATTTAATCGGGAACATACCTAGTAATCAGACTTTTGGTACAATTAATCGGGCTAAAGGATTAACACAAGAGATTAATGGTAATCGACACAGTTAGGCCCCTAGTAGCGATTAATCGGCCTAATAATCGCTGAATCGGCCTAGTTTTTGAACAGTGCGCTATTGTGTTTGGATGCATTTAAATGTTATTGACAACATGTTTCTTTTACATATATATGTATTATTATTGTCGTGGTGTCTATACTAAGGCCCCAAATTTTAGTCTCGCCAGGGCCCTGTAAAATGAGGAAAAGTGGGAAAGGGATAGGGACAGTCCCCTTCCCAGTCCACATTTAATAGGACTGGGGCACCGACAGGTGGGCCAGCCAAGCGGACAGGGCGGACACGCGAGGACGCCGCGTGCCATCCGCGGCCACGCAACCACCCAGATTTGGGCCGGGGTCTGCTCCGACGCCGCCGTCCGCATGGTGCGTCCCCGCGTGGGTCAGAGCGTCCGCTTCGAACATCCGACGCTTGGCGCGGGATGGGTCGCCCGGTTGGAGATGCCCTAACTAGGCGAGGTGGTACTAAGATGCAACGACTCTTCCTTATTTTTCTTCAGACCGATCCAGGCATACGAATAGGAACGGTGATTGGTCGTACTTATTGGGCCTTGGCCTGGACGTAGAGCTCTAATCCCTTGCCTTGTGCATCGCGTGCGCGTGGTCACCAGAAACCGCCTGTCACCGTATTCGATAGGGGTTCTTCTCTAACACGGACTCCGGTCAGAACACGCGCCCATGGTTGCGGCAATAAAAGGACCTCACACCCTCGACTGAACCTCGGATCAATAACATTAGACAGTTGGTTTATTAATTGCATAATCTATGCAAATGAAAATCGATGAGTGGACCACAAGGTCACGTCATCACAGAGCGGCGGCGACCAAGACGATGGCCACCAGCGTGAGGAACGTCCGACACATCAACAGCTGCTCCAGCCAATGTGAGCTTTGGCGGCATGGCCCCAACCTCAAGACACAGAGATGCACGGAGTCACAACTTATTCCCCCTCCCCTTTCTTCCTCCCAAGCAGCTACGGTAGTTTCAGAGGCCCACACCGCTCACCGGGTTGATCCAAGGCCCTCTCCGCCAGAATAGCCGGCCATAGATGGTTGAGGAGTACATATTCCTAGGTCTAGGGCTAGATCGAATGTAGGTGTAGTTTGTTCCCAAGTGGAGTCTGGTGTGATGTCGTTGGGGAGGATTTGTTGGCGGGGAGTCTGGGCTGCTTCCTGGGGCTGGCGGTGGCGGCGCTGCTGCTCGTGGAGCTCCGATGGATGGAGCCGGAGGCGGGTGGTGGCGGAGCTTCTATGTCCTCTTCAATAAAGCTCGTCGGCAGCTCCTTTGATGTGGGTGGCAGCACCATGTTCTCTTCTCTTTCAAGCCACCGTGGAGGCGGATATGGACATGAGTTCCTTCGTGATGCTGGCGGATCGAAGGAGCCGTGTCCTGGAGCAATGGTTCTTCCTCGAGCGCAACACATGGTGAATACGTCGGTCGCCATGATTCTTGGCCAAGAAGGTGGCCCAAATTCAACCTCCCTGTCGGAGGCCTTGTCGATCCGCCGCTGGAGCTCGAAGCCTCTAGAAGACCAAGTGGTTTGTCCCCGGCCTTCTGGAAACAGCCAGCGTCCGGATCTTGGCGTCGGAGGAGAGAGCTCTCGAGCAGCCTGCTCTCGGAGCTTGGCGGAAACGCCTCGAGCTTGCCGGCGTTTGGTGGCACAGGCACCCTTTTCCTTGATTACTTTTATTTCTTTTCTTCTGGGTTGTTTTTTGTAAAAGTGATGGCCTTATCCTTAAACTATAGGTTCTTTAGGGCGAGTGACGAAAATGGGTCTATCTGTAAAATGTACCTGGCACGATGTAATTCAATGACAACTCCACCGAGGTCGTCTATCTGTTAAAAAAACAATGGTGTGGCTTCAATCTTCCAGGCAAGCGGACAACCGGTATTTTTCATGTAATCCATATTTTCCTCAATTTAATAAGATTTCATTAATTTAGTCTTTTTTCCATTAAATTAACAAGGGATTCTATGCAGAAACTATGTGGTGATTTCTTCTTTTATTAAATTTTAGACCCGTTGCAAAGTTGCAACTCACCCGGTGCAACGCACGGGCAATTTCCTATCTATATCTATACCTAATACCTAATAATAAATAAAATAAGGTTTCTTGTTCGTCCGTCTGTTTCTGCCCATAATTATTGTTGAAATTACATGTGCTGCCACCGCCTATGTCTCAACGAAACGTTTTTTTCTGTTGACCCAGAGCGCATCCTCTCGCTCGCATCTTCGCCTCCCGTCCTCCTGAGTCCACCGCCCCCGTGCTCCTGCTTACCGTCGGACCTGGCCGACCTCCCTTCGCTGCTCTGCGTCCCTCGGCCTCATGATGCCGTCTCTACATCAATTTTTATATCAATTTATTTGTTTAAATCTATTTTTTGTTCACAATCTACATCGAATGTTCTTCTTCTTTTTGGATCCAAAATTCCCCAGGCTGCCTCTACCAAAACTGTTCTTCACTGCTCGGATCAGAATCTACCATTCCCATGAATTGAACCGTGTTACAGTACCGAAGATTAGTGAGACTCTCCGAACATTGCAGGATCTGGCACAAAATGGCACAAAGGTGGACCTGGTCACCATGCTCGACAAGAGCGTCAGCAGTTCGGCTATGTCAAGTTCCTGCAGCTGCAAGTCAAGTCGCGTATTTCTCTCAACGTGGTGGGGGCATCTGCTATATTACTAACCAAATTATGCTACATCGATCAATTGGCCTGTGGATGTCTGATATGATCGAATTGCAGCAGCTGCTTGCTTACAGACGAGTTGTGGTCAGAGAAAGACAAGACAGCTCCTGAGATCGCCAAGGTGAAGGAGGGCGCTTAACTGAAATAGCTAGCTAGAAGGGAAAGATCTTATTTTTATAGTAGAAGGGAAAGTAAGTTACAGTACTTAGCTAGCGTCTGCATCAAACACAACATACACCTCATGTGGGAATTGGTAATCACCTCGTTGGAAGAAACTCATGTTGATCGTCACCAACTCACCATTATAGTCACAGCTTTAGTACATATTTCTTTATTTGAAATGCAAATTTTGATGCTATGCATGGTTTGTGGATTTTTATACACGCCATCCTTGAACTATCATGGCAACCATGTCGCACTAAATCTTTCTTCGGATTTTGAAGACTAATGAGGTCCAACTTAATTAAAATGGTAGTAGTGTTGAATACACGATCAACAATTTTGCTCGTTCTCCCGCCGCAACGCGCGGGCATTGGACAAATAATATATTCATTATTATTAGAAAAATATGAGGAATCTATCTAGCTATCTATTATATACTAAAAGCAAAATAAGGATGTTTAAAGAAGACGCCATGTTAATCCACGTGTACTTAAATTATTTGATTCGTTGATCTTTTTTTTTTTTGCGAAACACAGTATAATCAAAGACGCTCATACATACGCGCACACACTCACCCCTATTTGATTCGTTGATCCTAATTATGATGGTTAAGATTTAAAGCTAGAAAAGTTACATACACTATATTTATATGTACAACCTGTCACGTAGGTTGATTTATCCCGGCCGGAAGTCACGTGTAGGATCTGGTCTCACGGAACTAAACAGTCAGGTTGTGAAAATAATAGTTGTGATCTGCTAAAAAAGAAATAAACTGTTTGTTTCAATACAATACGAGGTGCAACCTGCATGTACGCTGGTCCCTTCAACATATAAGGAAAAACAAGGGACACTCTCATTTCCCCCCTTTCATTCTCTCTCCCCTCTACAGTAGCTGAGAATCTCCTCGAATGGGCCGGGCAGAACCAAAGCCGATCTCGCCGGCGCCGCCGGTCGAGAGATGGGTGGAGGGGAGGCGCCGGAGTACATAGAGTAGCTAGGATTAGTGGCTTTATGCCGGTAGGGGCTTGATGCCCAGTAGTGCGAGCGGTGGAGGAGATCTGGCCGCCTGGATCTCTGCCGATGTAGGATCTCTCTTCCTTCCTCTTCTTCTCCGGTGGTGGGCGGTGAGAACGGAGAAGAAGATCGACGCTCCATTTAATAAAGGAGTGGCGGTGTTCCTTCTGCTGCAACGCGGCGGTGGTGGACGGTGTTTTCCCCTGGCCAGCCTTGGAGACGAGGGGGGAGCATGTGCGTGCCGCCGTTCAACGACGTCGAGGAGTTCCTGGCCGGCCGTGGAGGCAAGGAGGAGCTCAGCCTCGTCGTCGCCAACGTGTCTGCATCTTGGAGGCCTTATCCTTGCTGTTGCTGGTGCAGAGATGCTGCGCCAAAGCTGTACCTCTCGGGCCGGCCGTGGCGGCGAGGGCGAGGGCAGCGATGGTTCTGCTGCTCATTTGTGCTGGCGGCAGTTCATGGGAGCTGCGCCTGCTTCATCTTCACCGCCGACGAGGTGGTACTCTTCCTGGGATGCTCATCAACAGGGGACTCATGCCGGCGTCATCGCCTTGCCCCTGCAGCACATGGCCGAAGGGCGGCCCGTCTCCAGGAGATCTTCCTTCTCTGTGAGGATTTTCTCGGCTTCATCGTCGACAGATCCGGCCGTCTGCGCCCCAAGTGGCTTGTTCCCCGGTGGCGTGGAAGGCAGTCGATGGCAAAGCCTGTTCGCCGGCGACGACCAAGGACCTGATCGCTTTTTAATCTTTTTCTTTAGGGTCCTGTATGCAAAATCAAAGGGTTGGTCTATTATTTCCTGTTTCCCTGAGGCTCTTTATGTAAATTGGTCTGTAACCGTGTTGACTTAATGCAGCTCTCGGTCCTTCGGGACCTTTCTTGTTCAAAACAAAAGGAAAAACAAGAACCAGTTGATTCATTTCCATACAACGGCCCCGTTCAACACAATGAGAAATAGATAAGATATTTCCAAACGACGTAGATTGTAGATGCGTCCGTTCAATAAAAAGATAACTAAGCATTTGTAGCTAGCTTAGTTAGACTATGGTTACACGGTAGATTTGATAATATATAACAAGATTGGCGTATTAACCCGATTTTTTTTCTTAGGACATGTGCAATGGTTGATAAGACCATCTTATCTTAATTGTGCCATGTAATCTAGATATGACAGTAAAATATGATGTACAATGGGTTATTTTTAATTCTTATTTTTAATAACTAGGCATCCTAAATATGTGGTGAGACATATTGTGCTAAGAGATTCTCTTAGCTAAGAGAAGACAAAGTCTTTTTTTGACTTTCTCTTTCCTCCACATCAGCATTTATCCTACGTGGTATTGCTAAGATATCACCATTGTACATACCCTTACCCGCAAAAAAAAAAGATCGACATAGTATCTATATGTATATGTTTTTTTTGTCTGCTTCTATTTTTAATATTTCTTCGGAAACCATTTTTACCAGCTACCACCAATATTATTTTCTACCGGACTAAATTTGTCGGGATTAATGTAATTTCTCGAATTTAAATATTCGTGGGAAATTTTGAAAGAATTTATGAATTCATTTTGAATATCTCGGATGGAATACCTGTCGGTATTTCCGATATTGCGAAGAAAGGGAAATAACGGTGCCTAGCGATATTTTTAACAAACTGAGATAAAAAACCTTGACTGTCTATAGAATTTTTTCTGCCGAAAAAAGCTACCGGGAGTTCAAACTATATTATTTAGAAGACACAGTACGATCCATGTACATCTACATGTACATCTATCTGATTGGATCTCACACCAAAATTTTACCTATATTAATATAATTTGCTCAAATATAAATAATTTTAGGAAATTTTTAAAGAATTTATGAATTCGTTTGGAAGATCTCAGCCAAAATACCTGGAGGTATTCCGTTGTCTAGCCGTAATTTTACCCAACGTAGAAACAAACCTTGACTATAAGTAGATTTTATTCTGCCGGTGAAAAGCTACAACCAGTTCAAAATATATTATTCAGTAGACAGGGTACGATCCATGCCAATTTACACGTACATTTACCAGATTGGATCTCACATCAAATGAATGGAAATTAGGCAAAATAGACACTACTAGCGTCTCTCCCTACAAAAACTAAAACTCGCAGTACTAGGTTGTCAAGTGATATCTTCGTAGGTGTATCAACAAAAGGAAAAAATAAACATTTTACACGAAGCTAGCTAGATGGTGGTGGAAATGCAAATATGTGCTAAGATAGTATAAACGGAGCAATAGGTTGAGTATATTGATCCGTAAATATGCATGTTTGAGCAATCAGATCAGAACAACTGGGTTTCCAATTTAGTTATTACACATATAAAACAGTGATGCTAAAGTGTACGGAGAGCTTCTACAGAACATCAATTCTGCTCTAAGATGCAAACCTTACATGGAGGATAGAAAAACCCGACAGATTCAAATTGAAATGAGAATAAACATTTGCAATCTATTAGAGAAAAATCAATATATTACAACACATACTGAAATCCTAATTTTTTCACATCTATCTACTACTTTCGTCGACTATGCAACTATATTTCGTACAATAGAAAGTATCACTTTTGACAAACTAAAGAGGATGCCCTCGCATTTGCGAGGGTCACACTGCTAGTACCTACCTAATAATAAAGGAAATAAGGTTTCTTGCGGTCCAACACTTTTTTAGATCGATTTGCCCTCCACCAAATTACATAATACATACAACTGCCACATTACCGGTTTTGTTCTTTTTTCTTTCCAACTCTTCCCACCGAACAATCCTCCCGACGTTCCTGCGATCACGACGCACTTGATCCCGACCTGGCGCTACATCTCGCAGACGCACCCCCTCCTCCCGGCCTTCCTGCGATCACGAGATCTGCCACTCCTCCGCGTGACGAGGTGACAAGATCCCTTGATGATCAAGGACACGCACGAGTGTATGCATTGCACTAGTAGAAAAAGGGGCAATAGGCCCGGTCCATTTGGGCCTTTAGACCCGGTTCCCGAACCGGGACCAATTAGGCGGGACTAAAGGGGGTACCCTTTAGTCCCGGTTCAAAGATCAACCGGGCCTAAAGGCCTCGACACGTGGTGCGGCCAGGGAGCTCGCGGTGGAAGGCCTTTGGTCCCGGTTCGTGGTACGAACCGGGCCTAGGTTCCTCTGCCGCGGCAGAGAATTGCTATTTCTCTGCCGCGGCACAGATTTAGGCCAGAGAAACAGGGCGTTTCTCTGCCGCGGCAGAGTTTCAGCAATGCATATATATCATTCAAGAAACCACAAAAAATCGTCATGAATATATATAGACATCGTCAACAGTACACGACATAGTCAACACAGTACACGTAATGCATGCATATTTACAATTCAACATCTCCTCTACGAAGATCCTCGATCGTCACGATCTGCCGCGGATAGTGCTCTCCACCTGGGGTAAGGACCTCGGTAATAAAGAATCCCGCGATTTCCTCTTGAATTGCTTTTATTTGATCCGCTGTTATGAGAGTGTCCCGCAGGCGTGTCATCTATATTTAAAAAAGGAGATCAATATATGAATGGAACTCAATACAATAGATGGTACTAATTAAGATTAATTGTGAAAATTTGTTATCGTACACGAGTGTGGTGTATTTGGGCATCCCCACCCTTGGGACAGGACATGTCACGCATGAAGGTGCAGACGTAGTATCCACATAAGTTATTCCCTTGTTCCTGCCTCATACACTTTACGAAAAAATAGTTCGATCAAACTAATAATCAAGCATCGTATTGAAAGTAAATATCATATATAAAGTTTCACGGACATAGCTATATATATAGTACTACTTACAGGGTAATCTTTAAATGTAAGCTCCGGTTTCCATTTACCCGGAACAGTATTGATGAACCGTTTCCAAGCCCTGCCCGGCAAAAAATAATGAGTAAATGAGTAATTGATTAGTTGATGATATCTTCGAATTAGAGCAGATGAAGATGCCAATACGAAATTGATTGAAACTACCTCTGGAGGATGGCAGCCATGTCCGCCCATTCCGCATATTCTTTACGTTTCGAGTCCATGACGTTTACGACTCCAAGGTGAAGATCAATGATTAGGAGAATAAAGTGGAAACTGCACAAGCATAGCTCAATGATTACGAGAATAAAGTGGAAGGTGCACAAGCATAATGTATGTTATATATAACACTCACTTGAAGTTGTAGGGAAAGAATATATCCTCTTTGTCTGCTTGCTTCTCTAAAAACATTACGATGTTGTCCTCTGTGTCCTTGGCGAAGTCTCGAACCGTAACTTCATGAACTGTGTTTGGGTCTATGAACCCCAGCGGTAGGAGCTTGCCTCTTTTGTATTCCAGCTTCTTCATTCTGCATAATTAAATGTATAGCGTACACAAAGAATATAATGAGGATAATTGTTAGTGCAAATAAATGAGCTACAAACTTAATTACACAAATAAATCACTTACAGGCAGTAGCAACTGATGACAGCTTTGTCGAGGGCGTCTTGATTGAATAACTGAAACAGTTCTTCTAACTCAAGGTTTATCTCGTCTTTCCCCCGGAAGTAATGCTCATCTCTAAGATACACCGTGAGGTAGGCATCACCTCTTCGACAGGCTTTCAGGTACCATTCATGTAACCTTCGCATCTGAGTCCCTAGACGCGCGAGCTCGCCAGGTTTGACGAGATCAGATCCGTATCTATACGTGTTTACCACTTGAGCCGTTGGATAGTAATCTTCGTACTCAACTGATGCTCCCTGAGCTCTAGCCGCCCGTTCGATCATCGATGCCGTCTCCGGATCATGATAGGGCTCCACGACGAAGTGGGGTGCGGCCTGAATGTCCTGCTGTCCAAGCTGGGCGACTTTTTTTGCTTCTTTGCTCGCTCTAGAGGACTGTCCAAGAGAGCGGTCATAATCAGCTCTCAGCTCAGGTCTCTTCATTCTCGTCTCGGCAAAGTGCTTCACTGTCTGCGGTGGAATAAACATCTTCTTCGGCGCAAGAAACGCCTTTTGCTCTTCAGTCTGCTCATGTGGTAACAACTCTGGAGTCTGTGCCCTCATTGGAGTTGATGATCTCTTCGGAGCTGTAGGAGGTGCCGCGGACCGCTTCCTCTTTTGCTTAGGTGGAGGCGGCGGAGTCTCCTGACGAGGAGGAGGAGGCGGCGGAGTATTTTCACGCGGAGGAGACTGGTCATGGATAGGGGAATCATCATCGCGCAGAGGAGAATCATCACGCGGAGGAGACTGCACAGGTGGCGGAGGAGGCGGAGGTGGCCTGCTTGTTGGCTTCTCACCTGGAAACACAATGTTCTCCTTCCGCCATTGCACGGTGGTTCTACGGGCTTCTCCCAGTTCTTTGATTTCCCCATCTTCACCTGCAGGGTGCTCAAGCACCAACCCCTCATACTCTCTCAACACTTCATCCACCATCACAACAGCAAAGTCGTCTTGGACCGGACGGCAATGGTAAGACCTTGTAGGTAAGAGGATGCCGACCGCCGCCTTGAAGGATAGGTTGAAAACTTTAACATGCAGCTCACAAGGACGGCTCTCAGTGAGATCATCCACGGGGGGGTAGCGAGGAGGCTCGACCACCTGGTCATCATCATCATCATTATCCACCTGCTGAGAGGAAGCCACGCTGCTTTTCCGGTGTGGTTGAGATTGCAGCGGGGCGAGGGCATTGAGCAATGCAGGATCTACAGCCTGCCCCCGAGCCATCTGAGATGTAAGTACTTGGGTTACCATGGTTAATTGGGCTTTCATGGTGCTCATACCCTCCTCTAAGTTAGCCAGGCGGTCTGTTTCCCTTGCCTTCCTCCTCTCATGGCTTTTATCAGGAAATCTCTTCCTTTCCGCAGGAAAGCCATACTTCCACGGAACGGAGCCTTCTGTGCCTCGTGTTCGTCCGCCGTGTTCTTTGTTCCCAAGGGCGCGTGTCAGCTCATCGTTCTCTCTTTCGGGCTGGAACAACCCCGCCTCCACGTCCCTATGTGCTCTTTCCAGGGCATCAATGGGAACCTTCAGATGAGCTTTCTTATAGATGCACTTCCCTGTTTCTGGATCCAACGTTCCCCCAATCCCGTAGAACCACTCCTTGCACCGTTCGATCCAACCGTGTGTCCCTAATCTGATCCCTTTACTGGTCAGTTCCGCCTCAGCTGCCTGCCACTTAGGACGGTTAGCCCTGTATCCACCTGGACCCAGAATTTGGTGATATAGCTTCAACGCAGCATTTGCCTTATTTATTTCCGACCTTCTCTTAAATTCTTCTGACTCCGTGCTGTACTTCACGAATTCGTCCCAGTGATTTTTTACCTTCTCACTGTCCGGAGTCTTCTTTAACTTGATAAGGCGGCGCAATCTTTTCTTGTGGCTCTTGAATAGTTCGGCCATCTTCTTCTTGCCAAACTCGCGGAGGGCCTGCTCCATCTTGGCCTTTTCAGCGTCACCCCCCTCTTCGGGTACTATGTTGAAATGTGACATGAGCTTGTTCATAATGCTGTTTTTGGCTACATCATCGATATAAAGACCTTGAGCTTCTTCCTCTGCAGACAGCACTAGTCCCTTCGGCTTGTGCCATTCTCGAACGGTGATCGGGACGTGGTCCCTAACAAGCACTCCGCATTGAGCTATAAATGCCTTTGCACCTTTCTCTGGAGCAATCGGTTTACCATCCTTTTCGATGTGGGTGATGTCGTGCCTAACACCGTCATCCAACTTTTTGGCCGGGCCTCGCTTCCTCGACTTTACAGAAGAAGTGCTCGATCCGGAGGGCTAAAAAAGAAATAGTTCATAGTCAGTACAATTTAATTAGTTAATGCATCTAGTCGATCAACAGCGGCTTAATTAATTTATATACCTCGGTGATAACTACAGTTCGGGAGCCATTATGATGATCTTGTTCCTCACCGGCGCCACTAGGATCTTCTTCCTCAATATTCTCCGCTCCCTCACCGGAGTCATTCAAATAAGTTGCGGTGACATCGTCACCGCCATCATCTGGAATAACGTCGTCGTCGCGATCATCCAGAGTACCGTTTGCTATGAGTTCCTCCATGAAATTTTCTTGAATTTCATCTCTGTCCATGCTTTCTACAACGACCTGCAAGCTATACATAGGAACCATCATATGATCAAATTAAGGATAATGCAGAAAACTGAAAATGGAGTTACATATGTAGTTCTTAACTAAGGATCGATAATATAGTGCTGAAAGCAGATACTGCAGTTACATGCATACATAGATCGGGTTCATGTTTATTTAACCCTAATACATATCAATCACTACTACAACCACTCAACCGCGCAGACCGGGTCCTAGAGGGCGCCGACCGGGTCCTGAGCCGCGCTGGGTGCCCCCAAAGCCACGGAACAACAACGGGAGCATAGCTAACATGAGATCCCCGCATAACGCTCCATCCGGTCCTATACATGTTGTCTAACGCGTACATGTAACGGCGAACGTGCTGGTCCTCCGCTTCAATGCGCTGAGCTACCTCCTCCGGCGGGGCCGGCTCCCTCTGAAACGACCGTGGCCCATAAGACCTCCACCAAAGAATATCCGGGTCGACAACGGGACCCGGATTCCGCACCAAGGTGCGCGACCCGGAAGCTAAGACCTCCCAGTGCCACCCCGGCGGAGCCCAGTCCCGGACCTCCCCCATCTGCTCCATCTCCTCTAGAAGAGTCAGACCACGGCGCGGCGGCTGTCGCGGCATCGTAGCTACGAAAACAAATCATATATGTACTAATATAAATAAAAAACATGATATTGTGCTAAATAAAAAACTTCACTACTTTTGTACTAACGCCGCGTTCCACGACCCCGGATCGATCGATCCGGATCGGGGGTCGGGAACGACAGCGGGAGCGGTAGCGGGAATTGAATGACCCTGTTTTGGGGGCGTCGGCAGGGGCGCCGGCAGTACCGGCACCGCCACGGACTCGGCGCTCCTCCTCGCTCGCTCTTTCTCTATTTCGCGACCCTAAGTCTATGTCGCGGCGGCACCGCTACGGACTCGGCACCGCCACGGTCTAAGTCGTCGGCGCGCGCGGGGGGCGGCGCCGACATAAATGTACTAATTTAAATCAAACTAACTATTTCAATTCTAACTAATTTACTAACTATTTTTGTAACTAATTTACTAACTATTTTTGTAACTAATTTACTAACTATTTTTGTAACTAATTTAAATCAAATTATGTACTAATTTACAAATTAATCTAACATATATAAATTTTTGTAACTAATTTAAATCAAATTATGTACTAATTATGTACTAATTTACAAATTATGTACTAATTTTTGTAACTAGTTTTGTAACTATTTTTGTACTAAACTAATTAATCTAACATATATAAAAACAAAAATCTTAAAATCTAAAAATTAAAAAATGGTGGTCGTGGCCCACCAGCGCCATGGTGGAGGAGGATAGCGCGCGGCGACGCGACGGCGGCACGGTGGACGGCGATGCGGGCGGAGGAGAGGAAAGACGGCGCGGGCCCGGCGCGGCGTGACGGCGGCGGCGGACGGCGCGGACGCCAATGTGGCGCGGGCGTGGTGGCGGCGGCGCGGTGGGCGGACGCGCGCGCGGACGCGGCGGCGCACGGCGAGCGGGGCGGTGGCGCGGTGGGCGGCAGCGCGGCGGGGCAGCTCGGCGGCGCGTTCGTCGCCTCGCGCGATTGATCTCCGCGCGGAGACGAGTGTCGCTATATATCGGGGACTTTGTCCCGGTTGTGTTACAACCGACTAAAGGTCTTTTTTGCTGCGTTTTCGCTACGCGCGCAAAAAGGCCACTTTTTTAAAAAAGTTTCATTCCCGCCTTATTTCAAATGAAAAAAAGCCACCGCACTGCCACACGTGTCCACCGCCGCCACCGCCATGCATGTACAGGCCACCGTCGCCACCGCCGTGTACTGGCCACCGTCGCCACCGCCACCGCCTGGCCACCACCGTCACCACAATGTATGGGCCACCGCCGTGTACTGCCCACCACCGCCACCGCCACACGTGTCCCTTCCCCGTGCCACGTGTCGCCGCCGCTTCCACGTGCCTCGCCCCGCCGCCACCGCCGTGCGACGTGTAGATCCCGCTTCCACGTGCCACGCCCCGCCGCTTCCCCGCGCCACCTGTCGCCGCCGCTTCCACGTGCCACGCCCCGCCGCTTCCCCGCGCCACCTGTCGCCAAACTTGCCGCGTCGCTGTGCTATAAAGCGCCGCGTGCGCGCGGAACCACACGCCGTCGCCTCCGTTCATTCGTCGCCGGGATGCCGCCGCGCCATCGCGGCTCGTCCGGCTTCCGTGGCGTCCGAGCGCGTCCGAACGGTAGGTTCTACGCCGAGATGCGCGCCGGTGGCTTCCGGCTCACCCTCGGCACGTACAACACCCCGGAGCTGGCGGCGCGCGCTTACGACGCGGCCGCATGGCGATTTCGGCGGCCACGGTGCGACATGAACTTCCCAGACGTCGAATCGCTAGAGGAGGCGGAGTTCCTCGCGCCACGCCGTGCCTCGTCGACGACGAGGACCGTCGCCGCCACCGCCAGGTGCAGCGCCGGATCGCAATCGCCGAGCACGACGAGGAGTTGATGCGCCAGTGGAGGGCGCAGTTCCCCAACGACGTCGACAACACCGCCGCGTTCTTCGCTGACCTCCGGGCACAACGCAGGTCCAACAGGCGCCACCGTCGGGCCGTCGCCGTGTTCGAGCTCGATAACCCGAATACAACTTGGGCCGACAACGACCCTCGGTGGGACGACATTTGGACCGAGACAACCTCCGACGACGAGTAGATCGACTAGACTAGTTGTTTATCTATTTTATTGTATTTTCAATAAAGTCGTTGTGGCAGACGCTGATGATGAGAAAAGTTTCCCGCCAGATTACATGTGGAATTAAAGTACATAACTCAACTGAAAATTAATTAAGATACATGGCCAGATAGTACTCGTGCCTAGCCCTATAGTACTCGTGCCTAGCTCAACTGAAAATTAATTAAGATACATGGCCAGATTCGACTGTTCGAGTCATTCAGTCATACTCGTGCCTAGCCCTATAGTACTCGCCACTGTAGTCGTCGTAGTCGCCGTCATCATCATCGCTGGCATCGGGGTCGCGGTAGTCAAACCTCGGCGGGAGAGCACGCGTGGGCTGGGACTGAGGGTAGCGCAGGCGGGGGCCACGGTGGGCCATGACGCCCTGGAGAGTCCGGTCGCGCCACCACAGCCGACGGCCGGCCTCGTTGAAGTTCGAAGGAGGCGGGCCGCCCTCCTCGTGCCTGGCGAGCGCCCTCTCACGCCGATTGATGAAGAAGCTTTCCCAAGTCGGGCTGTAGTCGGGATGCCACTGGGGATTCCTCCGCTGCTCTGGCGTGAGCTCGAAGTAGTAGTGGTTCGTGATGGCCATCTCGCGCGCCACACCTAGAGGGACAGGAGGGACCGGTACGCCTCCGACGCTCAGCAACCAGCCGGTAGGGACGCGGTAGCCCGGCGGGCAGGGGTAGTTCGACGCGCAAAGCGCCTCCGCCTCCCGGAGGGTTAGAGATACGATGGAAGCCATGTGACCTGGTGATGAGGTTTGCAGATATGAGTCTAGATGTGATATGTAAATGGAGGCCAAGCCAACATATATATAGTGAAAAAATGGCGGGAGGACGGAGGCGGGAAGCAGTGGAAAGCGCGGGAAGAAAAAAGGCGGGAACGCAGGGCGCAAAAACTGTCGGTGGGATAAGGACGTGTGGGTAACCTTTAGTCCCGGCTGGTGGGTACAACCGGGACTAAAGATCCTTTTTTGTGTCATCTAACAAAACTGTCGGTGGGATAAGGACGTGTGGGTAACCTTTAGTCCCGGCTGGTGGGTACAACCGGGACTAAAGATGTCGGCAGGATAAGAACGCATGGGTGGACGCACTGCTCGATGAGATAAAGCATGTAGCGCACGACGCCCTGTCGAAGGAACAAGACAAAGTAGAAGAGGTGCCGTGCCTATAAAAGGAGCATCGATACGCCTTGCCAAGCAGATCAACAAGCCAAGCAGAGTTTCATTCCCATGGATGAAGGGAAGGGTTGGGAAATCTCCCGTGGCGCAGCTTCTCGAAGATGTCGTTGGTGCACACGCCCTACGACATCTTCGGAAGCTGCTCCTCGGAATTTTTCCCTGCAAGCCCCTAAACGACTACATCTCATCTAACAGTGTTGGGGAAAGGGTTGGGTCCCGTGGCGCAGTTTCTCGAAGATGTCGTTGGTGCACACGCCCACGCATCTTCGTAAACGCCTGCAAGCCCCTGAACGACTACATCTCATCTAACAGTGTTGGGGAAAGGGTTGGGAAATCTCCCGTGGCGCAGTTTCTCGAAGATGTCGTTGGTGCACACGCCCTACGGCATCTTCAGAAACTGCGCCTTGGAATTTTTTCCTGCAAGCCCCTGAACGACTACATCTCATCTAACAGTGTTGGGGAAAGGGTTGGGAAATCTCCCGTGGCGCATCTCCACTTTTAATATCTTACATACAAGTTACATGATTACACAAAAATAAATGGGAAATTGATTGCCATGTTGAGATACTCATTTGTGCCATGAACATTCTTCAATTAACTTGATGATGGAGCATCTTCATCATTTAATTAATCTTCTTCGGCCGTAACCATGGAGCATCTTCATCATTTAACTTGATGCTTGGATCAATGTTCACTCTGAAGGGTGGAATTTCATCAAACTGATTATAATCTTCTGACATGTCTGTCTTGTCCTCCACTCCCACGATGTTTCTTTTTCCAGAAAGAACTATGTGGCGCTTTGGCTCATCGTTTGATGTATTTGTTTCCTTATGTTTCCTTTTTCTTGGTTTGGTAGACATATCCTTCACATAGAAAACCTGGGCCACATCCTTGGCTAGGACGAATGGTTCGTCTCTATACCCAAGATTGTTGAGATCCACTGTTGTCATTCCATACAACTTGTCTACCTGAACCCCGCCTCCTGTTTTGTTGACCCATTTGCACCTAAACAAAGGGACCTTAAAAGAAGGTCCATAGTCAAGTTCCCATATATCCTCTATGTAACCATAATATGTGTCATTTGGGCCTTCATTCATTATTGCATCAAACCGGACACCACTATTTTGGTTGGTGCTCTTTTTATCTTGGGCGATCGTGTAAAATGTATTCCCATTTATCTCGTACCCTTGGAAAGTCACTACAGTCGAAGATGGTGTCTGGGCCAGCAAGTACAACTGATCTTCAATATCTTTGTTATTCAGGAGATGTTTTTGCAACCAACCGCCGAAAGTCGACATGTGTTCACGTCTAATCCAATCGTTCGACTGCCCCGGGTTCTGGGAGCGTAGAAAGTTCTTGTGGTCACCGATATACGGAGCCACCAAGGTGGAACTTTGTAGAACTGTGTAGTGTGCTTGAGTCAAAGAAATCCCGTCCCTACATATCATTGATTTCCTTCCTAGCGTGCCTTTTCCACTTAGTCTCCCTTCATGCCGCGATTCAGGAACACCAATCGGCTTAAGGTCAGGAATAAAGTCAACACAGAATCAATGACCTCCTCTGTTCCATAGCCCTTGGAGATGCTTCCTTCTGGCCTAGCACGGTTATGAACATATTTCTTCAAGACTCCCATGAACCTCTCGAAGGGGAACATATTGTGTAGAAACACAGGACCGAGAATGGAAATCTCATCGACCAGGTGAACGAGGAGATGTGTCATAATATTGAAGAAGGATGGTGGGAACACCAGCTCAAAACTAACGAGACATTGGACCACATCATTCTGCAACCTCGGTAGAATTTCTGGATTTATTACCTTCTGAGAAATTGCATTGAGGAATGCACATAGCTTCACAATGGGCAGTCGAACATTTTCCGGTAGAAGCCCCCTCAATGCAATCGGAAGCAACTGTGTCATTATCACGTGACAGTCATGAGACTTCAGGTTCTGGAATGTTTTCTTCTCCATATTTATTATTCCCTTTATATTGGAGGAGAAGCCAGACGGGACCTTGATACTGCTAAGACATTCAAAAAATATTTCCTTCTCTGCTTTTGTAAGAGCGTAGCTGGATAAATGACGTCCTTTAACTCTCTCATGCAGCTTTTTGGGGTCTTTCCAACGTTGCTGGTCCTCCCGTGCTTCTGGTGTATCTTTTGTCTTCCCGTACACACCCAGAAAGCCTAGCAGGTTCACGCAAAGATTCTTCGTCACGTGCATCACATCGATTGAAGAGCGGACCTCTAAGACTTCCCAATAGGGTAGATCCCAAAATATAGATTTCTTCTTCCACATGGGCGCGTGTCCGGCATCGTCATTCGGAACAGACCGTCCGCCAGGACCCTTTCCAAATATTACATCTAGATCCTTGACCATACCAAATATATCAACACCATCACGATGGGGAGGCTTCCTCCGGTGATCAGCCTCACCGTTGTAATGCTTGCCTTTCTTTCTTACGGGATGGGTAATCCTAAGAAATCGACGATGCCCCTGGTACACGACCTTCTGACCTTTTTCCAAATAATCACCTTCGAGCTCATGTAAACAGTGTGTGCATGCATTGTATCCCTTGTTTGACTGTCCTGAAATGTTACCAAGAGCAGGCCAGTCATTGATGGTTACGAAAAGCATCGCTCTTAGGTCAAATTCCTCCTGCTTGTGCTCGTCCCACACACGTACACCTGCTAGGGACCACAGCTGTAGAAGTTCTTGGACTAATGGCTTCAGGTACACATCAATGTCGTTCCCGGGTTGCTTCGGGCCTTGTATGAGCACTGGCATCATAATGAACTTCCGCTTCATGCACAACCAAGGAGGAAGGTTATATATACAAAGAGTCACAGGCCAGGTGCTATGGCTGCAGCTCTGCTCTCCAAAAGGATTCATGCCATCTGTACTTAGACCAAACCGTAAGTTCCTTGCATCCTGTGCAAAGTTTGGGAACTCTCTATCGATTTTTCTCCATTGGGAGCCATCAGCAGGGTGCCTCAACATCACGTCTTTCTTACGGTCTTCTTTGTGCCATCGCAACAACCTAGCATGCTCTTTATTTCTGAACAAGCGTTTCAGCCGTGGTATTATAGGAGCATACCACATAACCTTGGCAGGAACCCTCTTCCTGGGGCGCTCACCCTCAACATCACCAGGGTCATCTCGTCTGATCTTATACCGCAATGCAGTGCACACCGGACATGCATCCAAATTCTCGTACTCACCGCGGTAGAGGATGCAGTCATTAATGCATGCATGTATCTTTTGCACATCTAATCCTAGAGGGCAGACAATCTTCTTCGCTTCGTACGTACTGGCGGGCAATTCGTTACCCCTTGGAAGCTTCCTCTTAATTATTGTCAGCAACTTTCCAAATCCTGAGTCAGTGACACCGTTCTCTGCCTTCCATTGCAACAATTCCAGTGTGCTGCCTAGCTTTTTATGGCCATCTTCGCAAGTTGGGTATAACAATTTGTTGTGATCTTCTATCATCTTGTCGAAGGCCAACCTTTCCTTTTCAGTTTCACATTCTCTCCTTGCATCAGCAATGGCCCGACCAAGATCATCATCAGCAGGCTCATCTGGTGCCTCTTGATCTTCTACTTCATTGTCTTCATTGCCTTCTGCAGTATCATCGTATTCAGGGAAATTGGGATAACCGTCATCATCCTCTTCCTCTTCGTCATTGTCTTCCATCATAACCCCTCTTTCTCCGTGCTTGGTCCAACAATAGTAACTGGGCATGAAACCGGATCGCAGAAGGTGGCTGTGAATGAGACTCGAGTGAGCGTAATTTACGGTATTCTTGCAGTCCACACATGGACAATACATGAAGCCACCATGTTTGTTTGCCTCCGCCACGGCCATAAAATTATCCAGGCCCGCAGTGAACTCGTCAAACCGTCGGTCAATGTACATCCATTGCCGATTCATCTGCATGATATAATTAAGCTGATCAAAACCATTACAGAACATCACGATGTATATATACACATGCATTTTATCAATTGCAGATGAAAAGGATAAAGTTGTTAACCTCGATGAAGAAGAAAAAAGCAAGTTAAGTGTGGCTTGATTTGTGTAAACTCAAGTGGCAAATCCTCTTAAGCATTTCATCGAACACCTCTTGTGCATGTGAAGAAGAGAGGAAAGCAATACACCCCTCTTGTGAAGATAGTGAAAAAATGGCCAAGTGTGGCTCACACTTGGGCAGGGGCAAGGTTATATAGCCAGAGGGGGCCTTTGGACCCGGTTTGTATACAAACCGGGACTAAAGGGTTCCCACGTGACATGGCCTGCGCGCCTGCGGTGGACCTTTAGTCCCGGTTTGTAATACAAACCGGTCCAAAGGCCACTACAGGACAGGGCCAGCGGTGGGGTCGTCCCGGCGAAACGAACCGGGACCAATGCCCCATTGGACCCGGTTTGGTTCAGCACTGGGACATTTGCTTGGGACCAAAGGCCTCTTCTCCACTAGTGTTGGTCAAGCATCGGGATTGGTGGCGGTGCTCTGGTGCAATCCGGGTTACGTGATTTTGATGCCGCGCCTGGAGCTCGAGAGGAGGAGTAATTCGCTAGGCTGACGGAGGCGTGGAAGCAGCCGACAACAACGAGGAGGGTCGCGAGCTCGCCGACACAGTATATAGCGAGGAGATATACGGTACTTTCGTCTTCCGTATCTCTCCGTCTCACCGAATCAACCCAATGTCTGCATCTGTAGCGACCACCATGGCGGTTCCTCTCTCCCGTGACCACATGACTGCTGCAGTGCTGCCCCGATTGATTTGATGAACTTGCCGTGGTGGATACCAGGACTGGAAAACGGTACGACGTCTGCGCTCCCACAAACTTGAAGAAGGTAAGAGCATCCCCACTCGTTGGCGCTCCCCACGCCTAAATCCGGCGAAATTTTCGTCCGGATTGGATCAATTTTTGGCATGGGGGGCACTATATTTCCAGTCGTGTGCTCCCCAAGCGGCGTTTCTCGGGGCGACGGGGACGAAAGAGGAGACACGTGGGCGGGGCGGTTGGTTTTGCTCCATCCGGAGTCCCCGAGCGCGCCCCGGGGATGGCGTGGGATCGCCGGATGAATTTAGGCCCAAATCCGGAGGAAATCGAGGAACCGGGGCGCGACTGGGCCGAATTTCGCCATCCGGATGTAAAAAATTCGGGGCTTCTGGGAGACGAGTAGAGATGCCTAACCCACGTTCGTTGGGCAGCGGTGTAGTGGCCTTGATGTGTGTCCTGAGAATAAATTGAGCTCAGGTTAATTCAGGATTGGATTGGCGCATGTAAAAGGGCATAAATTTAGATGGAATCTTTATGTAGATGGTACTTTTTCTGTAAAATCATTATACAATGCGATCCTTCTTTCTGATTTACTAGTTGACAACAATAAAAAGATTTGGAAGATGAAGATACCATTAAAAATTAAAAATTTCGGATGGTATCTTCGTCATGGGGTTATTCTCACCAAAGACAATCCTATTAAGCGGAATTGGCACGGAAGTACACAATGTGTTTTTTGCCATCAGGATGAAAACGTTAAACACCTATTCTTCCAGTGTCAGTTTGCGAGATCTATATGGTCAGACATCCAAGTAGCGTCTACCCTGTATCATCCGACTAGTATCGTCAATGTCTTTGACAATTGACTTCATGGTATCGATTCAAGGTTTAAGTTGCTTCTTAGGATGGGGGTGATACGTCTATTTTGCATCACTATTTTATTTCATAATTTACTGTTATTCATTGATATATTTCATATTTAGAGATGATACTTATGTTATTTCACCTATTTTGCATGTTTCATGATTATTGGAGAATTACTCACCGGAGTCAGGATTCTGCTGGAAAAAGCACCGTCAGGATACAATATTTCTGAAGATCAACAATTGACGGAAAATATACCGAAGCTCCTATTTTTCCAGATGACGGAGCCAGCCAAAAGGGGAGGCCGAGGAGGGCCGCCATGGGCCCTCCCCATAGGCCGGCGCGGCCACCAGGGCTGATGCGCCGCCATGTGGGAGGGGGCTGATACGTCTCAAACGTATCTATAATTTCTTATGTTCCATGCTACTTTTATGATGATACTCACATGTTTTATACATACTTTATGTCATATTTATGCATTTTCCGGCACTAACCTATTGACAAGATGCCGAAGAGCCAGTTGTTGTTTTCTGCTGTTTTTGGTTTCAGAAATCCTAGTAAGGAAATATTCTCGGAATCGGACGAAATCAACGCCCAGGGTCTTATTTTTCCACGAAGCTTCCAAGACCGAAGAACGAAGTGGCGCCACGAGGCGCCGACACAACAGGGCCACGTGGCCAGGGCTGGGGCCGCGCCGCCCTGGTGTGTGGGGCCCTCGCGTCGCCCCCTGACCTACCCTCCCGCCTACTTAAAACCTTCGTCGCGAATATCCTAGTACCGAGAGCCACGATTCGGAAAACCTTCCAGAGACGCTGATGACCCACAAGTATAGGGGATCGCAACAGTCTTCGCGGGAAGTAAAACCCAATTTATTGATTCGACACAAGGGGAGACAAAGAATACTTGAAAGCCTTAACAGCGGAGTTGTCAATTCAGCTGCACCTGGAAACAGACTTGCTCGCAAGAGTTTATCGGTAGTATACAGAGTGGTGAAATATCAGCAGTATGTAACAAAGACAGCAGAGTGATTATAGTAAACAGCAGGATTAAAAGGTAGCAATGGTATGGATGAACGAGTGTTGCATGGATGAGAGAAACTCATGTAACAATCAAAGCAGGGCATTTGCAGATAGTAATAAAACGGTATCCAAGTACTAAGCAATCCATAGGCATGTGTTCCATATATAGTCGTACGTGCTCGCAATGAGAAACTTGCACAACATCTTTTGTCCTACCAGCCGGTGGCAGCCGGGCCTCTAGGAATCTGGAAATTAAGTACTCCTTTTAATAGAGTACCGGAGCAAAGCATTAACACTCCGTGAACACATGTGATCCTCACATCACCGCCTTCCCCTCCGGTTGTCCCGATTTCTGTCACTTCGGGGCCTCGGGTTCCGGACAGCGACATGTGTATACAACTTGCAGGTAAGATCATAAAACAATGAATATCATCATGAAACAATAACATGTTCAGATCTGAGATCATGGCACTCGGGCCCTAGTGACAAGCATTAAGCATAACAAGTTGCAACAATATCATCAAAGTACCAATTACGGACACTAGGCACTATGCCCTAACAATCTTATGCTATTACATGACCAATCTCATCCAATCCCTACCATCCCCTTCAGCCTACAGCGGGGGAATTACTCACACATGGATGGGGGAAACATGGCTGGTCGATGGAGAGGCGTCGGTGGTGATGATGGCGATGATCTCCTCCAATTCCCCGTCCCGGCGGAGTGCCAGAACGGAGTTTCTGGTCCCGAGACGGAGTTTCGCGACGGTGGCGGCGTACTGGAAGGTTTCTGGCGACTTCGACTTCCCGTCTCGCGTTTTTAGATCGAAACCCCTAAATAGTCCAGAGGAGGGCGTCAGAGGCCGGCCGAGGGGGCCACACGCTAGGGCGGCGCGCCTCCTGGGCCGCGGCGGCCTAGTGTGTGGGGGCCTCGGGCCTCCCCCGGCTTGCCCTTCTGGCTCCGTGATTCTTCTGGAAAAATAAGACCTTCGACATAAATTCCGGGGATTTTCCTGAAAGTTGAATTTCTGCACAAAAACGAGACACCAGAGCAATTCTGCTGAAAACAGCGTTAGTCCGTGTTAGTTGTATCCAAAATACACAAAAAAGTGTTCGGGAAAGTAGATACGTTTTGGACGTATCAACTCCCCCAAGCTTAGCTTATTGCTTGTCCTCAAGCAATTCAGTTAACAACTGAGTGCGATAAAAGAACTTTCACGAACACATTTGTTCATATGATGTAAATATTCTCATGATATGGACAAGTACTTAGGCAATTCATAATAAGATACATGCAAATAAAATCATCTAATAGCTGTGTCAATCATGGAAAAGGTTGCTGACGTGGAGTTGACGTGGGATCAACGTCGCCATAAAGTAGCTTCCTTGTGATGGTAAAGCACTCGTCCGTTGGGAACCCCAAGAGGAAGGTATGATGTGTACAGCAGCAAGTTTTCCCTCAGTAAGAAACCAAGGTTTATCGAACCAGTAGGAGCCAAGAAGCACGTTGAAGGTTGTTGGTGATGGAGTGTAGTGCGGCGCAACACCAGGGTTTCCGGCGCCAACGTGGAACCTGCACAACACAACCAAAGTACTTTGTCCCAACTAAACAGTGAGGTTGTTGATACGTCTCAAACGTATCTATAATTTCTTATGTTCCATGCTACTTTTATGATGATACTCACATCTTTTATACACATTATATGTCATTATTATTCATTTTCCAGCACTAACCTATTAACGAGATGCCGAAGAGCCAGTTGCTGTTTTCTGCTGTTTTTGGTTTCAGAAATCCTAGTAAGGAAATATTCTCGGAATTGGACGAAATCAACGCCTGGGGCCTATTTTCACACGAAGCTTCCAGAAGACCGAGAAAGTGGGGCCACGAGGTGGCACACCACAGGGCGGCGGCCCAAGCCCTGGCCGCGCCGACCTAGTGTGTGGGCCCCTCGTGCCCCCGACTCGCCTTCCGCCTACTTAAAGCCTCCGTCGCGAAACCCCCAAGACCGAGAGCCACGATACGGAAAACCTTCTCGAGACGCCGCCGCCAATCCCATCTCCGGGGATTCAGGAGATCACTCCGGCACCCTGCCGGAGAGGGGATTCATCTCCCGGAGGACTCTACACCGCCATGGTCGCCTCCGGATTGATGAGTGAGTAGTTCACCCCTGGACTATGGGTCCATAGCAGTAGCTAGATGGTTGTCTTCTCCTCATGTGCTTCATTGTCGGATCTTGTGAGCTGCCTAACATGATCAAGATCATCTATCTGTAATGCTATATGTTGTGTTTGTTGGGATCCGATGGATAGAGAATACTATGTTATGTTGATTATCAATCTATTACCTATGTGTTGTTTATGATCTTGCATGCTCTCCGTTGTTAGTAGAGGCTCTGGCCAAGTTTTTGCTAGTAACTCCAAGAGGAGTATTTATGCTCGATAGTGGGTTCATGCCTCCATTAAATCTGGGACAGTGACTGAAAGTTCTAAGGTTGTGGATGTGCTGTTGGGATAAAACATTGATGCTATGTCCGAGGGTATAGTTATTGATTACATTACACACCATACTTAATGCAGTTGTCTGTTGTTTGCAACTTAATACCGGAAGGGGTTCGGATGATAACCTGAAAGTGGACTTTTTAGGCATAGATGCATGCTGGATAGCGGTCTATGTACTTTGTCGTAATGCCCAATTAAATCTCACAATACTCATCATGTCATGTATGTGCATTGTCATGCCCTCTCTATTTGTCATTTGCCCAACTGTAATTTGTTCACCCAACATGCTATTTATCTTATGGGAGAGACACCTCTAGTGAACTGTGGACCCCGGTCCATTCTTTTACATCGAATACAATCTACTGCAATACTTGTTTTACTGTTCTTCGCAAACAATCATCTTCCACACAATACGTCTAATCCTTTTGTGAGATTGACAACCTCACTGTTTCGTTGGGGCAAAGTACTTTGGTTGTGTTGTGCAGGTTCCACGTTGGCGCCGGAATCCCTGGTGTTGCGCCGCACTACATCTCGCCGCCATCAACCTTCAACGTGCTTCTTGGCTCCTACTGGTTCGATAAACCTTGGTTTCTTACTGAGGGAAAACTTGCTGCTGTACACATCATACCTTCCTCTTGGGGTTCCCAACGGACGAGTGCTTTACCGTCACAAGGAAGCTACTACTCCCACATCAGTCCTGGGTAGCAGCATATTTTCTGGGCCGTTGCCGGGAGATCAAGACACGCTGCAAGGAGAGTCTTCACAATCCAATCTCTTTACTTTGTTTTTGTCTTGCTTTATTTTATTTACTACTTTGTTTGCTGCACTAAAACAAAACACAAAAAAATTAGTTGCTAGTTTACTTTATTTACTATCTTGTTTGCTATATCAAAAACACAAAAAAATTAGTTACTTGCATTTACTTTATCTAGTTTACTTTATTTACTGTTGCTAAAATGAATACTGCTGAGAATACTAAGTTGTGTGACTTCACAACCACAAATAATAATGATTTCTTATGCACACATATTGCTCCACCTGCTACTACAGCAGAATTCTTTGAAATTAAACCTGCTTTACTGAATCTTGTTATGCGAGAGCAATTTTCTGGTGTTAGTTCTGATGATGCTGCCCATCTCAATAATTTTGTTGAACTTTGTGAAATGCAAAAGTATAAAGATGTAGATGGTGACATAATAAAATTAAAATTGTTCCCTTTCTCACTAAGAGGAAGAGCTAAAGATTGGTTGCTATCTCTGCCTAAGAATAGTATTGATTCATGGACTAAATGCAAGGATGCTTTTATTGGTAGATATTATCCCCTGCTAAAATTATATCTTTGAGGAGTAGCATAATGAATTTTAAACAATTAGATACTGAGCATGTTGCACAAGCATGGGAAAGAATGAAATCTTTGGTTAAAAATTGCCCAACCCATGGACTGACTACTTGGATGATCATCCAAACCTTTTATGCAGGATTGAATTTTTCTTCGGAACCTATTGGATTCAGCTGCTGGAGGTACCTTTATGTCCATCACTCTTGGTGAAGCAACAAAGCTTCTTGATAATATGATGATTAATTACTCTGAATGGCACACGGAAAGAGCTCCACAAGGTAAGAAGGTAAATTCTGTCGAAGAAACCTCTTCCTTGAGTGATAAGATTGATGCTATTATGTCTATGCTTGTGAATGATAGGACAAATATTGATCCTAATAATGTTGTTAGCTTCATTGGTTGCACAAGAAGAACATGTTGATGTAAACTACATTAAAAATAATAATTTCAACAACAATGCTTACCGGAACAATTCTAGTAACAACTATAGGCCATATCCTTATAATAATGGCAACGGCTATGGTAATTCTTATGGGAATTCTTACAACAATAATAGGAATACACCCCCTGGACTTGAAGCCATGCTTAAAGAATTTATTAGTACACAAACTACTTTTAACAAATCTGTTGAAGAAAAGCTTGGGAAAATTGATATACTTGCTTCTAAAGTTGATAGTCTTGCTGCTGATGTTGATCTTTTGAAATTGAAAGTTATGCCTAATAGGGATAATGAAAATAAAATTGTTACTACAGCAAATTCCATACAAGTTAGAATTAATGAGAATATAAGATTAATGGCTGAACTGCATGCTAGGTGGGAAAAAGAAGAAAATGAAAAACTAGCTAAAGAGAATAATGTAGCTAAAGTTTGGACTATTACTACCACTAGCAATGCTAATGCTACACATGTTGCTGCACCTCCTACTAATAATGGTAAAAGAATTAGTGTAGGCAATGTTTCCACTTCTAATGCAAAGCGAAAAACGCCTGAAACTGCTAAAACGCCTATGATAAAACGGCTGAATTTTTTTCCAACATTGGGGACAATGATCCCATTGCTTTAGATCATAATGGTTTAGATTTTGATGATTGTCATATCTCTGAATTTATAAAGTTCTTACAAAAACTTGCTAAAAGTCCTAATGCTAGTGCTATAAATTTGGCTTTCACAAAACATATTACAAATGCTCTCATAAAAGCTAGAGAAGAGAAACTAAAACTTGAAACTTCTATTCCTAGGAAGCTAGAGGATGGTTGGGAGCCCATCATTAAGATGAAGGTCAATAACTTTGATTGTAATGCTTTATGTGATCTTGGTGCAAGTATTTCCGTTATGCCTAAGAAAATCTATAATATGCTTGACTTGCCACCATTGAAAAATTGTTATTTGGATGTTAATCTTGCTGATAATTCTACGAAGAAACCTTTGGGGAGAGTTAAAAATGTTCGTATTATGGTTAACAATAACCTTGTCCCCGTTGATTTTGTTGTCTTCGATATTGAATGCAATGCATCTTGTCCCATTATATTGGGAAGACCTTTTCTTCGAACTGTTGGTGCTACCATTGATATGAAGGAAGGTAATATTAAATATCAATTTCCTCTCAAGAAAGGTATGGAACACTTCCCTAGAAAGAGAATGAAGTTACCTTTTGATTCTATTATTAGAACAAATTATGATGTTGATGCTTCATCTCTTGATAATACTTGATACACACTTTCTGCGCCTAGCTGAAAGGCGTTAAAGAAAAGCGCTTATGGGAGACAACCCATGTTTTTACTACAGTATTTTTATTTTATATTTGAGTCTTGGAAGTTGTTTACTACTGTAGCAACCTCTCCTTATCTTAGTTTTATTGCATTGTTGTGCCAAGTAAAGTCTCTAATAGAAGTAAGATACTAGATTTGGATTACTGCGCAGAAACAGTTTTCTTTGCTCACGTCTGGGTAAAACTGTAGGTAACTCAGAAAATTATGCCAATTTACGTGAGTGATCCTCAGATATGTACGCAACTTTCATTAGTTTTAAGTTTTCTCATCTGAGCAAGTCTGGTGCCTGTTAAAAATTCGTCTTTACGAACTGTTCTGTTTTGACAGATTCTGCCTTTTATTTTGCATTGCCTGTTTTGCTATGTTAGATGGATTTCTTTGTTCCATTGACTTTCAGTAGCTTTGTGCAATGTCCAGAAGTATAAAGAATGATTGTGTCACCTCTGAATATGTGAATTTTGATTATGCACTAATCCTCTAATGAGTTTGTTTCGAGTTTGGTGTGGAGGAAGTTTTCAAGGATCAAGAGAGGAGGATGATATACACTATGATCAAGGAGAGTGAAAGCTCTAAGCTTGGGGATGCCCCGGCGGTTCACCCCTGCATATACCAAGAAGACTCAAGCGTCTAAGCTTGGGGATGCCCAAGGCATCCCCTTCTTCATCGACAACATTATCAGGTTCCTCCCCTGAAACTATATTTTTATTCCATCACATCTTATGTACTTTGCTTGGAGCGTCTGTTTGTTTTTGTTTTTGTTTTGTTTGAATAAAGTTGGATCCTAGCATTCATTGTGTGAGAGAGACACACTCCGCTGTTGCATATGGACAAATATGTCCTTAGGCTTTACTCATAGTATTCATGGCGAAGTTTCTTCTTCGTTAAATTGTTATATGGTTGGAATGGAAAATGATATATGTGGTAATTGGTATAATATCTTGAATAATGTGATACTTGGCAATTGTTGTGCTCATGTTTAAGCTCTTGCATCATATACTTTGCACTTATTAATGAAGAAATACATAGAGCATGCTAAAATCTGATTTGCATGTTTGGTTTCTCTAAAGTCTAGATAATTTCTAGTATTGAGTTTGAACAACAAGGAAGACGGTGTAGAGTCTTATAATGTTTACAATATGTCTTTTATGTGAGTTTTGCTGCACCGGTTCATCCTTGTGTTTGTTTCAAATAACCTTGCTAGCCTAAACCTTGTATCGAGAGGGAATACTTCTCATGCATCCAAAATCCTTGAGCCAACCACTATGCCATTTGTGTCCACCATACCTACCTACCACATGGTATTTCTCCGCCATTCCAAAGTAAATTGCTTGAGTGCTACCTTTAAAATTTCCATTCTTTATCTTTGCAATATATAGCTCATGGGACAAATAGTTTAAAAACTATTGTGGTATTGAATATGTACTTATGCACTTTATCTCTTATTAAGTTGCTTGTTGTGCGATAACCATGTTCCTGGGGACGCCATCAACTATTTCTTTGTTGAATATCATGTGAGTTGCTATGCATGTTCGTCTTGTCTGAAGTAAGGGCGATTTACCACTCATTTAATGGTTAGAGCATGCATATTGTTAGAGAATAACATTGGGCCGCTAACTAAAGCCATGATCCATGGTGGAAGTTTCAGTTTTGGACATATATCCTCAATCTCATATGAGAACATTAATTGTTGCTACATGCTTATGCATAAAAGAGGAGTCCATTATCCGTTGTCTATGTTGTCCCGGTATGGATGTCTAAGTTGAGAATAACCAAAAGCGAGAAATCCAATGCTTTCTCCTTAGACCTTTGTACAGGCGGCATAGAGGTACCCCTTTGTGACGCTTGGTTAAAACATGTGTATTGCGATGATAATCCCGGTAATCCAAGCTAATTAGGACAAGGTGCGGGCACTATTAGTATACTATGCATGAGGCTTGCAACTTGTAAGATATAATTTACATAACTCATATGCTTTGTTACTACCGTTGACAAAATTGTTTCTTGTTTTCAAAACCAAAGCTCTAGCACAAATATAGCAATCAATGCTTCCCTCTGCGAAGGGCCATTCTTTTACTTTTATTGTTGAGTCAGTTCACCTATCTCTCTCCACCTCAAGAAGCAAACACTTGTGTGAACTGTGCATTGATTCCTACATACTTGCATATTGCACTTGTTATATTACTTTACATTGACAATATCCATGAGATATACATGTTACAAGTTGAAAGCAACCGCTGAAACTTTATCTTCCTTTGTGTTGCTTCAATACCTTTACTTTGAATTATTGCTTTATGAGTTAACTCTTATGCAAGACTTATTGATGCTTGTCTTTAAGTACTATTCATGAAAAGTCTTTGCTTTATGATTCAGTTGTTTACTCATGTCATTTACCATTGTTTTGATCGCTGCATTCATTACATGTGCTTACAATAGTATTGATCAAGATTATGTTGGTAGCATTGTCACTTAAGAAATTATCTTTGTTATTTTTTACCTACTCGGGACGAGTAGGAACTAAGCTTGGGGATGCTGATACGTCTCAAACGATTCTATGTTCCATGCTACTTTTATGATGATACTCACATTATTTTATATATTATATTATATATTTTTTACTAACCTATTAAGAGATGCCGTTACGCCGCTTTCTCTGCTGTTTTTGGTTTCAGAGTTCCTAAGAAGGAAATATTCTAATTATCTGCCCGGGCACTAAGCTTAAGACGTGGAAGGTGGTGACACACTGGCGTGACGCCAGCCCCCGGCCGCGCCGGCCAGTGGGCTCGCGACGTTCTCTTTTACTGCCCTTCCGCTACAAATAGCCTTCATCGTGAAACCCTCAGCAGAGCACGGAAAACCTTCGGAGCCGCCGCAATCCCATCTCGGGACGCCCCGCACTGCCGGAGAGGGGATTCATCTCCGAGGACTTACACGCCATGGTCGCCTCCGATTGATGAGTGAGTAGTTCACCCCTGGACTATGGGTCCATAGCAGCTAGATGGTTGTCTTCTCCTCATGTGCTTCATTGTCGATCTTGTGAGCCGCCTAACATGATCAAGATCATCTATCTGTAAGCTATATGTGCGTTTGTTGGGATCCGATGAATAGAGAATACTATGTTATGTTGATTATCAATCTATTACCTATGTGTTGTTTATGATCTTGCATGCTCTCCGTTGTTAGTAGACTGGCCAAGTTTTTGCTAGTAACTCCAAGAGGGAGTATTTATGCTTGATAGTGGGTTCATGCCTCCATTAAATCTGGGAGTGACAGAAAGTTCTAAGGTTGTGGATGTGCTTGCCACTAGGGATAAAACATTGATGCTATGTTCGAGGATATAGTTATTGATTACATTACGCACCATACTTAATGCAATTCCTGTTGCTTGCAACTTAATACTTTTCCTATGTAACGGATGATAACTAAAGTAGGCATAGATGCATGGATAGCGGTCTATGTACTTTGTCGTAATGCCCAATTGAATCTCACAATATTCATCATGTCATGTATGTGCATTGTCATGCCCTCTCTATTTGTCAATTGCCCAACAATTTGTTCACCCAACATGCTATTTATCTTATGGGAGAGACACCTCTAGTGAACTGTGGACCCCGGTCCATTCTTTTACATCGAATACAATCTCTGCAATACTTGTTTTACTGTTCTCTACAAACAATCATCTTCCGACTATACATCTAATCCTTTGTAACAGCAAGCCGGTGAGATTGACAACCTCACTGTTTCGTTGGGGCAAAGTACTTTGGTTGTGTTGTGCAGTTCCACGTTGGCGCCGGAATCCCCGGTGTTGCGCCGCACTACATCTCGCCGCCATCAACCTTCAACGTGCTTCTTGGCTCCTACTGGTTCGATAAACCTTGGTTTCTTACTGAGGGAAACTTGCTGCTGTACACATCATACCTTCCTCTTGGGGTTCCCAACGGACGAGTGCTTTACCGTCACAAGGAAGCTACTACGCCCACATCAGTCCTGGGTAGAAGTTGTCAATCTCACCGACTTGCTGTTTCAAAGGATTAGATGTATAGTGTGGATGATGATTGTTTGCAGAGAATAGTAAAACAAGTATTGCAGTAGATTGTATTCGATTAAAAGAATGGACCGGGGTCCACAGTTCACTAGAGGTGTCTCTCCCATAAGATAAATAGCATGTTGGGTGAACAAATACAGTTGGGCAATTGACAAATAGAGAGGGCATGACAATGCACATACATGACATGATGAGTATTGTGAGATTCAATTGGGCATTACGACAAAGTACATAGACCGCTATCCAGCATGCATCTATGCCTAAAAAGTCCACCTTCAAGTTATCATCCGAACCCCTTCCAGTATTAAGTTGCAAACAACAGACAATTGCATTAAGTATGGTGCGTAATGTAATCAATAACTACATCCTGACATATCATCAATGTTTTATCCCTAGTGGCAACAAGACATCCACAACCTTAGAACTTTCTCTCACTGTCCCACATTTAATGGAGGCATGAACCCACTATCGAGCATAAATACTCCTCTTGGAGTTAGTAGCAAAAACTTGGCCAGAGCCTCTACTAACAACGGAGAGCATGCAAGATCATAAACAACACATAGGTAATAGATTGATAATCAACATAACATAGTATTCTCTATTCATCGGATCCCAACAAACGCACATGTAGCTTTACAGATAGATGATCTTGATCATGTTAGGCAGCTCACAAGATCCGACAATGAAGCACATGAGGAGAAGACAACCATCTAGCTACTGCTATGGACCCATAGTCCAGGGGTGAACTACTCACTCATCAATCCGGAGGCGACCATGGCGGTGTAGAGTCCTCCGGGAGATGAATCCCCTCTCCGACAGGGTGCCGAGGCGATCTCCTGAATCCCCCGAGATGGGATTGGCGGCGGCGGCGTCTCGGAAGTTTTCCGTATCGTGGCTCTCGGATGGGGGTTTCGCGACGAAGGCTATTTGTAGGCGGAAGGGCAGGTGGGCGTCACGAGGGGCCCACACCACAGGCCGGCGCGCCAGGGCCTGGGCCGCGCCCGGTGTGTCGCCACCTCGTGGCCCCACTTCGTCTCCCTTCGGTCTTCTAGCTTCTGCAAAAATAGGACCCCGGGCTTTGATTTCGTCCAATTCGAGAATATTTCCTTACTAGGATTTCTGAAACCAAAAACAGCAAAAACAAAGATGGCTCTTCGGCATCTCGTTAATAGGTTAGTGCCGGAAAATGCATAATAACGACATATAATGTGTATAAAACATGTGAGTATCATCATAAAAGTAGCATGGAACATAAGAAATTATAGATACGTTTGAGACGTATCACTATGCCATTCATGACAGTGAACAAGTATTCTGTGAAATATAGCCTAAGAGACCCACACGATGCACACACTATCACCTTTACACACGTGGGACAAGGAGTCTCCGGAGATCACATAAGTAAAATTCACTTGACTAGCATAACGACATCTAGATTACAATCATCATCATATGGATCTCAATCATGTAAGGCAGCTCATGAGATCATTGTATTGAAGTACATAGAGAGAGAGATGAACCACATAGCTACCGGTATAGCCCTTAGCCTCGATGGAGAACTACTCCCTCCTCATGGGAGACAGCAGCGTTGATGAAGATGGCGGTGGAGATGATGCAGAAGCCTTCCGGGGGCACTTCCCCGTCCGGCGGCGTGCCGGAACAGAGACTCCTGTCCCCCGCATCTTGGCTTCGCGATGGCGGCGCTCTGGAAGGTTTTTGGGTTTCGTCAATCGTGATAGGGTTTTCGCGACGGAGACCTTAAGTAGGTGGAAGGGCAGCTCCGGAGGGGCCCCGGGGCCCACACACTAGGGGGCGCGGCCCCCTCCGGCCGTGCCAGGGTGGCGTGTGGGCCCCAGTGGCTCCTCTCCCGCTCTTCGATGCTCCGGAAGCTTCCGGAAAAATAGGGATCTCGGGCGTTGATTTCGTCCAATTCGAGAATATTTCTTACTAGGATTTCTCGAACCAAAAACAGCAGAAAACAGAACCGGCACTGCGGCATCTCGTCAATAGGTTAGTTCCAGAAAATGCATAAATATGACATAAAGTATGTATAAAACATGTAAATATCATCAATAATGTGGCATGGAACATAAGAAATTATCGATACGTCGGAGACGTATCAGCATCCCCAAGCTTAGTTCCTGCTTGTCCCGAGCAGGTAAACGATAACAAAGATAATTTCTGGAGTGACATGCCATCATAACCTTGACCATACTATTGTAAGCATATGTAATGAATGCAGCGATCAAAACAATGGTAAATGACATGAGTAAACAACTGAATCATAAAGCAAAGACTTTTCATGAATAGTACTTCAAGACATGCATCAATAAGTCTTGCATAAGAGTTAACTCATAAAGCAATAAATCAAAGTAGAGGTATTGAAGCAACACAAAGGAAGATTAAGTTTCAGCGGTTGCTTTCAACTTGTAACATGTATATCTCATGGATAGTTGTCAATGCAAAGTAATATAACAAGTGCAATATGCAAGTATGTAGGAATCAATGCACAGTTCACACAAGTGTTTGCTTCTTGAGGTGGAGAGAGATAGGTGAACTGACTCAACATAAAAGTAAAAGAATGGCCCTTCGCAGAGGGAAGCAGGGATTAAATCATGTTCTAGAGCTTTTCAAGTTTTGAAATCATATAGAGAGCATAAAAGTAAAATTTTGAGAGGTGTTTGTTGTTGTCAACGAATGGTAATGGGTACTCTAACTACCTCACCAACCAGACTTTCAAGAGCGGCTCCCATGAAGGATGTTATCTCTACCAGCAAGGTAGATCATCCCTCTTCTCTTTTGTTTACACATGTACTTTAGTTTTTATTATGGGTGACACTCCCCCCAACCTTTGCTTACACAAGCCATGGCTAACCGAATCCTCGGGTGCCTACCATCAATCTCATACCATGGAGGAGTGTCTATTTGCAAAATTAAGTTGCTTACTAATGAATCAGAGCAAAACATGTGAAGAGAATTATTAATGAAGTTTGATTAATCGGGGCTGGGAACCCCATTGCCAGCTCTTTTTGCAAAATTATTGGATAAGCGGATGTGCCACTAGTCCATTATGAAAGTCTGTCAAAAGTAAATGACAAGGTTGAAAGATAAACACCACATACTTCCTCATGAGCTATAAAACATTAACACAAATTGAGAAGCATTTTGAAGGTTTAAAGGTAGCACATGAAGCAATTTACTTGGAATGGCAGGAAATACCATGTAGTAGGTAGGTATGGTGGACACAAATGGCATAGTGGTTGGCTCAAGGATTTGGATGCACGAGAAGTATTCCCTCTCAATACAAGGCTTAGGCTAGCAAGGTTGTTTGAAACAAACACAAGGATGAACCGGTGCAGCAAAACTCACATAAAAGACATATTGTAAACATTATAAGACTCTACACCGTCTTCCTTGTTGTTCAAACTCAATACTAGAAATTATCTAGACCTTAGAGAGACCAATTATGCAAACCAAATTTTAGCAAGCTCTATGTATTTCTTCATTAATAGGTGCAAATTATATGATGCAAGAGCTTAAACATGAGCACAACAATTGCCAAGTATCACATTATCCAAGACATTATAGCAATTACTACATGTATCATTTCCCAATTCCAACCATATAAAAATTTAACGAAGCAATTTCAACCTTCGCCATGAACATTAAGAGCTAAGAACACATGTGTTCATACGAACCAGCGGAGCGTGTCTCTCTCCCACACAAGCATTTATTCAAACAAAAACAAAAACAAAAGCATACAGACGCTCCAAGTAAAGTACATAAGATGTGACCGAATAAAAATATAGTTTCGGGAGGAACCTGATAATGTTGTCGATGAAGAAGGGGATGCCTTGGGCATCCCCAAGCTTAGATGGTTGAGTATTCTTGATATATGCAGGGATGAACCACCGGGGCATCCCCAAGCTTAGAGCTTTCACTCTTCTTGATCATAGTATATCATCCTCCTCTCTTGATCCTTGAAAACTTCCTCCACACCAAACTCGAAACAAACTCATTAGAGGGTTAGTGCATAATCAAAAACTCACATGTTCAGAGGTGACACAATCATTATTAACACTTCTGGACATTGCCCAAAGCTACTGGAAGTCAATGGAAGAAAGAAATCCATCCCACATAGCAAAAGAGGCAATGCGAAATAAAAGGCAGAATCTGTCAAAACAGAACAGTCCGTAAAGACGAATTTTATTGGGGCACCAGACTTGCTCAAATGAAAATGCTCAAATTGAATGAAAGTTGCGTACATATCTGAGGATCACTCACGTAAATTGGCATAATTTTCTGAGTTACCTACAGAGAATTTTACCCAGATTCGTGACAGCAAAGAAAACTGTTTCTGCGCAGTAATCCAAATCTAGTATCATACTTCTATTAGAGACTTTACTTGGCACAACAATGCAATAAAACTAAGATAAGGAGAGGTTTCTACAGTAGTAAACAACTTCCAAGACTCAAATATAAAACAAAATACTGTAGCAAAATAACACATGGGTTATCTCCCAAGAAGTTCTTTCTTTATAGCCATTAAGATGGGCAGCAATTTTAATGATGCACTCGCAAGAAATAGTAGTTGAAGCAAAAGAGAGCATCTAGAGGCAAATTCAAAGCACATTTAAGTCTAACATGCTTCCTATGAAAAGGAATCTTGTAAATAAACAAGTTCAAGAAGCATAATGCAACAAGCATAGAAAGATAAAACAAGTGTAGCTTCAAAAATTTCAGCACATAGAGAGGTGTTTTAGTAACATGAAAATTTCCACAACCATATTTTCCTCTCTCATAATAATGTCCAGTAGCATCATGAGCAAACTCAACAATATAACTATCACATAAAGCATTCTTATCATGAGTCTCATGCATAAAATTATTACTCTCCACATAAGCATAATCAATTTTATTAGTTGTAGTGGGAGCAAATTCAACAAAGTAGCTATCATTATTATTCTCATCATCAAATATAGGAGGCATATTGTAATCATAATCAAATTTATCCTCCATAACAGGTACCAAAAGACTAATATCATTATAATCATCATAAATAGGAGGTAAAGTATCATCAAAGTAAATTTTCTCCTCAATGCTTGCGGGACTAAAAAGATCATGCTCATCAAAACCAGCTTCCCCAAGCTTAGAATTTTCCATAGCATTAGCAACAATAGTGTTCAAAGTGTTCATGCTAACATGTTCCATGGGTTTTTTAATTTTTGGATCAAACCATCCATGTTTTAAATCAGGAAATAGAATAAGAAGTTCATTGTTGTCCATTATGCCTAACTAGTGTAAACAAGAAACAAAAAGATGCAATTGCAGGATCTAAAGGAAATAGCTTCGAGCACAAACACAATGGCGCAGAAAAGTACTGTTACCTGGAACCGGAGTATGAGTGCCTTTTACCTTTCCTCCCGGCAACGGCGCCAGAAAAGTGCTTGATGTCTACGGGAGCTTCTATTCTTGTAGACAGTGTTGGGCCTCCAAGAGCAGAGGTTTGTAGAACAGAAGCAAGTTTCCCTTAAGTGGATCACCCAAGGTTTATCGAACTCGGGAGGAAGAGGTCAAAGATATCGCTCTCATGCAACCCTGCAACCACAAAGCAAGAAGTCTCTTGTGTCTCCAACACACCTAATAGGTGCACTAGTTCGGCGAAGAGATAGTGAAATACAGGTGGTATGAATATATATGAGCAGTAGTAACAGTGAAAAGTGCTTGCTGGCGTGTAGTAAGTAAAGATGCAGCAGAACAGTAAACAAGCAGCGATAGCAGTATTGGAAACAAGGCCTAGGGATCGTACTTTCACTAGTGGACAATCTCAACATTGATCACATAATAAAACCACTCTACACTCTCTTGTTGGATGATGAACACCGCTATTTGTGTAGGGCTACAAGAGCACCTCAATGCCGGAGTTAACAAGCTCCACAACATTCGATATTCATGTTTAAATAACCTTAGAGTGCATGATAGATCAACACAACTATACCAAGTACTAACATAGCATGCACACTGTCACCTTCATACTATGAGAGGAGGAATAGATCACATTAATACCATCATAGTAATAGTTAACTTCATAATCTACAAGAGATCATAATCATAAACTACGCCAAGTACTACATGATGCACACACTGTCACCATTACATCATGAAGGAGGAATAGAGTACTTTAATAACATCACTAGAGTAGCACATAGATGAATAGTGATACAAAACACATTGCAATCATAAAGGGATATAAATAAGCACTTCACTATGCCATTCATAACAGTGAATAAGTATTCTGTGAAATATAGCCTAAGAGACCCACACGGTGCACACACTGTCACCTTTACACACGTGGGACAAGGAGTCTCCGGAGATCACATAAGTAAAATTCACTTGACTAGCATAACGACATCTAGATTACAATCATCATCATATGGATCTCAATCATGTAAGGCAGCTCATGAGATCATTGTATTGAAGTACATAGAGAGAGAGATGAACCACATAGCTACCGGTACAGCCCTTAGCCTCGATGGAGAACTACTAACTCCTCATGGGAGACAGCAGCGTTGATGAAGATGGCGGTGGAGATGATGGAGAAGCCTTCCGGGGCACTTCCCCGTCCCGGCGGCGTGCCGGAATAGAGACTCCTGTCCCCTAGATCTTGGCTTCGCGATGGCGGCGGCTCTGGAAGGTTTTTGCGGGTTTCGTCAATCGCGATAGGGTTTTCGCGATGGAGACCTTAAGTAGGCGGAAGGGCAGCCTCAGAGGGCGCCTGGTGGGATCACACACTAGGGGGCGCGGCCCCCCCTCTGGCCGCGCCAGGGTGGCGTGTGGGGCCCCCAGGGCTCCTCTCCGGTACTTCTTCGATGCTCTGGAAGCTTCCGGGAAAAATAGGGATCTGGGCGTTGATTTCGTCCAATTCCGAGAATATTTCCTTACTAGGATTTCTGAACCAAAAACAGCAGAAAACAGGAACTGGCACTGCGGCATCTCGTCAATAGGTTAGTTCCAGAAAATGCATAAATATGACATAAAGTATGTATAAAACATGTAGATATCATCAATAATGTGGCATGGAACATAAGAAATTATCGATACGTCGGAGACGTATCACCCCCTCCGGCAGGGTGCCGGAGGCGATCTCCTGAATCCCCCGAGATGGGATTGGCGGCGGCGTCTCCGGAAGGTTTTCCGTATCGTGGCTCTCGGTATGGGGGTTTCGAAGGCTATTTGTAGGCGGAAGGGCAGGTAAAGGGGCGTCACGAGGGGCCCACACCATAGGCCGGCGCGGCCAGGGCTTGGGCCGCGCCGCCCCGTGTGTCGCCACCTCGTGGCCCCACGCCTCTCTCCTACTGGAAGCTTCGTGTGAAAATAGGCCCTGGCGTTGATTTCGTCCAATTCCGAGAATATTTCCTTACTAGGATTTCTGAAACCAAAACAGCAGAAAACAGCAACTGGCTCTTCGGCATCTCGTTAATAGGTTAGTGCCGGAAAATGCATAATAATGACATATAATGTGTATAAAACATGTGAGTATCATCATAAAAGTAGCATGGAACATAAGAAATTATAGATACGTTTGAGACGTATCAAGCATCCCCTTAGTTCCTGCTCGTCCCGAGTAGGTAAACGATAACAAAGATAATTTCTTAAGTGACAATGCTACCAACATAATCTTGATCAATACTATTGTAAGCACATGTAATGAATGCAGCGATTTGAAACAATGGTAAATGACATGAGTAAACAATTGAATCATAAAGCAAAGACTTTTCATGAATAGTACTTCAAGACAAGCATCAATAAGTCTTGCATAAGAGTTAACTCATAAAGCAATAATTCAAAGTAAAGGTATTGAAGCAACACAAAGGAAGATGAAGTTTCAGCGGTTGCTTTCAACTTGTAACATGTATATCTCATGGATATTGTCAACATAGAGTAATATAACAAGTGCAATATGCAAGTATGTAGGAATCAATGCACAGTTCACACAAGTGTTTGCTTCTTGAGGTGGAGAGAGATAGGTGAACTGACTAAACATAAAAGTAAAAGAATGGCCCGCAGGGGAAGCATTGATTGCTATATTTGTGCTAGAGCTTTGGTTTTGAAAACAAGAAACAATTTTGTCAACGGTAGTAATAAAGCATATGAGTTATGTAAATTATATCCTACAAGTTGCAAGCCTCATGCATAGTATACTAATAGTGCCCGCACCTTGTCCTAATTAGCTTGGATTACCTGGATTATCATTGCAATGCACATGTTTTAACCAAGTGTCACAAAGGGGTACCTCTATGCCGCCTGTACAAAGGTCTAAGGAGAAAGCTCGCATTGGATTTCTCGCTTTTGATTATTCTCAACTTAGACATCCATATCGGGACAACATAGACAACAGATAATGGACTCCTCTTTAATGCATAAGCATGTAGCAACAATTAGTGTTCTCATATGAGATTGAGGATATATGTCCAAAACTGAAACTTCCACCATGATTCATGGCTTTAGTTAGCGGCCCAATGTTCTTCTCTAACATTATGCATGCTCTAACCATTAAATGAGTGGTAAATCTCCCTTACTTCAGACAAGACGGACATGCATAGCAACTCACATGATATTCAACAAAGAGTAGTTGATGGCGTAACACCCCACTTTTTGCAACCGTGATTATTTGTCCTTATTGCCAAAAATTAGGGGGAACAAAAACTTTTTCTATAGACTAATTAAGATGAATTGCCTTGATCTGTTTGTTATGATGAATTGCCTTGATCTGTTGGTAGATGAATTGTCTTGATTTGCTTGTTGAGTTTTGTCTTGAGCTACCTCATAGAACAACACCCCTAGTGGTTAAACAAGCAACTCACCAAATAAAACACATGTGTGGCTTAGGAAGAATTGTTTTCCTTCTTACTACATCAAACCTCTCTCCTGATGACAACATGAGTGTGCCATCTTGATTTTTCTCTTTGTGGTACAAGATAGCTCAATCATCCTTAATTCACAACTTGGTGATCTCAATGCATGGATCTCATCTGTGCATCTCCCTCTACAATTTCCACATCCTGCATGTCTCATTCTACCCTTGCATCACATATATTCAACTTGATCTTATACCCTATCCAATGATTCAACTCTAGATCACTTCCTTCACTTTTACCTCTTGTTTTTATTCAAGTTTAATCTTCACAAAACCAAGAGTGGGAATGATGGATACATTTTGTAGCCACCATCTACCCTTGAGAACACTCCTCCCTAAATTAGTTTCCCTCCTCAAAAATCCTACAGTTTTCCTTCTCTAGTTTTGATCACAAAACTACTTCTAGTTTTATTAAAACTTTCCAAGATTTCTCTTCAAAGAAAACAAGGAACTGAAATGGGTTTTGTTTTTCATCCCATTTCTACCAAGTATTGATTTATAAAACATTATTTCTATTTTGCTTTGTTTTAACAAAAAGCTTGTTTATGGTACCTATACCATTTCTTGTTTTCCTCTTGCTTATTTTACATTTGAGAAAAACTCTACTTTACTTGAGAAAGTAAGTAGAATATTTTGAACCCCTATGTTCCAACTAGTTTTATCTCAACACTTTCAAACTTCATTCCACTTGAGTTCATTCCCAATTGTCCCTAGACAATTGAGGTGTTTCAAATACTTTTCAAACAAGATCTTTTTCAAATGACAACTCTTGCACATCTTATGCACATCTCTGATCCACCACATTGTATCCCCTCCATCCTCCAATTCTTGATCAAATGGATGATCATTTGATACTTTCAACCACTCCCAATTGACCTCTCATTTGTAGAGCAATTTATATTCTTTTCCATCATTACCTTGACCTCATGAATTCATGATTTAAGTCCCCATATTCATCCTTGTGAGTATATGGTTACTTCACTCACCATCTCTCTTAATCTTGCTCTACCATTGTCTAAACCACCATCACCACCATCATCTCTTGGCCAATTTGATAATTTGATCAAAGTACTTTATTCTCCAACATTGCCACCAATGTTTATTATCACCTCTCTCCCAAATTTTAATACATCATCAAACCATTTTTAGCTAACCCCTCAAATACTCAACCTTGGTCGACATTCATGAAGTGGCATTGCACTTTGTTTGTTCACTTGTGGTTGTCAAGAAGGAGCCGGCCATGGCAAGAAAATTTCGGCCAGCCACTTTCCTCCTCACTTTCTTCTCTTGCAAGCCTTGCCTCCCAACTACCCCAACAATTAAATGGGCAGCCACCCATCCTAGCCAATCAAAAAGGAGGCAGCCAACCCCCTCTCCCTCTATAAATGGCCCTTGGCCGGCCACCTCCACTCCTCTTGCTCTCATTTTTCTTCTCTCCACTCACTCCTCCACCTTATCTACTCCCTCACACTCTTCTCCTACTCTCCCCCACGAAAATGCAGCTCCACCTAGCTCCCATGGCCGGCCATGGCCATGGAAAGAACTCCAAGATGAAGCTCCCTCCTCCCTCAAGCTCCTCCTCACCATGAGAGCCTCCCTCTCCTTCTTCTCCCCAACCCTAGATGGTTTTCTCTCCTCTTCCTCCCTTGCTAAGATTGGATCTTGATGCAGGTGCATGTTGGTCCAAGCATGGAGAAGCTTGAGCTATCCTCAGATCTGAAGTTCTTGAGCAAAGTTCGTCCAAATCCTTGCAGTAATTTCTGCTATCTTGCTGTTTCAGATTCTGGTACGAACTTGTAAAATCCACCAAATCTCGTGCGCAGATCCAAATCGAGTGATTCAAAGTTCCACAGATAGATACGGAAAAGATCTACAACTTGGCGTTGGTCTCATCCTCAAATTCGTTACGGATTGTCCGTGGTAAATAAAGTTCTGTAAACATGCAGATTCACTGTTTGTTAGATTTGTTCCGTTTTACGAAACCTTTTTGAGCAAACTCAACTGTAGGTGAAAGCCCTCTTCAATACCTTCATTTTGGCGGTGGTTTCACTTCGATTGACCTCCTGAAACTGAAATGGTTCACAGATCAAGATCTGGTCAGATCTGACTTTGTCGAATTAAACCAGGAGCTTGGGAACGAATTTTTGAGTGAAACAAATTGGGTAAGAACCACCTTTTCAATACCTTTCAGATGCAGCTGACCTCATATTTTTGTGATTGATGTACGATTTGTGGTGAATTAAACTTGTTCTGTGTGTTCTGCAGACATGGCTGTTAGCTTTTAAATCACCAAAAATCCATATTTGAACCAAATTGAGTGATTCTAGTTCTGTAGGACTAGTGAATGTTTTCTTAATCATCTCAAACAAGTTTCAAACCTTTATCTGTTCTGTAACTCCAGAGGTAAAGCAAATGGTATAGACATGCAGTAATCTTGTCAATCCATTTGTGAGAGTTTCAGAAACAATTTGAACCCACATCCAATTGTGTATGCATCTCTATTTAAATATCTTTCAAATGCCAGTGGTCTCATATTTTTAGGATTTTTCTACGATTTATGGCTTACAGATCTTGTTTTCTGTACAGTCAGATTCAAAGAAATTCCTAAAATTGTAGGTTTAATATTTTGGGGTGATTCCAATTGGGTTAGTCTTGTATTAGTACTGGCCATCTAGGAAAAATAGTATTAGTCTCTGTTCATGCATATTTGTTACTGTTAGTAATGTATATGTGTGACATGCATTGTTGAAGCAAAACTTTTCGGTTTATTTAAAACCCTTGACCAACTCTTTTTATTAGAAATGGGCAACCTCTGCAATTTAACATTAGCTCTTTTGTTTTGCTTAAGTTTTCAAATGGTAGGGCATATTATTTGTTTCCTATTCTTGTGTGGTGTTATGTGAGCAAACTAAGTTAGGAAAACTGTTTTCTACTTTTCCAAAAATGTTTGAAAATGTTTTGTGAATGTATTTGATGTCAAACTAATGCTCTTGTCCTCTTTATGATGTTATCTACCAGGGGATGTTTGGTTTATACCATGGTGATAACCGAGAGAGGCAATTGCTAAGTTGTGATACTCTCATACCTTTACTAGGTAAATAACATGGGTTTTCTTTAAGTTGTTTGTGGTATCTATAAGTCCTTTGTATGGTAGCTCTTTATTGAATGGTTAAATTATGGTTGTTGTATGTTTGTTTTGTTGGTGCAATGTGATTGATTGTGTTCCTTTTATATTTTCCGGCGATAGACGCGAGCAATTCCGGAGAAGAAGAAGAAGTGGAATTGGACAAGGATTTTATTTATATTGTTGGGATTCTTATATTGATAGAGTTGAAGAAGTACAGGGACAAATAAGCCAAGGCAAGCCATTTACTTTGATCCATCGTTCTCTATGTTCTTGATTGAGATCTTGCCATCCTTTGGTCTCTTGGCTCCTTGTGTTCCTTGGGTTTTCGATTACTTTGTTTCTTTACATACTTGCCACCAAGTATGTAAGGTTCTCCTTGTTACTTTGCATACCTACTCTAAGTATGCGAATTACGTTCATCGCCTTTTGACACCTCTAATTCTAGTAAAGATATGGGTTAACCTCATTAAAATTGCTCCACTTTTGATTATCTCCATTTATGCTCAATGTGAGTATGGATGTCTTTGTCACCCTTCATGGTATAATGGCAACTTTTGGGCTATTATACTTCTTAGTTCACACATAAACTTTAGGTTGGGAAAACCCTCAAGGTTTTACCTTGTTGTAAAAGTTTTTGTTAAAACCTTGGGTATAATGTTATGCCCAAGTGAGAATTTGAGAAAGGAAAGGATTTGGTAAAAATGATGGGGATGAGAAAGTGGTTGGGATATTACGAAAACTTTGGCGCCTAAGTACTCACCCATGACAACAAACTAGCGCAACCACATTACTCCAACATGGGCACGGGGCTTAGCTCGACGTTCGTTCTCTTTAGCATGAGGCACCGCATAACTATACAAGGGTACGGTTACCCCCGAGTCCGGGTTGTCGAGGTTGGGACAATAGTATAACGGGAGGCCTTCGGGGCTGACCCGTCCGGAAGACACTATGGGTCTCCTGGCTTGGCGGTGGAGCCACGCTCAAAAGGAGGTGAGCTGCCACGGTGCCGGGGAGGTACATACTCCATAGGGTAGGACCTCTTGCTAATTAGAATGGGCGAAAGGCTTCGACTGGTTATCCGATACCCACATACTTTCGTATGATGGCCCGGGGATGATCCCGGCGGATTTATCAGATCTTGTGGGGAAAGTGTGCAAACTCTGCAGAGTTAAATCTATTCGAATAGCCGCGTCCGCGGTCATGGACGGTTGGATTGGCTGTTGCTTAGCCTGATGTGTTTTGTTTGTGAAAATGTTTGACAAAGGAAAGAAACGGGTTTTGTGTTGGAGTACTTGGAGTACTGGTAAAATGGTTGATGACCACAATGAGGTGGTCGGAAAGGAATTGATAAAAATTGGGTCTACCCTTCCTAAGCGTTTATGTCGTGAAAGATCTTCCTAAATTAAGTCTAGTAGTGAGGTCTTAGATATATTCTCTCATCTCCTTCACCCATGAAGTTGAGATGCTAACTCCACTAAAACACTTCTTCTCTTCTACATAACATATTCTTGTTATATAAGTGGTCATTCCCTCTTGATCTCCTAGTTAGTCCTCGGTACCTTGTTCTCCTTGATATGTTACTTTGTAAATGGTTTGCGAGTACAATTCCAAATGTACTCACGGCTTTGTCCCTGGCTATTTACTTGGCCAGACTTGAAGGAGTTCGACAGATGAAGAAGGAGTTGGCGACGTCTATGCGAGCTAGGAACGTCTTCCCAGTCAGTTGCCTGTAGGGTTATGGCAGATGACTTGGGTACTGCGCTGCTGAAGTGATGATGCTACTCTGATGTTTAGTTAGGCCCTTCGAGGCTATTATGTAATTATCGGTCATGTGACCATGTTGTAATTTTCTTATTCCGCTTTGTAATTGGATGGTGTAATTTGATATCAGTTCGGTTATGTGTTCACGGCGCACTGATCATGGGATCGTGAACTGTATACATAACAGGGAATTTCGGACAGTTAGTCCGGGGTCCCCACAGAGCTGGTATCAGAGCCATCCTGACTGTAGGAGACCTTAGTTAGCATGGACGTTAGTTAGGAGACAAGTAATTGGGAAAAACTATTTACGAAACAAATTATTTCTTTAGTAGGAAGCATAGCTTCTACTCCTCTTATTTCTTCAAAGCTTCTAAATTCTTATCTCTCCGCTTTATTAAAATGTTTGAAAATTCTTACTCTATTGTCTCATCCACTTCAAACCCACATGTTAGACGATGTCCCCAACTCAGACCGGAGACTCAAACTCAAAGATGGATCAATCCCTCAGGAAGACTCGTGTATCTCCAACGACAGCTATTGAAGATTGGATGCCGACTTAGCCGTGCACATAAAGGGATAAAGGATCATGTCTTTGGTTGTCACCAAAGTCTGTCAGAGAGCTGACCTTGTTCCTCTTTGGACTCGCACTTTCGCAGTCGTCAAGGATCAAGTTCTCAATTTCTTGACTAGTTATTTTTAGGCCAGCCACGAGAAGATCTCTACTTCAGAAGCACCTCAACAGCTACCTCTTCGAAGACCTCATGTTTCCGGGATGTCGAGACTAGAAGTTCTACGCAGCTTTCTCCTCCGCCTCAACATCAACGACTCAACACCCGGCCCCTTCACCACCAACTGCTACAAGGATCCAAGTTGAAGCTGATGCTAATGATATGAAGACGTCAACATATGCGACCAGCCCCAAACCTATAGGATGGATAGGACAAACTCAATCGCTTTGATTGAGCTACCCCGCGCATTAGGAATTTCTGGGTACTTAGAGTACCATGTCTGGTGTGATGATTGCTTGTGGTTCCCTAGTGTGCTGCCTTGAATGTTTGTATCTGTTTGCTGTGTGCATGTATGTCTTGCTATTTAGACGTTTCCGCCCTTTTTAATTGTTTGAAATTTGTGAAACAGAAATTAAAAATGGAAATCTGCCAGTGTACTGTTTTGCTAATAAAAATAGTTTGGTAGCTCCGATTGATGTGATTCCAATTGCACTAGAACCAGTATGAAATTATCTTTCAGACGCCACTGACCTTGTATTTTTAGGATTTTTGTGCGATTTTTAATAAATAAAACTTGATCACTGTTTCTGGTTAGTATTTTGAGTCTCAAAAATTGAAAAATAAATATTTTTGAATGATTCCAATTGTGTTGATCTTGTTTTGTTACTGTGCATCTAGGAAAAATACCAGTAGCCTCTGTTAGTGGTATTGTGTCTCTGGTTATGGTTGTATGGGTGTCACATGCAATGATAGGATTAAAGTTTGCCTCGCCGATGTATTGCTAACTATTAGTTAAGTTGGGTAGATTAACGAAAGACTCTAACTCTAAACCCGTTGGAAGTTGTTTTTCAACCGTCAAGAAAACTAACCCGACCCCTATCTACGCTGACTTCCTTCAAGATCAGCTGGAGCATCTCCACTACGCCAAGAAAGAAGAAGCCCTACCTTCAAGAGTGACTGCACCTCTACGAGAAGACATGCTAACTTGGTCTAACCTTGGAGTATACTCGCGCTAACCGCGAGGATATCTTTTTGAAACTACCCTCGAACACACCGTCTAACAAGTTGAGAGAACAATAGCGTCAAAGCCGAGCTACACCACATGGTTCATCTGGTCCTCATCAAATGAAGCTTCTGAAGATACTCCAAGACTCAAGACTTTAGGCGTAGTTTACCCGCTAACTTCTTAGTTGCTACTGAAGTCAGCACCGACCCTCAAGCTGAAGATTGTCTTCGACGACCCCTGTTGCTGCTTCATATGGGTACCAACCAGGCGTTTCTTCAACTTTCTAACTCGCCGCGCGTCCCATATGGTTCAGTTAACACCGTGAGTGCCTCTTGAAGTGGTGGTCTGCACGTCGCCCCCGAAGATTCTTCAGCTGAACAAGGAAGACCGATGACTTCTTCAGAAGCCCCAGACAGAACTACAAGGCAGAAGCTCTGAGTTTTTCCGAGAACCCGATGAAAAATCTTAAGGGTGGAAGACTTCATCTTCCACTAAAATCAAGCTAACTCTAAAAAGGTTTTCAGCCCTGCTCAAGCACCGTTGGGTGCACTAACCCTCCCACAGTCTTGAACCTCCGCCAGGATCGTGAAGAAGCTACAGATCCAACACCTGCATGGAGTAGTCAACCTCTTCATGAAGCTCCCCATCGGCCGAAATCCAACACTACAAGAAAAGTTCTGATAGACAACGTCTCAAAATCGTCCGCTAAGGGGTATTTTTCGTCGCCTATGGGCCTAACCCGACGATATGGGTTCTGTTGTGAAACTGCGTCAGGCAAAGTCCTACGACGATTTTTTCGGTCCGTCGCGCTTGGCGCCCTTCCGCCACGGAAAATCGGACCGTTGCCCAAGTGTTTCCGGGAGCCCTTGATGCGACGTCATGCAAACGACGTGGCACGCCGCGCGTTAACGGCGTTAACCGGCTGAAACCCCGTGGTAGATGGTAGGCCCACACGAGGCCTGCCACGTCTTGCGGGCCGGGCCAGATGACATAGTTTGACCGGTCAACTATATAGCTGGGCTGGTCCATTAGTTACGTGGGCCGGCCTAACCTCTAAGGTTGACTGGTCAAAACTTAAATGGGCCGCCCATTTAACATGTGGGGTCCACCTTAAGAATGGGCCGGCCCAAGAAGCAAGGTCGGCCAAAACACAGTGGGTCCCACTTTCCTATTAAAGCCGGCCCATTTAGTGTGGGGTCCACCATATAGCAAGTGGGCCGGGCCAAAAACACAGGTGGGTCCCACTTTCCTGTTAAAGGGCCGGCCCATTTAGTATGTGGGGTCCACCATATATCAAGTGGGCCGGCCCAAGATAGTGGGCCGGGCCAAAACACAGGTGGGTCCCACTTTCCTGTTAAAGGGCCGGCCCATTTGGTGTGTGGGGTCCACCATATAGCAAGGGCCGGCCCAACAAGATAGTGGGCCGGGCCAAAAGCAGGTGGGTCCCACCTTCCTGTTAAAAGGCCGGCCCATTTAGTATGTGGGGTCCACCATATAGCAAGTGGGCCGGCCCAACAAGATAGTGGGCCGGCCAAAAACACAGATGGGTCCCACTTTCCAGTTAAAAGGCCAGCCCATTTAGTATGTGGGGTCCACCATATAGCAAGTGGGCCGGCCCAACAAGATAGTGGGCGGGCCAAAAACACAGGTGGGTCCCACCTTCCTGTTAAAGGGCCGGCCCATTTACCATGTGGGACCACCATATAGCAAATAGGCTGGCCCAACAAGATAGTGGGCCGGCCCAATAAGCATGTGGATCCCACTATCGTGTAACCGGGCCGGCCTACTAAAGAAGTGGGCTGGCCCAAAATGAAAGTGGGTCCCACACTACTGTAAGTGGGCCGGCCCAATCTGTTGTAGTGCCCTACTTGTTTGACTAGTCAACTTGCATTACATTTCATGAGCCTAAAATCTGATATCAATGATACACACAATTACATACACAAATAAAACAAGTAGGAAAATTACAAGGCAATTAATGTGCCCAAACAAAAAAATTACATAGAATCATTGAGGACTTCTATTAGCATCATCAATAACACGTTGACATTTGGCAATCGCCTTGATTGAATCTTGTGTACTCTTTGTCAACATATCAGCTACAGATCTTAAAGCAGCAATACCATGTCTTTTATAAAGTACAGCCTTGAGATATTTACTGTTTGATGAAAGCAATGGTCTAGGTTGACGGCTATGAGAAGATGCATCAGAAGAAATATCAGAACTTTTTGTGGGCCTCACTTCTAATGAAGATTGCTTCATCACAACTGCATTCTGATAATAATGCAAAAAGAGTTAAACGATGAACTATGCAAACATTTATTATGCAATGTAGATATAAGATAATAACAAGTTGCATAAATAAGACAATGTATGGAACTTGTACTAAGCACAAACTTACATCATAATGTTGCACAGGGTCGCTACAGATCCTTTTTTGGCGACTATCTTCTAATGATGACTGCTTCATTAAAACTGCATTCTGGTAACATTGCAAACATAGTTACAACAATTAACTATTCAAACATGTATTACGCAATGTAGAGATCAGATAACAGCATGTAGCAGAAATAAGCACAAGATAAGATAAGATGCATGTACTAAGCACATACTGGCTCACTGCAGGTCCTTCTCTTGCGTGCACTAGTCGTGGTCAACATGCCTGTCATTTTAGGTTCAGCCATCAAGTGAAATGCTAATCCTCCTGCTCCATTGTCCTTAATCTGTGTTTAGATATCACATTTAAGACCAAGTCAGCTGGTTTCAAATAACAAAAAACTTGAGCTGCCAAATGAATAAGCCAATATTTACCAGATATCAGATTAAAACCAACTAGATGTTGCTTTGCATGAGATACGAATTTCAGACATTCAGATTTAGAGTAGGGTAATGCCAAGGTTTTCCACATAAAGTAAACTGGCATTAAGAATGACCAAATGTCAGGTTCAAATCACCTTCGCAGTTTCTCCAAGACAAGCATATCAAATAGGCAGAAACATAGTAAAGCATGAATGGCATTGCTATGGCAGGGTTCCAAGTGTTAAT